>JAJOZX010005989.1:225000-285893 GCA_023014485.1 Bathynomus jamesi | reverse complement strand
CTTTTTCACACTCGTCAATGTCTCTAAGAATCGTAAAAACGGTTTCTTTATGTTCAATATTTAAAAAGACGGTGTCCAGCTGAATTTCGCATATCCCCACCTCATACGAATCACGACCCAATTCAATGTGCCCATGGAGTTCTGTTACAAAGTTGGCTAGTGTGTTGTTAGGGTGTACAGACAGGGACGAGGGGAGGGGAGTGTGACGTAGAAATGGTTAGGAGCCATGTTGCATACTATTTAAGCTTCATTATTGCATCAGCTTTTATATAGGTGTTGAAGCTTTCTGGGTACCCTAGCCATTTCACCAGGTACATTTTTCTCCTTCCTGAACCTTTGCTTCCTAAAATTTTCTCAATTTTAAACACATTTTTTCTAAATTAAACGCAACTTTCTGCAATTCCTCGCGGTAAAAGCCTCCTGAGATTTCTTCCCCATTCAAATCTTCAATGTAATACATCATTATCTCACCTTTAGGTCTCACAGCCCTAACTTTAAAAATCTCGCGTGTCCATCCTTGCTCAAAACCCTTTGCGAATTTATTCCCCGAACGCGACAGCCTTACATAATCATTGATTTTGAAGCGCGCAGAGTGGTGGTGGTGGTGGTGATCCATCTCTTCTCGGGAGCGTACCTCTTTCTAAAACTTCGTTAGGTGTTGCCCCAATCGTGCGATGGTGTGAGCGGTTGTAGGATGATGCCAATGATTCCAGAATGTCTAGAAATCTGTATGTGTTTTTATGTGTAAAATAACGGTGCATGCGTTCCTTTATGGTGCGCTGAACTCTTTCAGCTAAAGAAGCCTTATGTATAGAATTGGTTGTGTAATAGCTGATATTAAACTCTGTCAACATATTCTGAAAAGCACGGCCTATAAACTCCTTCCCCATATCCGTACAAAAATAGCCAGGAACCCTGTTTTCTTTTAACATTAGCGTTTTGGTGGCTTTAGCAACTGTTTCAGGTGATTTATTTTTCAGAGGAACTAGCCACAGATATCTAGAGAATACGTCTATTATGAATAGAATGTAGCGGTAACCATCGTTATACACAGAATATCTTTGCATGTCTGTTAAATCTGCTTGCCAAATAGAATCAATCGAGGAAGCCGTTGTCTTGGCTGTTTTAAACCTTTTTCTCACAGGCTTATGAAGCGTATAAGCGTCCTGCTCCCTCAAAAATCTTTCAACATCTTTTTTTCCTACTCCGTAAACACTTCTGTACAGTCTATCTACGCCGCCGTAAGAGGATGGGGTAGAAATGTCATAATAGCGTTTAGTTAATACGTTAGCCATTTGCGTATTTTAGAGGCACGTGGGTAGGGTTGGTTTAACCTCTTCTTGCTCCTCTTCAAAGGTGTTACCGCCGGGGGTGACGGCGCCTTCAATTGTGTCACAGGCGTTGCATGTTCCAAGTCTTTTAACCTGTTCAGATTTCCTATCAACGTTTTAGGGACATTTATTTGTTGTAGTCTTGCTTTAATATGCTTCCATCCTGATGGTGATGGCCTATCCCACTTTCTCACCAGATCATGGACAATGTCTACGATATTCGATCCCTGTACCTTTGATCCTTCCACAATGATCTCCCCTGTATCGGTCCATTGTATGGCGGGATCCTCATTCAATAGATTATAAAGACTTAAGCCTTTACTCCTCAATGTAAGTGGGAGGGTATTTTTTAATACATGTTCGATATGTTGTGTGGCTAATCTTTTTGGTTGGTCAGCTGTGTCGTCGGGTACAGATCCTATGTCGCCATCGTCCCCCGTGCTGTGCCTAATAACCACAGGAATCTCTGTAGGGCTCTTATAATTTTCGTACTCGTGAAGAAATTTCTGCAGAGCTTCTTCTTATAAGATTCTTTCTCATCAGGTGTTTTTTCACTGTTTAATAGGGCTAACAATTCGCTTTCCATTCTTTTAAGTCTGCTTTTACGGGGATCTAGATACGTGTCTGGATTCCTTTGCAGTGAGGCGTACACCTCGTGGGGAATCACTACCACTTTCTTCATTATATTAATCTAGTCAGTAAAGGACCCAAAACTGAAAATAAGATGGGGAGAAATGACCCTCCTGTTTGTACAATAATTCGTTTTTTCTTCGCTACAGTTTGGCTTTTACGAGCGAGTGCACGTATTATGTTCTTGTAGCGGCGTAGGCGAGCCTTCTGATGGGTTTTCATTGATACATTGCAATTTATAACGTTAAGACAGATTTCACAGATGCATTTTAAAAAGTCGGCATCGATATTTTTAATAAACATCTGCTGCATTGCCCGGGCAGTCGATGATAGATTTTTATTAATTCACGGTATTTCTTTAGTCTCTTTGTCATTCTGGAATATACACCGTTTCAGGCTCGTTTGGAAATATATTCGTTCGCAGAAGCACTCTAAACGTGTTTCGCGGATGAAGGTCGCAAAGCAAATATCCGTAACGCGTGCTTGTAGCTTCTTTATAAACTTCCAAAAACTCCTTACGCTGATTCGGGAACATTTGATTGGCTAATACCCCAATTTGTGATACATCTCTACGTTGCGCGAATAAGACTAGATATTGCGTATTTAACGACACATCGCGCATGTATCTATTTTTGAAAAATAGATTCTGATTGATGAAGAACACGCTTATGTTAAGATGGTGGGAGAATACTGTAAATGTCTCGGCAAACGTTTTATCCATCTCCAACATGAGATCGTCAATTACAATGATTGTATGTTCATTTCCCTTTAACGAATTAACGTCATATACGCCTTTGTGGAACAAAATATCATCTTGGTACTCGTTGAACACTGATTGATACGTCGAATAGCACCATATAACTTTATGCACAAATTTCGAGAACATCTCCCCCTTTTCTTTAATGATTTTAAGCATAAACACAGTTTTACCACATCCTGTAGGTCCAGATATAATACATGTGGATGGGCTCGTGAATCTGAATTTTTCTACAGAGTCCATTTCTAACACGTCACACTCCTAAGTGAGTCATTTACAAAATATTACAAATTTTGAGTGCTGATCCTTATATTTCTTCTCCCACAGAACCGTGAATGACGATGAGGTAGAGCAGCCCATCATTACGGATGACCTCGACGACAGTGTAGTTGTGATCTCCTCCCCTGAACCCTCACCAGCGATACCGGTAACACGTCCAAAGCGGAGGTATGAGATACCCACGTCAGGTATAAAGCGACCGAAATACGCGTCTGTTGCAGCGGTAATAGATCCCCAACCCTCAACCTCTTACGCAACAACCCCCAGCAGCACCTAATATATCCCCTTATTCATCCGCCGCCCCCCGTTCTGTTAAGTCTACAATAATAGAGCCCCAACCATCAACCTCCTACGCAACACCCCCATCAGCAGCACCTTCCGCTAATATATCCACTAATTCATCCGCCGCCCCCCGTTCTGTTGAGGATGGTATAACGCTGGAATTGGTGCGATCCGCAGCCCCCACCCCAGCCTTGACTAGAAATCGGTATAGAGTCAGGGTCGACCCTAGAGTCATGTATAGCAGTGGAATTGAGCGCGGACTACGCCGGGTTGTAGAGCATATTATAGAGTTTGCTCTTCAGAATCGTGACGAGCGTGAAGTCAGGACGAGTCTGTCCTTTGGATTCGGGTCAGATGACGGTGATGTAGACGATTATTGGGTGATAGTGCCATTTAGACGTTTGGCGGCTGAAGATGTAGAATATATATTAGGGCGTATAATGCAAGCCGCCCAAAGTAGTATAGCCTTCAATATGGACAACTTCACGGTAAATATTGACCATGTATACCGTGTTGCGGGTCATAGTGCCATACCGTATACTCTTAACTTCAATTCTCAAGCTATTTATAGACGGCATATAAACGTCGATCGTGGTTGCGGCTTTATAGCAGTACTCTTAGCACGTATGTTTACTGTACAAAATACACGAACTCAAAAAATTTGGTTGCCTACAGTCGTGGAGCGTGCCCGTAAACTAGCTGTAGACTGTGAACTTGAATTTGACTGTAATATGGGTCCTGAAGAGCTGAGAAGGGTAGAACAGGAAATGAATGTCCGCATAGTTGTGTTTGGGTTGGATGATCGTCGTAGGACTGTGTATGTTTTTAAAAGCTGTGTGAGAGATCGTACAAGGCCCCTACTTATTTTAGGATTGTCAGGGACAACGTATCTCCCCATCCGTAATATAAGGTGGCTTTACGCGAGTTATGACAAAAGTCGAAAATATGGGAGACATCATGATTTGTGTAAGGGGTGCCTCGAGTTTGCGGATGATATAGTGAGACATTGTAAAGAATGTCACATGGTATGTGAGCAGTGTAAAAGCACCAAATGTGAAAGCCGTGTAGTTGAAGCTGAGAAGAGAGACTGTGATGTGTGTAGACGCACATTTTTCAATAATAGCTGTTTTGATTTCCATAAATCAATTGGCACGTGCAGGAAAATGAGAATCTGTGAATGTGGTATGTTTCACACAATGGATAATTGGGGAAAATTTAAGCACAAGTGTGACGTAATTCACTGTCCTACATGCCAGGAGGAATATAAGGCGGATGGAGTAAAGCATGTATGTTATATGAAAGATGCTAAGCCTAAAAATAACCCTTGTATAACTGTATACTACGATATAGAAACATATACGAACGCTGAAACCAAAGAGGTAATTCCACATTTACTTGTGAGCCAGACTATCTGTGATGAGTGTATGGATATCGAATGTGACGAGTGCCCCAAATGTGGTAAACGGACAAACGTTTTTAAAACGAATGTCAGCGATAGTCCTGTGAAACTATTTGTGTCCTATATTGTCAAGTTAGCCGACAAGTTCAAAAAAATGACTGTGTATATTCTCGCCCATAACGGGGCAAAGTTTGACACGCAGTTCCTTTATAAGGAGTTGCTTGAACACGAATCCTCTGAGATATTTACAGGTGATCCATTGAAAAGAGGCAACAAATTAATACAGATGCAGATAAGAGGCAATGTACAATTTAAAGATACTTTATTATTCACACCTTGTAAATTAGCAAAGCTACCCAAGGTGATGGGAGTAGCAGCTGAAGTTTCCAAAGGATACTTCCCATACACTTTCCTCACCAGCGAGACTTTAAACTACGTAGGCCCACCACCCCCCAAACATTATTTTGACTGTATGGATGAACGTGAAGACTTTGATCGATACTACGACAGTTTTAATGAAAGTAACCCTTATAATATAGCTGATGAATGTGAGCGTTATTGCGTGAATGATGTGCGCGTGCTTAGAGTATGTTTCCAGGCCTTTAGAAGGATGTACATAGCCCGTTTCAAATGCGATCCACTGCAAGTCGCAACCACCATCGCATCATTATGTTTTACGGTGTTCAAGAATAACTTCATGCCGAAAGACACCTTAGCCATTATTCACCGAAACAATCCCCGCAGTTACGGGCACAAGGCTATTTACTGGCTCATACACCTACAGCAACAGACAGGTGTATACATAAAGCACGCCCGCAACACGGGTGAAGTACCCATTAAGATTAATGGACGTGTTTTTTGGGTTGATGGGTTAAGTGAAAACCGTGTCACTGGTGTGAAGACTGTGTACTCCTTTAACGGTTGCTGGTGGCATGGATGCCCCCGTCCTGAGTGCGGAGTCACCGGAGATATCCACGGTAGGTCTCCTGCCGACTGTCTTGCATCGACCCGCACCCGCGATCAACTTATAGGATCACAGTTCACTCACAAAGTCTTGTGGGAGCATGAATATGATGCACGGATGGAGACAGACGAGGTGTACCGTGAGGAAATAAAAGCGATCAAGCGTTCAATGGTGCTGGATCCTCTCAAATGTGGTGATAGCTTGTTTGGAGGACGTACAAATCCTTTCAGACTATACTTCCCACCTACGGAGGGCGTGAAGCTCCATTACTACGATTTCTGTTCTTTATACCCATACGTGATGAAGAGCAATCCGTACCCCGTGGGCGCTCCTGAGAAACTGGTGGGACCTAGCCTACCATCCATCAATGAATTTTCAAAAAATTTGAATGATCGTTACTTTGGGATCTCTTTCGTAGACGTACTCCCCCCACGCAATTTATGGATGCCGATCTTACCTGTCGTTATCGACGACAAGCTCATGTTTCCCCTGTGCGTGAAGTGCGCGGAAGAGGATAACGGCGAATGTAACCATATACCCCACCAGCGTAAGATCAGAGGCGTATATACAAGTCCTGAGTTGGCCCTAGCCGTGCGCCATGGTTATAGAATACTGAAGATACATGAGGTGTGGAGGTTTCAGAAGCTACCCAACCTTTTCACACCATATATAAACACCTTTTTGAAGGATAAGGTTGAGGCATCAGGGTATCCGCGAGGAGTTGATACCGAAGATGAAAAGTCTGCCTATATTCAACGTTACCGCGACCGCGAAGGTATACAACTTGATCGTGTCCAAATTGTAAAGAATCCTGGCAAGCGCTTTAGTGCAAAGTTGTGTCTAAACAGTCTATGGGGAAAATTTGCGCAGAATACCGGCAGAGGGAGCATTCATTTGGCACAAAGTTATAGCGATGTCTGGGATTATGCCAATGCCCCCGATAAAGAGGTCATGGAGATCGTAAATGTAGGTAATACTTACGTAATAAAGTACAACAACACTGAATTTGCCACAGATACCTCAAGGGTTACAAACATACCTGTGGCCAGCTTCACAACAGCCTACGCCCGTATAAAACTTTGGGGTCTATTGCATTCTCTTGGGCGGAGAGTATTGTATGCCGATACAGATAGCGTGATATTCACAGAGAGGGAGGGTGAATACATGCCCACTATTGGGGAGTTCCTCGGCGAGCTCACTGATGAGATCAAGGATGAGTATGGGGACAACGCATACGCCGACTCTTTTGCCTCAACAGGACCTAAGACTTATGGGGTACGGGTCAGGGTGGGGGAGGAAATGAAATATATCGTGAAGGCAAAGGGTATTACGCTCAACCATGCGAATCGGGAGGTTGTTACTTTGAGTCGTTGAAGGATCTAGTATGTTTAGATGAACAACCTCCCCAACTAATTGTAGGCACCCACAATTTTCGGGCGCAGAAGCTGGGGGGCGTGAAGGAACTTAGGGGTACGATGGTGTGCCGTAACACCTATAGGAAACGTTACCAGTTACCTGGTACCTATGATACCGTACCCTTTGGATACCAATGATGCTTCCAACTCACACGTCTTGTATATAATCGTATCTATTTGTAAATATATATATATATATATATATATATATATATATATATATATATATATATATATATATATATATATATATAACTTGACTATCTCGTTTATTAAATCGTATTTGTAAATATATATAACTTGAATATCTCGTTTGTTAAATAAATCATGTTTCAAATAGCGTTTCACTTTCTCCTTTGTGTGTGTGTGTGTGTGGGTGTGTAGGTGAAAGTTCTAAGCTCCGCCCACTGTAAGACCGTGAGTCATGCTACTATCTGGGAGTCTCTGCGTGGTCAGTCGACCGCAGTAAGCCCGAGAGATCAGACGTGTATTCAGATCAGACGTGTATTCAAATGGCTACCTTTAATATTGCTTGTACAACGTTTACGAAATGGTATTCAGTAAAGTGCCAGGATGTGGTGGATACCGAAAAACTTCCTATTCATCCCTCCTATGCCTCTTTTAAAAACACATTGATTGTGCGAAGTTCCAAGATGTACAAATACTCTACGGATGTTCTGGTGAGACCGTTGAAGGCTTTCGTTGCACAGACGATGTGCTGAAGTATACTGCAGCGCTAAACTTTATAAAGTCTCACATACACCGTGAAGTAAAAGAAACAACGCGTGCAGAAGAGAAACAGCAGGTATGGATAATGAGTCTTGCTGATGGGTGGTGTGACAAGCGGTATTACGTCATGCTACACCATGTCGATTACTCATACCCTACGACTGAAAATGTGAATCTCGTGATCATGGACAATCTTAAGTATTTTTATCACTATATTAACGTATATCATGATGAGGTTCGTAGTGAGGTTGTGGCTAGTGCCCTGCGTAAATTTTTAACAGAGTTTAGAGACGAGTATCGTTTGATGGGCAGAAAGGAAAAATATGAACATATGTTCCTCTCAAATAGTGCGCCGGAGAGTGGAGATGTTTAGTAAAACATAAAATGTTCCTAGTTCTTATCCAAACTGTCTGGTGCGTAGGCTGGTAGTGATATTCTTGTACCGGTACAACAATTCGACTCGCGGAACAAGCCGATTCACGTATCATCGAGTCAGCCGCCCGTCGAACCATTCCTGCCTACCTGCGTGCCTCACACGGCTCATAGTTATCTCAGAGCTTGAGCCGAGTGGACGTGCGCTCCTCGAATACGATGGAACTTCTTTTGAGCAGCATTCTCAACGCCTCGTACGATGTGTCCGTGACGAAATCGTTGCGCGTGTTCAGGCGTAATTCCGGTACCATTAGCTATGTACTGGAAACGGAATGTAGACCGACAAACAAACGGGTTTATTTAAGTATCGAGGAGATGAATAGAATCTTTGTGATAGTTGAGAAGTGGAGTGAAGATCGTTATAAAATACCTGCTAACGTAGGTACAAGAAGAGAGCAGATTAGTGACGCACCCTCATACGCCGTTGTATGTACGTTGTGTATAAATAACGATCGGCCGTGCATTGATATACGGCTGATGTGGAAGAATGCTTCTGATAATAACGCTCTTATTCCTACGCGAAACCGTTTCATCCTCGACAGAATGTTTGAAATCGTCGGATTCCGTAAGCTGAAACCTATATTAGACGCGCGTGTTACGGACATGCTTTATTTTGATACAGTACTTGAATACGCCTACACCGCTCTGCTCGATGGGTTTACCGAGTGTAGGACTGGTGAGAATGGTCTAGAGCTGGACGTTTATTTAAAAAGTTTAGACTCTTTGAAATACCATGAACTTTCGTACAAAGCAATTGATCGGTACAAGGCTGAGCTCACCTACACCGTTCACCCTGAAGAACTATTTCTTTATATAACGCGCAGTTGTCGTAACGATTTAGAAGATTATTTCAATTGCCGCTATGTTGAGTGAGTTCACGATTGAAAAGCTCGAGTCGGTAGAAATAAACCCTCGATTGGAAAAGCGTGTTTATAAACTTGTATTTAATAATGTAGCTAACGATGAACTCTTTGTGCGTGCTTTTGATTGTATTCTAGACGTGTTTAAAGATGACTTACCAACCGGTTGTAAAGTGGGAACAAAAATAGTACTGAACGATATGAAAGCCCTTCATATCGAGTACAGGTTTCCCTATACTTTAAGCGGTGAAATATTATTAAGCCGCATATACTGCGTAATGCAGAGCAATAATGATGTAATTGTAAACTCGATTAAGACCGAGTTTAGTATTTTGAAAAAAAAGTGAATTGTATTTATATTTTGCTTGACATTTCTCCTGTACTGATTATACGCATATTTCTATTGATTTGTGTTTATATATATATATTTTGCGTGATATTTCTCCTGTACTGTTATGTACATATTTCTATTGAAGTGTATATTTATTTGAAATGTATATTTTATTTTATATATATCCATAATTGTGTGTATATATTTCCTGTACTGTTATATGCATATTCCTCAAATGTATATTTATTTTCTATATATTTATAATAAACAGAATGATGCAATGTTGTTTTACTTAATTGTTATGCCTTCTACTACCGGTATTCTTTTAAGAAATATAATAATGCATACAACGGTATTGCGGTATCTGGCAATATTTAAGCCTTCTAAGCCAACTGGCTGATTAGGAGTCTATAATAGTAGGCGTATATAATAATGTATACAATAATACTGCTAAAAAGAGGTATCTGGCAACTCAAGCCATTTACAGCCAACTGGCTGATTAGGAGTCTATAATAATGTATACAATGGTATCTGGCAACTCAGTCTTCGATTAAATGAATACATGGCGCTATCTGGCAACTCAAGCCATTTACAGCCAACTGGCTGATTAGGCGTATATAATAATAATGTTACAATAATACTGCTAAAAAGAGGTATCTGGCAACTCAAGCCATTTACAGCCAACTGGCTGATTAGGAGTCTATAATAATGTATACAATGGTATCGCGGTATCTGGCAACTCAAGCCATTTACGCCAACTGGCTGATTAGGAGCCTATAAAACAACGCCTACTCGGCTGAAGTCTTAATGTGCACTTGGCTCCTGCCAGGTGAACACCTCTCCTCCTCCTTTCTCTCCTCCTTCTTTCTCTTGGGGGATAACGCCGCCTCCAAGTTTTTATTTTTTTCTTTTTTTTGCAACCCCCCCTTTGCAACAACCCTCACCCCCCTTTATAACAACCCCACCCCCTTTGCAACAACCCCACCCCTCTTTGCAACATTACATAATAACCTGCAACATTCTTGCACTCTCCCCTTTTGCGGCTATACTACTGTTGTGAGACACTACCTTTTTGTGCGCCGTCGTGAAGAAGCTAAATCAAAAAGATCAGCAACTGCTAATGATTGTTACAGGGTTGTTGTAAAAGATATTGAAGACATTTGGATGAAATTTTCTTTTCCTACTCTTAACACCTAAGGTATCTAATATCTATCTTAAAGTCAGTCGGCTAATAGAAGAAGCCTCAAAATTGAACAAGGTGCCGTTACATCGATGAAATTAAAGTTTTGCCTTAAAAGTAACGCAGTATGATGAAATGTTTGATATATCTTCTTGTGAATGCTATGATAAGGGAATGGATAGGAAATCTTGCAGGTGTAAGGATAAAATACCAATGGCAGAATTCGAGTCTTTTGTGGGTCGAAAACAAAGAAAAAATCAGTTAGGACCATTTGATCGCATAGCTAGTTCAACAAAGATCATCTTTAACAAGAGCCCAAGAAGCACAAAACCGTCAACTAAAAGCACAAGAAGAAATGACGGAAGCCACCAATGTTTTACCATCGGAATTTATAGAAAATACCGAAGAAGACATAGATGTAGATTCAGACAGTCAGGATGTAGATTATGAGGCCGATTTAGAATTGACTGAGAATATTCAGAACAGGCACTCCTATAAAGACCTAGCATTAACAGCAGATCGTTATCGTGTAAGTTGTAGAGCTGCAGCTGCAATAGTCAATGCAGCTTTAAAAGATATGGGGATCCTTAACCATACCAACATGCTTGACAGAAAGAAATTAGAAAGAGAAAGAAATCGAATGGGTGAAACAAATACTTTTAGGTCTAAATCCGAAAATCTGAAGATGGAGTGCCTTGGCTTTGATGGAAGGAAAGATAACACATTAACTAAAAGTGGAAAGATAAAAGAAGAACACTATGTTTTTGTGAAAGAACCTGAAAGCATCTATGTAGACCATGTCACACCAGATAATGGAACTGCTCGCTGCACAGCAGAAGAGCTGATAACTATTATTACAGATTCGAACAGCACAGATACTATCAAAGCTTTAGTGTGTGATGATACTCGTGTAAATACAGGAAAAATTGGTGGAGCCATAAAACTGGTTGAAATTCATCTTAACAGACCAGTGCAGTGGTTGGTGTGCCTCTTGCATTTGAATGAGCTGCCTTTTATGCACGTCTAGAAAGCCAGTGATGGTAAAAGAACAGGTCCAAATACTTTTGTGGGTTCAATTGGGAATAAACTGAAAACAGATTTAACAAAATTGGAGGTAGTCAAACATTCTCGTGTAAAGGGAAACATTAAAGAAATTCCATAAATATTGTGAAGGAGCTAAGTAATGATCAAAGATATCTCTATGATTTGTGTCTGGCAATGCAAACCGGAGACACTTCTCAAGATCTGTCCACTCGATCCCCAGGTATCCTTCACCATGCTCGCTGGCTAACTCTAGCCAACAGGGTCCTTCGATTATATATCTCAACGCCAAATCCCGATAAAAACCTTCAAGATATAGTCAAGATTATTTATGTTCCAGGGTGGTTTTGGATAAAATCTCATCCTAATGCAGCTGAGGATGCATATAACTTTTGGCATTTAATGTGCTTGCTTCGAAATTTAGATGAACAACGTAGATCAATCATAGAACCAGTATTGAAGAATAACGCCTACTTTGCCCACGCAGAAAATATACTCATATCAATGGTAACTGACAAAAGACTAGAAATTAGGGAGCAAGCTATTCAGAAAATCATCCTTTCAAGAACAGGATTTACAGGTAGCAGAAACTTTGAGTTGCCTCGAACCCTTAATTTCTAATCTACTGACTACACCGAGATGATCGATTGGCAAAAAGAGATCATTACTCCTCCACCGCTGCTAAACAATTTTAGCGACGATAAGCTACTACAGGCTCAATGTAAGCCACTGGAGATAGCTTCTTTTCCATGCCACAGTCAAAGTGTGGAAAGGGCAGTGAACCTAGTAACAAAGGCAAGTCAGGAAAGAATAGGATATGACAACGTCAAAAGTTTATCTTAAACTCATTAGAATCAAGGCGAAAACTGCCTTAATTTGAATGGAAGGCCCAATGGAATGAGTAAGAAACATATGAAATAAAATTTCCTAATGATACTGAAAATTTCTTCCCTTTCGATGTGATAAGGAACCATGAATAAGTGAATTGAACTTTAACACATTTATTATGCCTCTAATTTTTTCTTCTGAATATATTGTTGTACTTAATTAATTTTTCTAATACTGTACATTATTAAATAAAATATTATACGTTAATAAAGATTTATGTCATAAAAAACCTGAATGTAGAGTAATTCTTGTATAAATGGAATATTCTTCAATATAGATCAAAAAGTGAAAAATTGTGCCAGGGGTAGGATGCTTCAAACAGCGAAAATAATTTATGAGGGGGTTCCTGTGTTCCATTCAAACTCCTCACAATATGTACCTTTTCAATATAAAATTTCGACCCGGGCTAATATATATATATATATATATATATATATATATATATATATATATATATATATTTTAACTGCAAACACGCAGTATAATTAACGTAAAGAACGACGCTTGTATAGGAGAATATTCTCCTATACAAGCGTCGTTCTTTACGATATATATATACCTTTGGTAACCTTTGGTTAACTTCTACCCGAATTGTTCATTCTGACGAAGGTCAAGCTTTTCACGCCACCTTAGACCTACAGTTTAACGTGGAATCCGAACCACGCCCCATCAGCAGCCCAGCGTCTTAACCACTAGGCCACCTAGGGTACCCATTTATCTACCAACCACTTTCTTTATTGTGTGGAAGGATGAACAGCTGGGTTTTGCTGCACGCCGGCTGCCATTGGGTCTCGAACCCGGGGCCGATGGATTCGTAGTCAGCGACGCTAACCACTACACCACCGAGGCGCATATATATATATATATATATATATATATATATATATATATATATATATATGGGCTGTTGGTGAGGCGTAGTTCGGATTCCACGTTAAGCTGTAGGTGGAATGACAAGCCTGATCTTCATAAAAAATGAACAATTCGGGCAGAAGCAAAACCAAAGGCAACGAAAGGTTTACTTTATGATACCTTACGATGGCTCAGAACGACGGTTCAAGATCAACTTGTGGTCGATCCCTCTGCATCATCCCGTCTTACTCGCGAGATTTTGTGCAAGAGAGAATTGGTTTCTGCTCTTCTTCTGCCCTCGTAGCCAGCCACTCATGGCTGGTCAGGAAATTCGTACAAGAACCTGTCCAGCTGGTTCTTGAAATTATTCAGGTTGAAGTCTCAGAAGTTCCTCATTTTTTTGGCAGAATGTAAAAGAGTTTTAGGCCTCGTATTCCGAAGTATTTTTCATCCCCGTTTTCAACGCCCCCTTTCCGACCGCAGGAGAGACAGTATAGAATCTGCCTCTTCGCTCATTCCAATGTGTTTTTATTTCATTTCTAAAACTTGGGACACAACCCTCATTTTAAAATACCCACAAATTAAAATATTTTATATTGGGATTTTTAGTGATTTTAACTCTTTCATGCCCGAATTAAGTCGAAAAGTAAAAAAAAAAATTGGGATATAAAAATCGTTTAATTGGACCCAAAATAACTGAAAAATATATTTTACAAAGTTTTATTGTTCATAATTAATAAAATACGAAATGTGTTAAATTTCACACATTGGGAACTGAAAGGTCTAAAATTGCTTCCAAAGTTAACGATGAAAATTTCACACAATGGGCATTAAAGGGTTAAGATGTTTCCCATTTCATTTATAACGAATTGGAATTAACTTTTTGTGGTGTTTTGGTGATCTGTAAACGTTCATAATGATTAAGTTCAGTTTTTTAACTTCTAAAATAAGAATTTCGACTGTGTTGTTTAATTTTCTTACCTTCATTTCACCTGTGTATGTGGTTTTCACGTAAATACGACATCCTTCTCTTTTTCTTGCAAATTTATTCGCTCTGTATATATTCTGGTTCGTTATTACTATTTCAATGTCTTCGATTCAACTTTTGCAGCCTTTTTTGCATTTATGCAAGTGTGTTTCCGTTAGACAAATATCTGCATTGGTTTCCGGAGCTAATTTTGCAGGTATTGCAATTTGTCGTCTGTATGGTCAGTGTACAGGTCTTGTATATTTGTGTATAATAAATTTATACGGTTAATAATTTTGGTACAAGATCGTCTTGGATAATAGTCGTTTTCTAGTTGTTTTTGATGGTTCCCGTTCGGTGTTAATGGGTGGAACGTTGCATTTGAGAATACTGGGATGCGACTCTTAGTAACATTGAAGTTGCTGAATTAACGGTATTTGGTGTTGGGTAGAAGAGTAGTGTATGTATTGCTGGGGTACATATATCTGCCTACGAAGTTCAAACTTTTCTCATGAGAAGACACAGTTGTTCTTTTATCGCTCTCATTTCTCGTAAAATATACTTCATTCACACCGTTGTAATTCTTTTAAAAATTTAGTGTTTGAGCTGTTGTTTCTCTTTCTCTTCTTTGAGTACCCTTGCTGTGAAAACACGGGCAGTCCATATTTAGGCATTTTTTTTCTTCTTAATTGAATATCTGCACATAGAGGGGTGGAAATAGTAGCAGTTTGTTCCGTATCTACAATTTTCATTCGTCATCATGTAGAAACATTTTTAAAGTGGTTTTATATGCATATGGAGCCATATTTACACAAACCTGTTTTGTTATATTCGCACATAGTCCGTCTTTTGGATTTATTTTACTTTTCCATACTTACCCTTCTGGAATTTATGCTATTCAATCTCTCTCTTTTTTTCCATCACTATTTTTACCTACTCATTGTTTTTTTTTGTTTTTTGTTTTTTTTAGTGTTTGGTGTACTTTCATTTTTATTCATGATGTTGCTATTTTGTATCGTGTGTTTTTCTTCGCCTAAGTGTAGTGGTTAGCGTCGCTGACTACTAAACCATCGGCCCCGGGTTCGAGACCCGACGGCAGCCGGCGAGCAGCAAAACCCAGCTGTTCATCCTTCCACACAATAAAGAAAGTGGTTGGTAGATAAATGGGTACCCTAGGTGGCCTAGTGGTTAAGACGCTGGGCTGCTAATGGGGCGTGGTTCGGATTCCACGTTAAACTGTAGGTCTAAGGTGGAGTGAAAAGCTTGACCTTCGTCAGAATGAACAATTCGGGCGGAAGCTAACCAAAGGTTATAAGTGTTCTGCTCTCTAATGCATTATTCTCAGAGCGCTGTACCCTTTAAGTTATTTTCAGCGTATTATGTCTCATCGTGATGTTCCGTTGGTGTATTAACTGATGTATTAATAGAATTTCCTTCCTCAACCAAATTTTGATCCACTTCCGTTTCTTTTGCATCACTTTCCAGCCCAGTTTGTAAGACTTTTCTATTCATTTCCATGCACTTGGTACAAACGTAACCGTACGGATAATTGTTTATTCAGTACATTACCTTCCTATCATTTCTTCCCATGTTGACACATTCATAATGCTTAAATGCGTTGCATACAATGCATTTCAGGCCCGAGGTTTTGTCAGTTTCCATTTTGCAGTGCGGATGAATGTAACGGCACAGTCTCTAAGGAATAAATTGTTTTTGTTCAACTTCCTCATTTTAGAACACTTTTCACGTTTATTCTGCTTATTCTTATTTCTTGCCATTTTTTTCGTTCTCTTCCTTTTTCTATTCTCGACTGATCGCGGCAACTGGTCACTTTCCTCCTTTTTCTGAAAACTGAGACGTATCGAGTTTTATGACCGTCTTCCTAGTTTCCCAGCCCATGTTTACTGGTTAAACTGCTCTGAAGGCTAAAATTTTAAGTTCACTATGTGTTTTCCTAATTCTCATATATTTATATACATATTTATTTATCTGCACTATGTTACACTTTACTTTTACTCAATAAATGATCACCGAGAGTTCAATGACACTTTAAAATAACCAATATGATGCAAACAAATTAAACTGCCTAGTAATGAGTCACTTTTAATTTAGTATTATGATAGAGCGGGAACGAAAGTGTCCATTCACCTCGAAATATCATATATATATATATATATATATATATATATAGAGAGAGAGAGAGAGAGAGAGAGAGAGAGAGAGAGCTAATTAGGTTTACATATGAAAAGAAAATAACCCAAATAATTCAAAACAAACTCAAAAAATTATCTTCTTTGAAGATGTTCGTATTTTAGCTCCGGAAAACTCTTGAACTTTTGAAGTACTTGTCTAATGGGGCGATAAAAGAGTGAATCCATCGGCCAATAACTGAAAAGCACGTCAGCCTTCCAGTCATTAATCGTAATTTCATATAATCAATGATCATCGCTTTCTATATAAAGAACTCTTATGCAGTCACATTTTATATATATATATATATATATATATATATATATATATATGATGCAAACCCACAAGAAAAAAGAAAAATGATTCCAAGGTCTCTCGTGTATTCAGAAGTACACCTCGTCAGGGAATGAATACACTTCTGAATACACGAATGGCCTTGGAATTATTTTTCTTTTTCCTCGTGGGTTTGCATCCATTATTCATTTCACGCACGTGTTTAATTGTGAAATTCATCCCATATATATATATATATATATATATATATATATATTATAAGCAAACAACCACAAGGAAAAGGAAACACAAAGTCCGAGCGCTTTCGTGATATATTCACATTATCATTATCATTCCTTGATAATGTGAATATATCACGAAAGCGCTCGGACTTTGTGTTTCCTTTTCCTTGTGGTTGTTTGCTTATTAATAAGGTCACGTGTTATTTTGTGATTCTAGTGCATATATATATATATATACATATATACACTGTGTGTATATATACACATATATATATATACACACGGTGTTTCAAAAGTCCCTGTGCATCTACAATAATCTACATATATACAGTAACACTCTCTGAATAGTACGAGGAGTATTATTCAGAGAATATATATATATATATATACTGTATATATATTATATATATATACAGTATATACATTTAACTGCAAACACGCAGTATAATTAACGTAAAGAACGACGCTTGTATAGGAGATATTCCGCGCAAGACGAGAGAGAGAGAACGAAACAAATGAAAAAATGAGGTAACCGGCAATCGGAAGATCCCGGGTTCGATTCCCTGGGGTTACCTCATTTTTTCATTTGTTTCGTTCTCTCTCTCTCGTCTTGCGCGGAATATCTCCTATACAAGCGTCGTTCTTTACGTTGATATATATATATATATATATATATATATTATATGAAATGAAAATAAAAATGAAAAGGTTTATTGGCAGATTATAGTCCATATGACAAATATTATTAATACAATGACAGCTCATATACTAAGGATAGAAATATATACAATTGATTAGAAATAATACTGCACTGTCGAAGTTAAGTGGAGCTACAGACAGACGTTTTCGTACCAAGAAGTCTATAGCTTAGACTCATTAGAGGATAAATGGCAGGACTCATGGATAGCTTGGATGATCGGGTTGGTTGATTTTTTAATTCTTTGCATTAGACTGTGTTGAGCACGTCTTGTTACCTCCGGGAAGCTCGGGACATTGCGGGTAGCAAACATTTGCGAAGCTGAGCATCTCGGGGGTAATTTATGTACGAGTCTAAAAGACCTGTTGTACAGCAAATTTAGGGTTCTGCCAGAACCTCTTTTATAATTCACCCACAGTTGCTGACCCTATATATTACTGCAGAAAGTACGAAAGAGTGTGTCTTTAGCTTCACTTGTACAGAAACGAAAGTTCCTTATGATCATATTCGCTTTAGCACACAGGCTTCGAGGTTGTTTTCTTATATCCGAGTCATCACTCAAGTAGCTGGTAATAGTTTGACCCAAATACTTAAACTCTTGTACTTCCTCAATTACTTCACCATTCATTTTAAACCTTATATCAGCTGGCTGATTACAGCTTTTAGGATGAAATTGCATAACCTTAGTTTTTGTAACATTAAAAAGAATATCATGTTTCTGCGAATACACTTCGCAGACATTTAGTAGCCGATCCAGACCTTTAACAGAGGGACTTATTAGCACCATATCATCGGCATAAACTAAGTTATTTATCCTTGTGTTATCTATACAACATCTCACTGTTGCCTCGTTAAGTGAAGCAATTAATCCGTCAGTATACACATTAAACAGCATAGGGGAGAGCAAGGAGCCTTGTCTCACCCTGCAAAAGGAGCCAAAACACTCGGATAGTACATTGCCCCACCTAACAGTCAAAGATTGGTGGGAATACCAAAATTTCAATAAATTTAATATGTACATGGGAACCTTCCTGTCTTCTAGTTTTGCAAATAAAATATTGTGGTTCACCCTATCATATGCCTTACTTATATCAAGGAAACAGCTATAAATGGTTGAATTACTGTGAATGTATTTAGATATTCCATAGGAATTACTATTACTATCTATTACTAGATATTTCCATAGGAAATCATTTAATCGGAGTAACAAGAGTTTTTCTAGTAGTTTCGAGAAGCAGGAAGCGACAGCAATAGGCCTGTAATTATTGCTGGTCAGAATGTCTCCGTACTTATTTTTGACCAGGGTCAAGATATATACCCTCATGAAATCTGCAGGGATGTAGCTATGAGCAAGCATGGCTGATAGGAGCAATGATATATGCAGACATACTACATCATTTGCATATTTTAAGTGCTCATTCGATAAGTCATCTACCCCTGACGCAGAACCAGTCTTTAACTCTTTAATTAACCACTTTACTTCAGAAAATGATATCAAAATATTTTCCCTTGTCTCTCCCACAATCGTTTCGCTGCAATCTATCTTAAGATTATCCCTACTCACACTGTTAAGAATGTTAGAGTAGTGGTTTTTCCACAGCTTTGCAATTTCATCCTCCCCCGACACCCCATCGATTGTCCGAGGGAGGACATTTTTGACACCCGTTTGATTCTTAATAAATTTCCAAAATTTGTTATTATCGTTATTTATGAGAGCTTCACAGGCTTTTGATGCTCGAATAGACTCTTCTTCCTGTTTACATCGCCTTATGGCCGCCTTATACTGACCCCGACTTCTACACATATTCATGTATCCTGGTCCTAATCTGGGTCTACCATGAAAGCACCACAAATCATAGGCGTCTTTCTATTTCCTCTTGAGGGGGGCAATAAAATCATTCCATCCAGGAATAACCTTAGTATGATACTAGTTGTAAGATTTAATCAGGGGGCTTCCTGCTTCTCTTAACATGGATATTATCTTACTATAATACCTATCTACGAGTTTACAGTGAGAATTATTTGAGCAAGGATTAGTACAGGCAAGCGCAAAATTTCTAAATTATTAAAGAGGTGACATGTTCTCTCTTTGTATTCTATTCTCTGCTGCATATTAACATTGGACCAATCGGCGCGATTATTCTTACCTATTGAGTTCTTGTTAATTTGTGTTGCGCATAAATTGGTAACGTTAATTAATATTTCTAATGGTCTATGATCAGAAAGAAGGAAATCATGCAAAATATGAACTCTAACAATTCGATCCTTTAGATTATTACTAGTGAGACAATTATCAATCCACCTGGTGGTACCACTCATATCACTAACGTATGTAAAATTACCACTGGCTACCCCTAATACATCTACATCACTTATACTTAAATTGGCCGACTCGCACATGTTACCCAATTCTACAAAGAATTCCGAGTTCACATGTGCGTTAAAGTCCCCCATTATACAGTGAGAATATTTGGGGTTATCTGATAATGGCTTAATTTTGTACACCAAATCAATGTATTCATCTAGATTACTGCCGTTGTTGTATGGTAAATAGCAGTTTACAATTAATATGCAATCATTGTTCACTTGTAATTCAATGCCTAACAACCTTACATTATCGCTTGTTAAAAATCTTATATGTTTTGACAAATTTTTCCTTAATAAGAAAGCAACACCACCAAAAGGCCTACCATACATTAATTCATCTGACAAGTCTACTGCTGATGACGCATGGTACATAAAGTCATCATGGATGGTAGAGAGGAATTTTAGCTCTTGCTTAGGTAGCCAGTGCTCCTGCAGGAGTATCAAATCTGCACTGTCGCAGAGTTTATGAACATCTACAGTTGAATTCCTCACTGACCTTACCTTATATGAGACTATTTTCAACAAGTTATCCGCCATGACTGATAGAGAATTTATTATTTGTAAGATTATTATTATTAGTAAGATTATTATTATTATACACAGTACAACTTTCAGGCATTACTGTTAGGGCGCCTATTATTATTATTATTATTATTATTATTATTATTATTATTATTATCGTTATTATTTTGCCTGTTATCAAATCTCCTGGAAAAGTGAATAAACTCCTTAACAATAATATCGTCTGGCCATTGACTTATACGGGTTGAAATGCGCATTTACACCTTTAATTATTACTTTAAATGAGTTATAATATGGAGATTTCGTATTTAGTTTATTAACTATCAATATACCGTGTTCACCAATGACTTCTTCCATCGTGTGTCGAATATAGCTTGCCTCGTTCGAGAACTGAATTCGCGACACAAAGAGGGTGTGATTCCCCATCGGTGGCCTCGCCGCGGAGACCGGTTGAGGAAACCTTCGGGAAGGGCGCCTGTTAACTGCGACCCACCCGTGCTCCTCCCTCGATCTCCCTGAGGCAGGGTTCGCCTGCCTAGGGGATGGGTGGCACAACCTTTGGGGGATAGGAGGCCCCTCCCTTACTCTCTGGCTTGGTGAGGGTCTGTTAGCGGTGTTTATATATATATATATATTTCAGTTTATATATGTGTTTATAGAAGTGGATGTGTGTAGTTAGGTATACAGTATATAGATAGTCGAAGATAGCTACAATTAAATATAAGAAAGAGTGAAAAAAAATTCATTTCCAAGACTCAGTTAAAAGAACGTATAGGTCAGTAAATAGAATTAGATTAAGTTTAAAAATGCTTCAGCGTTTGTCTAAAAAAGACGTAAAAGTTACCTTTGTAACCACAATACAGTTCCTTAAAATAGTGTCCGGTTAGGTTACATTGGGAGGAGTATACAGATAGTTATTCTATTTATTCTTAAAGTACATTTACCCACTGGAATAAACCTTTAAGTAAAATAAAAAAAATCTCGAAATAAAAGAAGGCTGCGAATCTCTGGATGATGATCCAAAAAAAAGTGGATGGCCATCAACTTTTCACATAAATGACGTTAATCTTGTGAGAGAAATTATTCGCGTGGACAGGCGTCTGAGTTTTTTAACCCACTACCCAAAAAAAACGGGGAATCTGTCGGAAGTTGTCAAGCCAGTCCTACCGAAAGCTACCTCGTGTGTATATATAATATATATATATATATGAGGTAAAGTGTAAGTAGATAAATAGATAGATACTGTAGATAGATAGAGGTGTTTTTAATTAGCTCAACCCATCACTTATGTCGTAACGTTTTACACAATGAATTAATGGTAAAATTTTCCATGAATTTGACTCATAATAAGTTCTGAAAATAATTATCGTTGTTTTGTAGACACAATTGAACGTGGTGCTGCATGTGGTCCAAATCACCCACATGCAGGAATCACCCGAATGTTGTTCTTGATGTGTTGCAGCTTTTCTTGGGTATGAGAATTGTTGCAGTAAACGTTTAATTTCAAGTGTTCCGAAAGGAAGAAATTTGATGGCAATCAACCAGAAGGTCCTAACGATCACAAAACTTTCGAAATGATACGGAGTCATGTTCCTCTATGATGCGTAGCATCTTGCACCATCTTGTTAGAAGTACAGTATTTCTGTGTAAGTTCAATGTTGCCCGACTAACTCGAGAAATCATCAGGTACAACATCATATTTAACGGTTTGTTTACTGTAACATTTACCAAAGACGAGCTGCAGCACAACTTTATAAACACTATTCAGAAGATTTCAGGCAATGTACTGCGGCGCATCTTCACCAATATACAGCGTCACGTTCAGTTCTGGTTACAAAACAACGGGGACCAGCTCCACCACCTACTCTAATTCGGGTGTGCATGGATCTTCAGGCATGGTCGGGGCGCAGAGAACGGTCCCTCATCCAACCTACCCAGATTCAAGGTCGTTTAACTTCGCTGATCGACGAGCAACGGTGTTACGACCTTGGCCAAGATGTAGCCAGTGATGTTGGTGATAATCATACGGACGTTAAAATATTGGGCCGCATTAGTTGGTCTGAACGCCGTGCCAGTTTCTGTCCTTTCTCCCTGATTAATTATCAGAACGCAATTGACAAATGCAATTTCTAATTTTGGGGACGCTGTGTATCAATGGGTTAATAAACACTAGAAGTGACTTAAAAAGGGCGCATAAATAAATGAGCATATGGGTAAAAATTGGGGTCTTTGGGCAACCTCTAAATATTTGATGATTTTCCAAAAAAATCATGTGCTTTATTTGCTCCCGGAACCTCATCATTTGGGGGTTCCGTGACCCGAAATTCACACTTTCAGTTTTTAAAAGCACCCTAAATTATATATATATATATATATATATATATATATATATATATATATATATATATATATATATGTAATATAAGTTATACAGTATATATAAGTATATATAAGTATTATACAGTAGCACACATTAACACTTGCATATAAATTTATAGCTCACTATTTTACAGGAGCGCAAAATTATTTACACAATCATAAAAATGAACATTATAAAAGGAACATCATACCATATCTAGGGAAAATCAAACAAATAAAGCACAATATTAAAAAGTTCAGTACTTATAGCTTATCTCCCCCCCCCCACCACCAATTTTGACAGAATATTTTCGTTAAAACTAACGAAAATATCACGACTTAACCCAATCAATTATCAAGGGCGTACAGTTGATCTATTAGTAAATAGTAAATACTATTCCAGAAACAACCAATGTTATAATTAATAATACGTAGATCAACTGTACGCCCTTGATAATTGGTTAGGTTAAGTCGTGATATTTTCGTTAGTTTTAACGAAAATATTCTGTCAAAATTGGTGCGGAGGGAGATAACCTACAAGTACCAAAAGTTCAAGTGTTAAGGTTCATTTAAAGTTCATTTTACTTCCACCTAATGTTGTGACCTACACCATTCAGAAATTCCTCCAAGGTCTTCTTCTCATTCACATAGTCCAGACATAGGTTCTTCAAATGCTGTTGATGCTCCTTTGTCGCACGTTCCTAACCTAACCTAACCTAACCTAACCATTCAGGTAGACAAAACAGTGATCAACTAGAGTGAATCAACATAGACAAAGATTATAATATTTGTTTAGGATTACTTCATAGCACACGAACAATAATACAGGGCTATTCAAATTGAGTCACCTGATTTCAAATGAGAATATTTTTTAATGTTACAAATACAGAGTGATTTGTGATACATCAACCAAAAGAAAAACTGTCCAAATTTTGTCGCTCATCTCATAAATGCTCTATGTGACTTCCCCTAGTTACACGAGCAACGTCGACACGATAGTCGAATTCCTCCCATACTCGCTCCAGCATTCCGTTGTCACTGACTCTACGGCAGTAACAATGCGAGTTCGGAGCTCATCCAAAGATGTGGGCAACGGTGGCACGTACACAGTATCCTTAACGTACCCCCAAAGGAAGAAGTCGCACGGTGTAAGATCCGCTGCACTGTGACTACCGATTTACAGCTCGAAAACTGCAACACACAAAACGCCTTCTGCTGTGCGGACGCCATTTTCACACTGATTGTTTGTTGCTAAGCTAGGCCACGGCGTGACTTTGGAGCCCTCTCGCGGTGATCTTGTAAAACTCAGAGATTTCCTCTTTCATGTGGTGTATGCCCAGTTGATGCACGGTTGATAGGTACGGAAGTATTCTCAGTTGAAATGGGATGAATCAGTTTGAATAGCCCTGTATAAAAAATGGAGGCTTTTGTCCTACTTTGCACTTTAACTGAGGTTTTTTTGTCCTATTTTGCACTTTAACTGAGGGTTTTTTGTCCTACTTTGCACTTTAACTGAGGGGCTTTTGTCCTAGGGGGCTTTTGTCGGGACCCCATAGGAGTCGAACCCTCGAGCTCAGTGAACTCACTTCGCTTATTGGGAAACAGTGTTACTTAAACACTGAACTGTAGGCGCTGGGACATATAAGGCCCTCCTGGGAAGAAGTGGCTAAGCGACAAAAGTAGAAAACGACAGAAAACGAAATTAAAGATGTATCAATTTGAAAGTGACAATTTTTGAATTTTTTAATATATTTTGACGAAATATCTTCATAAGTTGAAAAGTTATGTCCTTTTCAAATTGGTATAACTTTTAACTGCTTTTTCTAGCGTTTTTTTACTTTTGTCGCTTAGCCACTTCTTCCTAGGAGGGTTTCATATATGCTCATGAGACCAGCAGGAATATAAATTTAGAATACACTGCAGAAACAAAAGTGATGAAGTAAAGGCAAGAATTTAATTTAGATATTGACAGGTCATCTTTAATAGGAGAAGTTAATTAAATACTTAGGTTTCGGTATTATGATCTCTGGATATACTCTAATAATCCAGCTAATAAGAGTTCACGAGGCAACACGAGTAGATTTTCTCCACTCATATACCATTAATTTTATAAACATAATGACTTTTCATCCAAGAAAACACCTGCGCATCGTCGCGTCATGTGAAGGTGAGGCGTAAACTCAACGCTTTTCCCGAACGGAACTAAGCGCAGGCTTGAATTGTCTTCGCTTCTGCTCGCCAGGCGTTGAAATAATGTAACTGCGTGAATCCAAACGCGCCGCCCTGATGAAATGCAAGCAACGCAAAGCAGAGACGCACAGTGTAAGTTCAACACCTGAAATACAGTCAGTTGCAGGGAGAAAAATGACTTACAAGGCGTATAATTTTTTATTTTTTACACACACACACACACACACACACATATATATATAATATATATATATATATATATATATATATATATATATATATGATACACACAGTAGACCATTCTGAGTTATATATATATATATATATATATATATATGATACACACAGTAGACCATTTTGAGTTTTATATATATATATATGATGTACACCCACGAGATGGTGTGAAAAGGTATTTTAAGGCTTTTCGTGTATTCAATAGTACACCTCGTTAAGGGATGAAGGAAAAATGCAAAATGCCGAAAATAGATACAGTTTCTCTGTACAGCGTAAACAAAAGTGTTCGGAGAGGTTAACAAAAAATTAGCAAGTTCTAATTAAAGGAAAAAGATATTTTAACAAGGTGTAGTCCATTTTATACGTTCCCGAACTGTTATTGAAATTAAGAATAAAGTACTGTACATGTATACACGTTTCAGAATGTTCCTTTCAGTTATGTATTTATATTTTACTAGAGTTTTAGAACTTTCCCAATTAATACTATGATTATATATATATATATATATATATATATATATATATATATTATACACACACACTCGTATACATATGCAATTTATGCATGGATATAATTCCTGACTAGGTATACTGTTGAATACACGAAAAATTTTGGGATCGCTTTTCATTTCTACTTGTGGGTGTGCACCATTCATTTACGTTACGTGTTTATTTGTGAAATTCATTCCATACATACATACGTACACACACACACACACACACACCACATATATATAATATATATATATATATATATATTATATATATATATATATATATATATATATATATATATATATATATCATTGTTTCTAATTCCGTGAGTATTTCTGATATTTTAAAATCAACATCGTAAATATAAAAATCTGTTTTAGAAGCAAACAATAAGAAAAGATCTTGACAAATGAGAAGTATTTAGTTAAGTATTCTCCGTTTTCTTTGCTTTGTTTTAACTTGTGAAAGCCAGCACCCATAACTCGTGGGTAACACCGTTTCCCTATAAATGACGCGAAGACACTGAGATCTAAGGTTCGAATCCTGAAGGTGCTGGTAATAATAATCTAGGAAGTAACGTAATGGGATGAGGGTTGTGCCCAGTTTCTGGCTCTCCTGACTGATTGTTGTATAGATGTGGAAATTCCGCTGATTTTCCGTTTTTGTGGCTCTGCAGTTCATCGTTCATTTACGAGTATTTTACGTGACTATCCATCTCTCTGCATATTCTATCTGTCTACCTGTACTATCTATCTATATAGGTAGGCGAATCCAGATTCTGATTCTGACTCAAATTTTAAAAAATTCTCTCTAGATTCTGATTCGAATTCAGATTCTAAAATTAAATGGATTCGCATCGGGATTAAGTTTTTTTTTTTTTTTTTGTAACTTATCTTAATTTCGATTTCAACATATGTGATTTGATTCTTATTCGTTAGTTTATTGCATTATAGCGTTTTCTGATTTCCTTTTTTACTTACTGTATTACTAACACTAGGCAACAAAGATTTTGTTACAGAAGACCAAATAGGTGCTCCTAGCTAATTTCGGTATGCTGATTTCAAATCTATAATTAGATTTTTTCTATCACGTCTAGATTTTGTGTAAAATGCAAATCACTTTTAGTAAAATTTTCTACCACGTCCAGATTTTGGTTTTAATCGGCTTAATGCCAGTAATATGAAACTTGCTTTTCAAGGTTAAAGCAATTTTTTTTGCCAACTATATACAAATTCGAACAATTTTGATAAATAAAATTTATCCCGAGTTGGCAACACTGAGTCAAGAGCATAGTAACGGGCAACGGCCCAACGGTCAGTCGCTACGTGACAGTCAAGCAGAACGGTTGTTGAAGCTCTCTGCTGATGAGCAAGTGACAGGTTGTGATGACTTGTGTGTTTTTATAGCATTTGTTTTGTACTACGGTGTGTATTTCTTTTTATTTTGCACATCGTAATAATTACTTTCTACGTTTTTTCAGATATTGTATGGTAATTCAAAATGGCATCAAATAGACGTGCTTGTGTAAATCACCCAGACAACTTCTGCTTTGTCTGTGGACAATATACACCTAAGCCACAACGTAGAAACATAACAACAAAGATTAAACTTGCCTACAAGTGTTATTTTGACTGTAAGTTAGGAGACCAACAGAGGGACTGGGCACCACATATTTGCTGTGCACAGTGCAATGCAATGTTAATAGCTTGGATGAATGGTAAAAGAAAAGCTATGCCGTTCTCAGTCCCCATGGTTTGGCGTGAGCCGAAAAATCACTTCAATGATTGTTATTTTTGTTTGACAAAGATTGCTGGTTTCACAAAGAAAAAAAATCAAAGATCACGTACCCAAACTGCGAATCAGCAATGAAACCAGTACCACATGATGAAACAAATCCACCACCAGTTCCACCAGCAACGATAACAGACAGCAGTTCATCTGAAGATTCTGCTAGTGATATAGAAACAGGGAAAGATGGCATATATGTTCCAGATGCAAATATTTCCCCACATTTGTTAAGTCAAGCGGAGTTAAATGACTTAGTGCGCGATTTGGAATTAGAAAAAGAAAAAGCAGAGTTGCTTGGTTCAAGACTTCAAGAATTTAATCTTCTCCAACCAAACACCAAAGTTTCCCATTTCCGCCATCGCCATTTGCAGTTTTCATCATTTTACTTACAGGAAGAAAACGTTTGTTTCTGCCACGATATCAGTGGTCTGATGCAAGGGATTGGCTGTCGCTATGATCCAAAAGAATGGAGACTGTTCATTGACTCTAGTAAAGCTAGCCTTAAAGCTGTATTAATGCACAACGGCAATGAAAAACCTTCAATACCTGTAGCACATGCCACTGGCCTTAATGAGACTTATGAATCGATGAAACTGCTGCTAAGACTCATCAAATATAAGGACCACACATGGAATATTTGTGGCGACCTTAAAGTTGTATCATTACTTCTTGGGTTACAGTTGGGCTACACAAAGCATATGTGCTTTTTGTGTCTATGGAACAGCAGAGATGACAAGAACCACTACAAAAAACATGATTGGCCATCTAGAACTGAACATGTTGTTGGTAAATACAATGTGAAACACCCAGCACTTATTGACCCTCAGAAAGTACATCTTCCACCACTTCACATTAAACTTGGCCTTATGAAAAATTTCGTGAAGGGTATGGATCATCAAGGTAGTGGTTTCCAATATTTAAAGGATAAATTCAAAGGAATATTGACAGATGCTAAGCTAGAAGCTGGAGTTTTCACTGGACCACAGCTCCGCAGTGTCATCCACGACTTTCCATCTAACCTAAATGAGAATGAACTAGGAGCATGGACATCTTTCGTTGAAGTTGTCAAAAATTTTCTTGGAAACCACAAAGCTGAAAACCACCGTAAACTCGTAGAAAACATGCTTAAATCTTATGAAATAATGGGATGCAGAATGTCTTTGAAAATTCATTTTTTACATTCTCATCTTGACTTCTTCCCGGCCAACCTTGGGGCTGTAAGTGACGAGCATGGTGAGCGCTTCCACCAACAGATCTCAGTTATGGAAAACAGATACCAAGGTAATTTCAACCCAAATATGATGGGAGATTATTGTTGGTTCCTGCAGAAGGAAGCTCGTCATCCTACAAGCGACAAAGGAAGAGGACACACCAAAGTTTCACTTAAGAACAGGAATTTGCCTTTCAGTAGTAACAACAAAATACTAACGCGCTTTGGGTGGATGGTTGGGCGCAGGGGTGGTAACTCCGCCAGCGGAATTCCGCTGTCTGTCTTAAGCCAGAATAAAGGAGGAAAGACATCCCTGTTCACTAATTATTTAAGTATGCTTAACATAAAACGTGGCACGGAAAAGTAGCTTAGACGGCTTTCGTAATAGAAGCGGGTGAGAAAAAAATGAAAAATAGGGGTTTTCGGTTACACAAAATCTGGACGTGATAGAGAAATTTTGATATCAGATCTGAAATCAGCATCACCGCTTTAGTAGGAATCAGTAGTTCACGTGTCTGTAACAAAAAAAAAGTTGAAATTTGTTGCCTAGTGCACTAGGCAACAAAGATTTTGTTACAGAAGACCAAATAGGTGCTCCTAGCTAATTTCGGTATGCTGATTTCAAATCTATAATTAGAGTTTTTCTATCACGTCTAGATTTTGTGTAAAATACAAATCACTTTTAGTAAAATTTTCTACCACGTCCAGATTTTGGTTTTAATCGGCTTAATGCCAGTAATATGAAACTTGCTTTTCAAGGTTAAAGCAATTTTTTTTGCCAACTATATACAAATTCGAACAATTTTGATAAATAAAATTTATCCCGAGTTGGCAACACTGAGTCAAGAGCATAGTAACGGGCAACGGCCCAACGGTCAGTCGCTACGTGACAGTCAAGCAGAACGGTTGTTGAAGCTCTCTGCTGATGAGCAAGTGACAGGTTGTGGTGACTTGTGTGTTTTTATAGCATTTGTTTTGTACTACGGTGTGTATTTCTTTTTATTTTGCACATCGTAATAATTACTTTCTACGTTTTTTCAGATATTGTATGGTAATTCAAAATGGCATCAAATAGACGTGCTTGTGTAAATCACCCAGACAACTTCTGCTTTGTCTGTGGACAATATACACCTAAGCCACAACGTAGAAACATAACAACAAAGATTAAACTTGCCTACAAGTGTTATTTTGACTGTAAGTTAGGAGACCAACAGAGGGACTGGGCACCACATATTTGCTGTGCACAGTGCAATGCAATGTTAATAGCTTGGATGAATGGTAAAAGAAAAGCTATGCCGTTCTCAGTCTCCATGGTTTGGCGTGAGCCGAAAAATCACTTCAATGATTGTTATTTTTGTTTGACAAAGATTGCTGGTTTCACAAAGAAAAACAAATCAAAGATCACGTACCCAAACTGCGAATCAGCAATGAAACCAGTACCACATGATGAAACAAATCCACCACCAGTTCCACCAGCAACGATAACAGCAGTTCATCTGAAGATTCTGCTCGTGAAAGAAACAGGGAAAGATGGCATATATGTTCCAGATGCAAATATTTCCCCACATTTGTTAAGTCAAGCGGAGTTAAATGACTTAGTGCGCGATTTGGAATTACCAAAAGAAAAGGCAGAGTTGCTTGGTTCAAGACTTCAAGAATTTAATCTTCTCCAACCAAACACCAAAGTTTCCCATTTCGCCATCGCCATTTGCAGTTTTCATCATTTTACTTACAGGAAGAAAACGTTTGTTTCTGCCACGATATCAGTGGTCTGATGCAAGGGATTGGCTGTCGCTATGATCGCGTGAGCCGAAAAATCACTTCAATGATTGTTATTTTTGTTTGACAAAGATTGCTGGTTTCACAAAGAAAAACAAATCAAAGATCACGTACCCAAACTGCGAATCAGCAATGAAACCAGTACCACATGATGAAACAAATCCACCACCAGTTCCACCAGCAACGATAACAGCAGTTCATCTGAAGATTCTGCTAGTGATATAGAAACAGGGAAAGATGGCATATATGTTCCAGATGCAAATATTTCCCCACATTTGTTAAGTCAACGGAGTTAAATGACTTAGTGCGCGATTTGGAATTACCAAAAGAAAAGGCAGAGTTGCTTGGTTCAGACTTCAAGAATTTAATCTTCTCCAACCAAACACCAAAGTTTCCCATTTCCGCCATCGCCATTTGCAGTTTTCATCATTTTACTTACAGGAAGAAAACGTTTGTTTCTGCCACGATATCAGTGGTCTGATGCAAGGGATTGGCTGTCGCTATGATCGCGTGAGCCGAAAAATCACTTCAATGATTGTTATTTTTGTTTGACAAAGATTGCTGGTTTCACAAAGAAAAACAAATCAAAGATCACGTACCCAAACTGCGAATCAGCAATGAAACCAGTACCACATGATGAAACAAATCCACCACCAGTTCCACCAGCAACGATAACAGCAGTTCATCTGAAGATTCTGCTAGTGATATAGAAACAGGGAAAGATGGCATATATGTTCCAGATGCAAATATTTCCCCACATTTGTTAAGTCAAGCGGAGTTAAATGACTTAGTGCGCGATTTGGAATTACCAAAAGAAAAGGCAGAGTTGCTTGGTTCAAGACTTCAAGAATTTAATCTTCTCCAACCAAACACCAAAGTTTCCCATTTCCGCCATCGCCATTTGCAGTTTTCATCATTTTACTTACAGGAAGAAAACGTTTGTTTCTGCCACGATATCAGTGGTCTGATGCAAGGGATTGGCTGTCGCTATGATCGCGTGAGCCGAAAAATCACTTCAATGATTGTTATTTTTGTTTGACAAAGATTGCTGGTTTCACAAAGAAAAACAAATCAAAGATCACGTACCCAAACTGCGAATCAGCAATGAAACCAGTACCACATGATGAAACAAATCCACCACCAGTTCCACCAGCAACGATAACAGCAGTTCATCTGAAGATTCTGCTCGTGATATAGAAACAGGGAAAGATGGCATATATGTTCCAGATGCAAATATTTCCCCACATTTGTTAAGTCAAGCGGAGTTAAATGACTTAGTGCGCGATTTGGAATTACCAAAAGAAAAGGCAGAGTTGCTTGGTTCAAGACTTCAAGAATTTAATCTTCTCCAACCAAACACCAAAGTTTCCCATTTCCGCCATCGCCATTTGCAGTTTTCATCATTTTACTTACAGGAAGAAAACGTTTGTTTCTGCCACGATATCAGTGGTCTGATGCAAGGGATTGGCTGTCGCTATGATCGCGTGAGCCGAAAAATCACTTCAATGATTGTTATTTTTGTTTGACAAAGATTGCTGGTTTCACAAAGAAAAACAAATCAAAGATCACGTACCCAAACTGCGAATCAGCAATGAAACCAGTACCACATGATGAAACAAATCCACCACCAGTTCCACCAGCAACGATAACAGACAGTTCATCTGAAGATTCTGCTAGTGATATAGAAACAGGGAAAGATGGCATATATGTTCCAGATGCAAATATTTCCCCACATTTGTTAAGTCAAGCGGAGTTAAATGACTTAGTGCGCGATTTGGAATTACCAAAAGAAAAGGCAGAGTTGCTTGGTTCAAGACTTCAAGAATTTAATCTTCTCCAACCAAACACCAAAGTTTCCCATTTCCGCCATCGCCATTTGCAGTTTTCATCATTTTACTTACAGGAAGAAAACGTTTGTTTCTGCCACGATATCAGTGGTCTGATGCAAGGGATTGGCTGTCGCTATGATCCAAAAGAATGGAGACTGTTCATTGACTCTAGTAAAGCTAGCCTTAAAGCTGTATTACTGCACAACGGCAATGAAAAACCTTCAATACCTGTAGCACATGCCACTGGCCTTAATGAGACTTATGAATCGATGAAACTGCTGCTAAGACTCATCAAATATAAGGACCACACATGGAATATTTGTGGCGACCTTAAAGTTGTATCATTACTTCTTGGGTTACAGTTGGGCTACACAAAGCATATGTGCTTTTTGTGTCTATGGAACAGCAGAGATGACAAGAACCACTACAAAAAACATGATTGGCCATCTAGAACTGAACATGTTGTTGGTAAATACAATGTGAAACACCCAGCACTTATTGACCCTCAGAAAGTACATCTTCCACCACTTCACATTAAACTTGGCCTTATGAAAAATTTCGTGAAGGGTATGGATCATCAAGGTAGTGGTTTCCAATATTTAAAGGATAAATTCAAGGAATATTGACAGATGCTAAGCTAGAAGCTGGAGTTTTCACTGGACCACAGATCCGCAGTGTCATCCACGACTCATCGTTTCCATCTAACCTAAATGAGAATGAACTAGGAGCATGGACATCTTTCGTTGAAGTTGTCAAAAATTTTCTTGGAAACCACAAAGCTGAAAACCACCGTAAACTCGTAGAAAACATGCTTAAATCTTATGAAATAATGGGATGCAGAATGTCTTTGAAAATTCATTTTTTACATTCTCATCTTGACTTCTTCCCGGCCAACCTTGGGGCTGTAAGTGACGAGCATGGTGAGCGCTTCCACCAACAGATCTCAGTTATGGAAAACAGATACCAAGGTAATTTCAACCCAAATATGATGGGAGATTATTGTTGGTTCCTGCAGAAGGAGAGCTCGTCATCCTACAAGCGACAAAGGAAGAGGACACACCAAAGTTTCACTTAAGAACAGGAATTTGCCTTTCAGTAGTAACAACAAAATACTAACGCGCTTTGGGTGGATGGTTGGGCGCAGGGGTGGTAACTCCGCCAGCGGAATTCCGCTGTCTGTCTTAAGCCAGAATAAAGGAGGAAAGACATCCCTGTTCACTAATTATTTAAGTATGCTTAACATAAAACGTGGCACGGAAAAGTAGCTTAGACGGCTTTCGTAATAGAAGCGGGTGAGAAAAAAAATGAAAAATAGGGGTTTTCGGTTACACAAAATCTGGACGTGATAGAGAAATTTTGATATCAGGTCTGAAATCAGCATCAGCGCTTTAGTAGGAATCAGTAGTTCACGTGTCTGTAACAAATAAAAGTTGAAATTTGTTGCCTAGTGTAATCCATATTTCTTTACTTCAGTATACCAACAAATGAATTTTCTTTAATTCTAAATCGTTTTCTCTTAATTACTCACGTCTTTCATGCATTTACGTAATGGTGGCCAAGAAGCATCACAGTTCTCAGAACGGTAAGTGTTATTTAAATAATTCATATATTTCAAACGTTTTTTTTACTTAGCACTGTAATGGATGGTATTATGAATTGTTTGTAAGTATAATGACTTGTTTTACCGGCAATATTTTTGTTTCCAAAATAGTTATAAGGTTTAATTTTTATGCGTATAAAATTTTGGACGCTCTCTGCTTCAGCGTATTGCAATCATCTTTTTTCGCATCGTCTGAGTGAAATAGTGTAGTGTACCGTAGATTATTTTAAATTTATATATGGATTGGATATACTGTAAATGGTTATGTATGCATGATTTCGCAAAATTATTATAATTTTAATACATATTGTGTTCATGGGTTATCAGCCAATCATTGTTTGAACACAGATTACGGTTACAAAGAGGGTGGCTTATTTCTACACATTTTCCTGAGGTACTTTATCCATGAATGGGTTAAATTAACTTACCAATTTCACTGTTTTGTCTTATTCACAGATAACTGGTGAACGATGGCGGCATGTACAAGATCGAAGAAATCAATCTGGCTTGTGGGGTCATCAAGTCCTACTATTGCCGGTCAGCAATTACCTTCAAGAGGTGATGTATTGAAGTACCTTTTCCATCTCCACAATGAAGAGAAGAAATCCTTAGCTGAGAGTGTGTCCTCGACATCACAAGCCATCATTGAAATCTGGGTGACAGAAGGTTTACCGACGAAACATCCGCACGACGTCAAGAAGCACGTCCGGAAATTGCATGACGAATGGCAGGGTTTGAAGAAGAGAATTTCGCGGAAAACGAAGACCAATTTGGACAACCAGGCTGCGTTCAGGTCAAGCTTGAACAACCTTTTCGACATTGGTCACCAAAATGCCCTAAATCTTATCAAAATTCAGGAGGACAAGGACTTCCTGCTTGCTCAAAGGGAGGAGGGTCGGAGAGGAAGGATTGGAAATGTCGACAAGAAGATTGCCAAAAAAGTCGCAAGGGCCCAAGAAAGAACTGCTCAGGAATTGAAGCGGAAAGACAGGCATGTGCAGGAAATGGAAGAAATCTCTGCTACCGTTGTTATGGAAACCTCATCGTCAGCGTCATCAAGTGAGGAAACAAGTCCCGAAAGAAAGCCAGTTACATCGTCGGCTCCAAAACATCGCCGTGGGACGACGGCAATCAGTTCGGAGGTCGCTGCGGCATTGGACCGCACGCGGATGAGCGACAGGGCAGCTGCTCGTGTTCTCATCCCCTTTGGCATGCAAATGGGTCAGGACATAAGTGAGATGTGCCTCAGTCCAAGTGCTATTCGGGCCAGCAGATCCAGGTACAGATCAGCCCACGAAGCAGAGGTGAGAGCTTCCTACAAGCCTGAATGCCCTCTTGTTCTTCACTGGGATGGAAAACTTATGGCAGACTTAATGGGAAGAGACAAAATCGACCGTTTAGCCATCTTAGTTACCGGGGATGGGATGAGCAAGATTCTAGCCATCCCCAAACTCCCAGACTCCAAGGCAGAAAGGACAGCAATCGTCATCATCGAAACCATCGAAAACTGGGATCTTGGCCAGAAGATCAAAGCTCTTTGCTTTGACACGACAGCCACCAACACCGGCATCCATGGAGGAGTGTGTGTGCGAGTAGAGCAGGCTCTCGGGCGTGAAATGATTTACTTTGCGTGTCGACATCACGTGCTGGAACTGCTGCTTGAAGCAGTATTTTCTTTCCTTGTTGGAGACCTTTCCAAAGGACCTGAGATTACGATTTTCCAGAGCTTCCGTAATGTTTGGCCGCAACTGAAATTGAATGAATACTCCACTGCCGCGGACGAAGAGGACACGGCTGCAGTGATCAGTCCCTGGGCCGAGAAGATGATTCATGAAGCAAATGACCTTCTGAAAGTGAAGCATCCCAGAGATGACTACAAAGAGCTTCTTGAACTTGTAGTCATTTTCTTGGGAGGAGTACCTCACGGACGTCGGAGTCCTGTGTTCATGGCTCCAGGGGCTTTGCCACGAGCACGGTGGATGGCGCGTGGAATTTACTCTTTCAAGATTTGGATGTTCAGATACCAGTTCACGATGCACATGAACCAATGTCCTTCAACATCTCGTGGAGCAAGTAGCAGTGACCGCCTGATTTCTGGGTTGCGGGACTTCTGTCTCTTCGTTGCTCAAGATTACGTCCTTCCGTGGTTTTCAGCAAGAGAAGCAGCAAGCGCTCCACGAAGCGACTTAGCCCTCTTCAAAAGTTGCAAAACACCAACGCCGCTGGGTACAAGAGTTTTAATCGGCATCTCTGGTACCTCAATGAGGTAAACGTGGGCCTTGCACTATTCGATCCTGCAGTCGATGATGATGAGAAGCGGAAAATGGTAGAGAATATGAATTCCGTTGAAGGGTCAGAAGCTCCCCCCGACGAGTCTGGATTCCAGATCCAAGAGGAAAGACCCTGGCAGACTTTTGCTCTTCCAATACGTACAATCTGTTCACCCTTCTAGATCTTCCGGTCGATTTCCTGCAAGAGGATCCATCAAACTGGGAAACAACACCAGCTTGGTTCAGCAAAGATCAGGGTGGATTCCTTAAATGTAGTGAATGATGCAGCAGAGCGAGGCATAGCATTGATTCAAGAATTCACGAAGGCTGGAAGGACTCGGAACGAAGAGCAGATGCAGTTCATGATTCAAATCGTCGAAGAACATCGTAAAGTCTTGCCGACAGCCTCCAAAGCCACTTTGATGAAAAAATGAACGCCAACACTCGAGGTGTCATGTACTTTAATCTTAATTATGAATTTAGTGAATATACTCACACGATATATTTGTTCTAAATACTTATTGGAGATGTATATTGGAGATGTATATTGGAGATGCAATTTATCATTTAAACTGAGAATTAAAATTTCCATTGCCCTATAAATTGAAAATACCTATCAGCTGTGGGCAACCTCTAAATGTTGTTGGATTACAAAGAAATTTTGCCTGTTCTGTTTTCTCATGTATCCTCACAAAATAAAGGGTTCCGCTCCCTTGGTTTTTCATTTCGCATTTTTCACCATATACCATAAACACACCCTAAATTATATATATATATATATATATATATATATATATATATATATATATATATAATCCAGTGCCAGTGACGCTTCTCAGTTTTGTGCTCCGTCTTACTATCAAATTAACAGGGTTTAAAGTCAGTGAACCGGTATGTTACCTTTACTATAAAATTTGTAAATGTACCAAGATTACCCAGTTACAATCTTATTAGATGGTCCACAATACTTAATTAATAATAATATATATAATATATCCTCAAAATTTTCTAACGACATCCGACACTACCTTCTTGGACCAACAGTATGAGGAGGGAGGTAAACAGTGACCTTGAAATAGCGGGCATACGAACGAACGAGCGGGTGAGCCCTTTGAAAAATTACGAACGAATGAACGAACTAAGCGAATGAACGAGTGAATTTTAACTACATAAACAGTTCAAAATATTTTCAAAAGGCCGGGGAAAGGCTCTGAAATCTTAAATAAAAGACCAAGCAAATAAATAGGTTTTATTACTTCAGATATATTTACAAACTTACACGCTTACATGATTTAAAGGGACAAGGAGTGGGCACTCCTTTCAGCATCCCCATCCCGTTCCCCTCTCCCGCCCTACGCCCATCATATTCACTGCGAATTTTCCGTTTAGTAGTAAAAGTTTTGACGGTAATCGCGGGAAATGTATGTTTCATTACGGTATAATCGTACACTCGTACAGTGACTCCACGTGTATACTTTTTGTGTCATAGTTAGTAATAGTTACATAATTAATGTGAAAAGATGCCTGAACATCGAACCGTTGGTATCCCGAGCATGATTTAAAGGGACGAAAAAGTGGGACCCCTTTCGGCGTCCCCCCCCCCATCTCCACCCCCAACCAGCCCTCACCAGCTACGCTCCCCCACAAGCCGTTACAGATACAATAGGGTCGTCTGCTGTAAATCTTGTAGAAAATCCTGTTGTTTTATGTTCGACAAAGTAGATCATATTTGGTCAGACCTTCTTGTGTCTGTCTGTCATGATTTTTATGATTCAGAAGAAATAGAACATGCGAGGGTACAATTAAACACCCTGTTCGGTGCTTCCCTCCCAACTCGTAGAGGTAATTCTAAAAACTAGAATACCCTGAAAGACATTATAAATAAAGTGCCGACCCTCCGGGATAATGAGAATAATACTACCTTTTACTTTACTAACTTCAATAGAATACCGGTAATCTCTATGGGTGACGTAAACGTCTCGGTGCTCCTCAAACAGTAAAATGAGGTACAAAAGTCGATAGTTGAACTGAAACACCAACACGTGGTGTCAAATCAGAAAAACGCAATTTCGATAGAACAGTTCCGGTCAGAGTTAGATGCGTTGAAAGAAACACTCCTCCCAAAGCCCAGTTACTCGGAAGTAGTTCAGCAAGCCAGATCTCCAAGAAGCGCGTCGGGCAGCGAGGGAAACGAAATCCCTGCCTCCAACTCCCCCTCTGAAGGTGGGGTGGAAACGCAGCATGCAGAGGTAGCGGTCAACCCACCTCCCGTTCAGGAAAGGACCCCTGCTCCCGATCTCACAATGAGGAACAGGGACGGTCCAATGCCGAGAGTCGAGGCATCATTGCCCTCTTCCCTGCCTCCCACTGCAGAGGAGAGGTGTTCGATTACGCCTCGCTCGGTGCGCAGTTCCTCCCCCCTTCCTACCGAAGAAGGAGAGGCACGCGCAGCCGTCAGGGTATAAACACCGTCAACAGACCCTCACCAAGCCAGAGTAAGGGAGGGGCCTCCTCTCCCCCAAAGGTTGTGCCACCCATCCCCCAGGCAGGCGAACTCTGCCTCAGGGAGATCGAGGGAGCAGGACGGGTGGGTAACTGCTAATAGGCGCCCGTCCCAAAGGTCTCCTCAACCGGTCTCCGCGGCGAGGCCACCGATGGAGAATCTCACCCTATTTGTGTCGCGAATTCAGCTCTCGAATGAGGCAAGCGATATTTGACACATGATAGAAGAAATCATTGGTGAACACAGTATAGTGATAGTTAATAAACTAAACACGAAATCTCCTTATTATAACTCATTTAAAGTAATAATTAAAGGTGTAAATGCGCATTTCAACCCGTATAATATGAATCAATGACCAGACAGTATTATTGTTAAGGAGTTTATTCACTTTTCCAGGAGATTTAATAACAGGCAAAATAATAATAATAATAATAATAATAATAATAATAATAATAATAAAAATAATAATAGGCGCCCAAACGGTAATGCCTCAAAGTTGTACTGTGTATAATAATAATAATCTTACTAATAATAATAATAATCTTACTAATAATAAATTCTCTATCAGTCATGGCGGATAACTTGTTGAAAATAGTCTCATATAATGTAAGGTCAGTGAGGAATTCAACTGTAGATGTTCATAAAATCTGCGACAGTGCAGATTTGATACTCCTGCAGGAGCACTGGCTACCTAAGCAAAAGCTAAAATTCCTCTCTACCATCCATGATAACTTTATGTACCATGCATTATCAGCAGTAGACTTGTCAGATGAATTAATGTACGGTAGGCCTTTTGGTGGTGTTGCTTTCTTATTAAGGAAAAATTTGTCAAAACATATAAGATTTTTAACAAGAGATAATGTAAGGTTGTTAGGCATTGAATTACAAGTAAACAATGATTGCATATTAATTGTAAACTGCTATTTGCCATACAACAACGGCAGTAATCTAGATGAATACATTGATTTGGTATACAAAATTAAGTCATTATGAGATAACCCCAAATATTCTCACTGGAGAATAATGGGGGACTTTAACGCACATATGAACTCGGAATTCTTTGTGGAATTGGGTAACATGTGCGAGTCGGCCAATTTAAGTATAAGTGATGTAGATGTATTAGGGGTAGCCAGTGGTAATTTTACATACGTTAGCGATATGAGTGGTACCACCAGGTGGATTGATCATTGTCTCACTAGTAATAATCTAAAGGATCGAATTGTTAGAGTTCATATTTTGCATGATTTCCTTCTTTCTGATCATAGACCATTAGAAATATTAAATAACGTTAACAATTTATGCGCAACACGACTTAACAAAAACTCAATAGGTAAGAATAATCGCGTCGATTGGTCCAATGTTAATATGCAGCAGAGAATAGAATACAAAGACAGAACATGTCACCTCTTTAATAATTTAGAAATTTTGCACTTTGCCTGTAATAATCCTTGCTCAAATGATTCTCACTGTAAACTCATAGATAAGTATTATAGTAAGATAATATCCCTGTTAAGAGAAGCAGGAAGCCCCCTGATTAAATCTTACAACTATCATACTAAGGTTATTCCTGGATGGAATGATTTTATTGACCCCCTGAAGAGAGAATCGAAAGACGCCTATGATTTGTGGTGCTTTCATGGTAGACCCAGATTAGGACCAGTATACATGAATATGTGTAGAAGTCAGGGTCAGTATAAGGCGGCCATAAGGCGATGTAAACAGGAAGAAGAGTCTATTCGAGCATCAAAAGCCTGTGAAGCTCGCATAAATAACGATAATAACAAATTTTGGAAATTTGTTAAGAATCAAACGGGTGTCAGAAATGTCCTCCCTCCGACAATCAATGGGGTGTCGGGGGAGGATGAAATTGCAAAGCTGTGGAAAAACCACTATTCTAACATTTTTAATAGTGTGAGTAGGGATAATCTTAAGATAGATTGCAGCGAAACGATTGTGGGAGGGACAAGGGAAAATATTTTGATATCATTTTCTGAAGTAAAGAGGTTAATTAAAGAGTTAAAGACTGGTTCTGCATCAGGGGTAGATGACTTATCGAATGAGCACTTAAAATATGCAAATGACGTAGTATTTCTGCATATATCATTGCTCCTATCAGCCATGCTTGCTCATAGCTATATCCCTGCAAAGTTCATGAGGGTTTATATTTTGCCCCTGGTCAAAAATAAGTACGGAGACACAGTGGCGGATTTAGGGGGGGGCCGAGTAGGCCATGGCCTACGGCCCCGCGCCTGTGAGGGCCCCGCGCCCTCACATATAATTATAATGTTGGATTCCACTATAAATAATACAATTGATTAATGATTAGTGATAATTATGGTATCACTCTCTTTGCTGGCGGGAGTTTAGTTCTATTCAGGCCGCTGTAGAGTGCACATGTGAGTGTGTTTAGTGGTAAGTAATGTAAAAGTCGTATCTCGAAAAAGTCGCCAGTCAATAAATGGGGATGGGAGTGGGAGTTTTAGTCAGCTTTATAATAACATAAATAAGTTGAAAAATGTTAAATTAATGTAATTAATTTTTTTATATGAAACGTACTTAGGCTAGGTTAGGTCAGTTTAGCTTAGATTTCATAATAAATACATTTTATACATATTTAAGGAAAAAGTCGCTACTGGTGGGGGCTGGCGACTTTTCCCATAAAGCGACTTTTTCACCCGAACAACTGTTTAGTGTCTGTATTTAATTAATTAATTAAACTGTATTAATTAATACTAAAACCGAGGGTCAAGTGTAAATAGTTTGTTTTTTATGTTTTTATGTTTCAGGATAAGGCAGTGAGGCTGCACTGAGGCACAATGGAGAAATCAACAAGTCGTGATCGTGATCAAGGGAGGAAGTATAAAGCTGGCTCTGTTAAACGACAAGAAAAGGCAGACGTAAACCAAAGAGTAAAAAAACTACCAAAAATAACTCAATGGTTGACATATCCAACAGTATCTGAATCTGCAAAATCACAAACTCAAACTGAATCCGGTCAAACTGAATCTGAATCAGTAGAGACACCAATTACGCCTGAAACAACTGGAGAAGCCACAACTAGTACTGAACCTAGTGTAGTTAGCGCAATTGAACCTGAACACAGTGACAGTGAGGAGACACAAGAGGAAGTGAAAGTTATGAATACCGGTACTGAACAAGGATTTGAAACGGATCTTGGATTATGGCCTAAAATAATTACTGAAAATGTGTGTGACTATTGGTTGAAAAAGGGAAGCGCAGAATGTCGACACTGTGATGGTGACTTCAAAGAGTCAGCTGTGAAAGAGCTAAACAGAACCCGTCATTGTACAGAGACATTATTCACTCGAACTCATTCATTATCTGGCCAAGAAATTAATCTTAAATGGCTCTGTTACTCTAAAACAACTGGTAAAGTGTATTGTTTTGCTTGCAAGCTTATGTCAAAGGTGGAAAGCTCATTCACAACTGGCTTCAATGGTTGGAAGAACGCTAGGTATGTCATAGAATCTCACAGTAGGTCAGATCAGCACAGGAAAAGTATGGTCGAAATGATATATCGAAAGACTGCGGGTGCCCGTATTGACTCTAATCTAGTACAACAATATGAAAGTGAATGCGAGTACTGGCAAGCAGTATTGAGGAGGTGTGTAGATGTTTTAAAGCTACTTTGTGAACGCGGGCTAGCCATTCGAGGTAAAGATGAAGTAATTGGATCAGTACACAATGGAAACTATCTTGGGATTCTAGAGCTGCTGAGCACATACGACAGTTTCTTGGCAGCACATATCAAGAAACACGCAAACAAAGGTAGTGGTCATACTTCCTACTTGTCCCATGTCATTTCTGAGGAAGTCATTGGAATAATGGCAGAAAAGGTTATGTCCTCAAAACAGATGAAGTAAAAACAGCAAAGTACTTCTCAATTTCTGTTGACTCCACACCTGATATTTCACACATGGATCAACTTACTTTTACAATCCGCTATGTACTGCCTACTACAGGTCCAGTTGAAAGGTTTTTGCAGTTTATTCCCATGCTAAGCCACACTGGCAGAGATATTGCTACAACTGTTCTTGATTTTCTTAAAGAGAAGAACATTCCAGTTATCGACTGCCGAGGACAGTCCTATGACAATGCCAGCAACATGTCTGGTAAATATCTGGGGACCCAACAGATAATCAAGAATGAGTGTAGTGAAGCTGAGTACATACCATGTATGGCTCATTCCTTAAACTTGGTGGCTAAGTGTGCTGCAGAAAGCTGTCCTGCTGCAGTGTCATTGTTTGCTCTGGTACAAAATATGTACTCCTTTCTTGTTGCATCTACTTATCGTTGGAGGAGACACCGTGAGGTACTAGAGACTAATAAAGATAAGAAGTTGAAAGTTGATAAAATACTTTCAGACACTCGTTGGTCAGCACGAGCAGATGCTGTAGCTGCTCTCAGTAGAGCACACAAAGAAAACATCATTGTTCTGGAAGAGTTATTCTCAGATCAGAATCAGCCAGCTGAAACAAGAGCTGAAGCAAGTGGTCTTCTCAAAGGTTTGAAAAAACTTGAAACAGTGATTCTTCTTGAAGTTTGGGATACAGTATTGGAAAGGTTTCAGAGTAGCAGTATCCAGCTGCAAAAATCTGGGCTCTCCCTCAACACAGCTGTCACACTGCTAGAGTCTCTTTTACAATTTGCTAAAGACCTGAGATCCCAGTTCGATGACTTTGAAGCAAAAGCTATGGCTAAGTGTGATCCCTGTGATGTGACGAGTAATGATGCATACTACGCCGACACGCAGCGTATTAGGAAGCGCAAGCGTCACCACGATGAACTAGACTCCGCGGAGGATGTTATGCTGACAGGGAGAGACAAGTTTAGAGTGACTGCATTCTTGCCATCATTGACAAGCTCTGTGCTGCCCTACAACAACGCATTGCTGCTTACAGCGACCTTCGAGAGAAATTTGGGTTTTTATCAGAAATCTCAAACAAAACGAACACTGAGCTTAAAGCATCTGCTGAAAAGCTTGTGTCTTCATATCCTAAGGACTTGGAGGCTGGATTGGAGTCGGAGCTTTTGCAGTTTGCACACCTTATGAAATCCATTCCAAGAGATTCACCTGAAAGTGCTCCTTCATCAGGTGGTGCAAAGCTGCAAAAAGACCTGAACTAGAAATGTATGAGATAATTCACAGACATGACATGGTAGAAACATTTGCTAATGTTGAAATTGTATTACGACTCTATCTCTGCATGTTTGTCACAAACTGCACTGGGGAGCGATCATTCTCCAAGATGAAACTAGTCAAGAATTATCTAAGAAACACCATGGGCAGGACCGTTTGTCTTCACTCACCCTGTTGAGCATTGAGCATGAGAAATTAAGGGTGCTTGATTTTACTGATGTCATCAAACAGTTTGCAAGTAAGAAGGCTAGAAAAAAATCTTTTTTGACTGAGAAATAGTTAAGTGTACCGTACAAATTGCCTGCAATAAACAAAACCCACTCATTGCATCATTTGCATGTCAGTCAAGTGGTATTCTCTTTAGTTAATGGTGTATTATTATAGTTATTTTTTGTTAATGGTGTATTATTATAGTTATTTTTTATTGTTAAGCTTCAAAAAAACAAATGTGTAATGTTCAACTATGAAATGGTCATTTGGCTAATTAATTATCAATAAATTGAATATTGTTTAAAAAGTAAATTTATTTTAACGCTTCGCTCGCCCATTGATTTGAGGGCCCCGTAAGGTCACCACTGGGGGATGGGGGTGTAAATCTTCATTTCAGTTAATTAAGCTAGCTTTGCGTAGTTTGGGGCCCCGCACTCCAACCGGCCTAGGGCCCCGCGCACCTTAAATCCGCCACTGCGGAGACATTCTGTCCAGCAATAATTACAGGCCTATTGCTGTCGCTTCCTGCTTCTCGAAACTACTAGAAAAACTCTTGTTACTCCGATTAAATGATTTCCTATGGACATCTCCTAATCAGTTTGGCTTTAAAAGGTCCCACTCAACTGACCTGTGTATCTATGTACTTAAAGAAACAATATCTAAATACATTGACAGTAATTCAACTATTTATAGCTGTTTCCTAGATATAAGTAAGGCATATGATAGGGTGAACCACAATATTTTATTTGCAAAACTAGAAGACAGGAAGGTTCCCATGTACATATTAAATTTATTGAGATTTTGGTATTCCCACCAATCTTTCACTGTTAGGTGGGGCAATGTACAATCCGAGTGTTTTGGCTCCTCTTGCGGGGTGAGACAAGGCTCCTTGCTCTCCCCTATGCTGTTTAATGTGTATATTGACGGATTAATTGCTTCACTTAATGAGGCAACAGTGGGATGTTGTATAGATAACAAGGATAAATAGCTTAGTTTATGCCGATGATATGGTGTTAATAAGTCCCTCTGTTAAAGGTCTGGATCGGCTACTAAACGTCTGCGAAGTGTATTCGCAGAAATATGATATTCTTTTTAATGTTACAAAAACTAAGGTTATGCAATTTCATCCTAAAAGCTGTAATCAGCCAGCTGATATAAGGTTTAAAATGAATGGTGAAGTAATTGAGGAAGTACAAGAGTTTAAGTATTTGGGTCAAACTATTACCAGCTCCTTGAGTGATGACTCGGATATAAGAAAACAATCTCGAAGCCTGTGTGCTAAAGCGAATATGATCATAAGGAACTTTCGTTTCTGTACAAGTGAAGCTAAAGACACACTCTTTCGTACTTTCTGCAGTAATATATACGGTCAGCAACTATGGGTGAATTATAAAAAAGGTTCTGGCAGAACCCTAAATTTGCTGTACAACAGGTCTTTTAGACTCTTACATAAATTACCCCCGAGATGCTCAGCTTCGCAAATGTTTGCTACCCGCAATGTCCCGAGCTTCCCGGAGGTAACAAGACGTGCTCAACACAGTCTAATGCAAAGCATTAAAAAAATTAACCAACCCGATCATCCAAGCTATCCATGAGTCCTGCCATTTATCCTCTAAGCTATGGACTTCTTGGTACGAAAACGTCTGTCTGTAGCTTCACTTAACTTCGACAGTGCAGTATTATTTCTAATCAATTGTATATATTTCTATCCTTAGTATATGAACTGTCATTGTATTAATAATATGTGTCATATGGACTATAGTCTGCCAATAAACCTTTTCATTTTCATTTCTATTTCAATACTTATAAAGCTGACTTTGCCTAGATAAAGCATGATGATCCTTTTATAATGTAATTTTTTATGGTTGTGTAAATATTAGCGTTAATGTGTGCTACTGTATAATACTTGTAATGCCTTCCTTATTGCAGTCTTATGATAAATAAATGTAATATTTTACAGGTCAGAGAAGTGTTCATAAACTGTAAATAATAAAGAATAAAAATAATGATTAAAAAAATTCTTTCTTATTATTATTTTTCCTAGGGGGCTTTTGTCCTAGGGGGCTTTTGTCCTACATACGACTCCTATTGGTGCTGGTAATAATAATCCAGGGGTTATAGCAATGGACTGCATCCAGTGGAGGGGTCAGGATTTCCCCATGTAGGGGGAGGTAGGCCGAAGGTTTACCAATCAAATTATAATTTGACAAATTTGAAATTTAAGAGGATTTAAAGGAAGACCTTATTTGTCAAAATGAAATATTTTGACACAAACTTTGTTTTTCAAATTGAATTTAGAAGAAACTCAAACATTTATTGAGTTCAGCAAATTGTACATGTAACAATATATAGTGATATTTCCTTTTCCACACGATCATGCAAAACTTATTATGGTATGATTAACATCATTAGAATACGCACCGCAATTTGTGGTATGTATTTTACATGTACTGTATTATTAATGACTCACTCTGTGGATACAGAAAAGACATTTTTAACAAACTATTGAAGCTTAAAAAAGAAAAAATACTTGGATTACCTGAAGATCAGGGCCCCCAGCCTTCGTTAGTTAGCCTTATAAGGCTATCACGACTTAACCTAACCAATCGTCAAGGGCGTACAGTTGACCTAACGATTGGTTAGGTTAAGTCGTGATATTTTCGTTAGTTAGCCTTATAAGGCTAACTAACGAAGGCTGGGGGCCCTGATCTTCAGGTGATCCAAATACTTTATTCCTGCTATATACGTGATGGCATAATATTTGCTCGTAAGACGCAGGAAGGACAAAGAATATCAATTAGTACTCAAAATTACTTCCGCAGCTTTCAATAGCACCTACTGTACATGTAGAAATGTCTTCGGCATAACATACCCGTTAAATAATCAATCTTAAAAACTTTATAATTTTATAATCCTTAGGATCCTATAATTCTGCTATTCCTCACTGTCCTTTAAATTCTGTAATTGCTAAGCTTAAGATTTAAAAAATTATATACTTTTTAATTTTAACTTAAGTTTTAATTTTAAGCTTATAGAATACCATAACTTTTTAGCTTAAAATTTTATTATCCTTATTATCTTATCATTGGAGCAACTGGAGAAAACGCACCTGATGTGACTGAAAGGTGCGTTTTCTCCAGTTGGCAAAAACGGAGGTGCGCTTTCTCCAGTTGGGTAATTTCAGAAAATTGGCCGCCGCCGCTGGCGTCAATGCTGATGTCAATGCCCCCGGCAGGGATTAATAGTTAAACTAAGACCTACTGTACGCCCTTGATGATTGGTTAGGTTAAGTCATGATATTTTTGTTAGTTTAAACGAAAATGACATTAGGACAGATCAATTTGTGATGCGTGATCTTTACGGGGGCTCCGCCCCCGTACCCTCAAGACCCAAATTATACAAATGATAATGTAATAACGGTTACTATAGGATACATGGATGTCGAAGAAACATGCTCAATTCATATTTATCTGAATTTATGTGGCGTCATAGATTTCATAATTATGATTTTAGTAATTTGTGTAAACACATATCAGAACAATATCCCTTTTGATTTTAGTTTCTGTATGATTTTATTGTCTGTTTTCCTTTAATAAACATGTTTTTGAAGCTATTGAGGAATAGGGACCCCAGCCTTCTTTAGTTAGGCTTATAAGGCTAACTAACGAAAATATCACGACCTAACCTAACCAATCGTTAGGTTAACTGTACGCCCTTGACGATTGGTTAGGTTAGGTCATGATATTTTCGTTAGTTAGCCTTATAAAGCTAACTAAAGAAGGCTGGGATCCCTATTCTTCAATAGCTCCATGTTTTTTATTCATTTGTTTTAATATCCTTTTTGAGTTATGTTCTAGAGGTGCGTTTTCTCCAGTTTGCTCATTTAGAGGTGCGTTTTCTCCAGTTGGCTCATTTAGAGGTGCATCTTCTACAGTTGGTAAAACTGAGGTGTGTTTTCTCCAGTTGCTCCTTATCATTTTGCTATTCTCACAATCCTTCAAATTCTATAATCTTCAATTTTAAGATTTTATAATGACATACTTTATAATGACATAAATTTTATCTGTATATGTATATGTATGTATGTGCGCGTGTATATATATATATATATATATATATATATATATATATATATATATATATAATCAATAGGAATATGAAAACAAGAGATACGACTCTCAACATTTATTGGCCAAACGTTTCGGTCCACTCAGGGGCCATCTTCAGTGACTAAATAGAAGCATCTAAAAAATAATCATAAAACTAAAGTAAATACGAAAACAAATGCTTTATAACGAAATGTCGTATAAAATAAGCCAAAGTTATTGCGTAATTGCTAGTCTTCCAATATGCCCTGGCCCCCACGCTCTCCCGATCTCACCCCTTGCGACTTTTTTTTTTATGGGAGTTTATTAAGTCGAAAGTCTACGCGACAAGACCAACCGACATTCATGAACTGAAACAGAGAATTCAAGCAGCTTTTGGTGAAATTACGGTCGAAATGCGACAAAAGGTGGCTTTGGAATACAGAGCAAGGCTGCCTATACTGATCGAAAATGGTGGAAATCACATTGAAGTTTATAACTAACCTTGTAAGTTTATAAAGGTAATTAAATTTATATAAAAAAACTTTATATATGTACCTATGTTGTGTATAAATTTTATTTGATTTGGTTAAAAATCAAAAAGTTATAAGGATATTAAAACCGTCAGAGTTAAAAGGCCCACCCTGTGTGTATAATTTAGGGTGGCCCTTATTTTTCAACTTTTGAAATTACTTGCTCCCAACCCCTAATCTTCTTCCAATATATAAAAAAGTGCTCTGTGCAAAATTTCAGCTCAATTGGGCTATATTAAGGTGGCCCCCCAAAGGCCCTAAAGTTTCAAAATTCACCGAGAATTGGTATTTCTAATATAAAACCTTTATAATTCATTTGCAAACTTTGTTTGGGAAAATAATCACAAAGCATAATCGAAAGTGAATTTTATTTACAACAAATAATTACGCCGCTTATATAGGCCGCAGGCGCAGAACTTTCTAGAACCTTCCAGAAGCGTTTTTTTTACGCACTTATGATACTTTTCAATTTCCGTGAATATCTCGTCCAATTTTGGTTTTAAGTAAATAATGGTTATAACTAAATTTATTGTAAATTGAATTCTCTTTCGATCATATTCTATATTTCGTTCGAATAAAACACTGTAAAGAAGATAAAAACGGTTTTATATGAAAAAATTTCAATATTGTTAAAATCTGAAACTTTAGGGCTTTTGGGGGCCATCTTAATATTGTCTGATTGAACTGAAATTTTACACAGAGCATTTTTACATGGATTATAACAACTTTGGAGGTTGGGAAATGAAAAATATTTCATTTCAGAAAATCACATACAACTAAGGGCCACCCTAGTGTATATATATATATATATATATATATATATATATATATATATATATGCACCTGTATTTGTGCGGTATATTCTTATTTTTTATTTTTTATCTTTCTTAACTCTATTATTAATACTTTACGTGCTCTTAGATCTGTGAATGAAATCATTGAGTCTCAAAATACGTTACGACACAGTAACGGAAGCATATCTATTTTGAACTTAAATATCAGAAGCCTTCCAACTCACTCTAATGATTTGACGGGCAATCTAAAATTGTTACAATATAAATTAATATGTATCATATTGACCGAGACCTGGTTAAATCGTAATAAGCAGTCATTTTTTTAATATACCGGGCTACACGAGCCACCGCATATGTGGAAATAATAACAGAGGCGGCGGAGTAAGCATTTATATAGACACTAAACATAATAGTAAGAGTATTGAGCAATTGGCAGGCATAAATGATCATTCTGAAGCCATTGCAGTTGAGGTGTATATAAATAATATTCCCTATTCAATATTAGGCATCTACCAACCACCAAATGGTAACGTGCCAACGTTTATTGCGAGCATAGATACCACTTTAACTTCGAATCACATCAACAGTAACTGCATCATTGCGGGAGATCTAAACATCGATCTCGCTAAAATAAACTCAAACAATAGTGCTAACTTCTTCTACAATCTCGTTACCGCAAATGGCTTTAATTTAACTATAACTAAACCAACAAGACTACATAATATCATAGAAAACTCTACTTTATTAGACCAAATCTGGATGCGAGCTCCCTTTGACTATACGTCAGGCATACTCCTATTACACATTACGGACCATCTGCCCACATACACAATGCTAATTAGCCATTTACTAATACAGGAGAGAATAAAATTGAGTATAGACCCTACACCTATAATAATAAGTAAAAATTTATGAGGGAGATATCAAGTTTTGACTGGTCGAGAATAACTGAAAGTAACTGTGAAATAGAAACAAAATTTCAAACATTCTCAAACACACTAATGGATATATTTAATACTAATTTTCCTATAAAGTCGAAACTCGTGTCAAAACAAAAACTATAACAACTAGTGGATCACTCCAGCCCTCATTGTCAGCATAAACCGGAAACATTCTCTCTATAAATTACGGAAGAATGATATTATCAATGAGCAAACGTATAAAAATTATTGTAATAGACTAAATTCGCTCATAAAAACCGCAAAACGGACTATTATTGTTTTAATTATCGAACAAAAATCTAAAATTACCGAACAAAAATCTAATCCTAAAGGATTATGGAATACTTTAAAGGTACTTTAAAGATGGAATTTTCTACAGTGATCCCAAAGACATGGCCAATTTATTAAACAATTTCTTTTCGAAAATAGGAAGCAATACGGCAGCTGCCATTCCAAAATCAGACAGTCCCTACCAACAATATATGCCACAATCCACACCAAATACTTTCTCCTTTGAATCAATTCTGCCAAACGAAACATCAGTTACATGAAAAACTTAAAAAATAAAAGCGCTGAAATAAGTTTAATTCTAGTGAAAATATATAAACTAATATCAGATGACATAAAAACCCCACTCACAAACTAATGAATGAGTCAATAGTACAAGGTGTAATCCCTGATTACTTGAAGATAGCCAGGGTTTGTCCAGTACTCAAATCAGGTAGCCCTGAGTCTCCAGCCACTTATTGACCAATCTCCGTCTTACCAACTCTGAGTAAAGTATTTGAAAGCATCGCATACAAGAGAGTAATCAAATTCTTAGATAAATAAGACATCTTAACAAAAACACAATTTGGGTTTAGAGAATGCCACACCAGAGAAGACGCCATTAACATGCTATTAGAAAGTATCTATAAAAACCTAAACTACGAAAAACACAATCTTAGTTTTCCTTTTCCTGTCGAAACCCTTTGATACGCTCTCACATGATATCTTACTAGACAAATTAAATACATATGGCATAAGGGGAAATACGCTAAATTGGTTATGTCATATTCCTCAATCGTCACCAATATGTTAAAGTAAATGACATTTCATCAGAATATGCTTTACTGGAAAATGGGGCTCCACAAGGATCAATCCTTGGACCCTTACTCTTCTTAATACACGCAAATGATTTTTATCAATCAACAACATTAGACTGTATTCAATATGCAGATGATACAACACTCACTTCTACACACCACGATATCAATTACCTAACGAACGAACTGAACAGGCAATTAAATCATGTCTATAAATGGATGTGTGCAAATAAGCTTTTACTAAACTTGACAAAATCATCAAATATGATAGTAACTAAAAAAACTGCAATCGTGCACACACCACTAATAATTGGAAACAATCCTCTTGCAAAAGTAAATGAAGTTAAAGTTCTTGGCATCAAGTTAGATGAAAAATTGAATTTCAAAAGGCACACACAACATATCAAATCAAAAATATCTAGATTTCTGTACATACTCGTAATGTTTAAACTCTAAAGATACAATTCCCCAAAACGCCCTCCTCAGTCTAGGGTGGATCGATTTTACATTTTTTCGATTTCCATATTCTAATAGAGACAAAAACTTGCGCATGCATGAGAAAATAGCCTCTGCAAAATCTTAGCTTAATTGGTAATCATCTTCTGCCCCCGGCAGAGCGATGAAAATCATATTTTAGTAGTCAAAAACGTATTTTTCTTATAATTTTTAAAATATTTCAATATGCATCAAAATTATTCCTAATAACTATAAAGTCGATGAAAAAGACCTCATATGATCGTTTTTCCAAGCGCGTTGTCCTACGTTAATATCTTTTGCCCCCGGCAACAACGTCAAATGTTGAAAAAATAGGCAATTTATATACATATTTTCAGATCGGCTCTTTGTCTTAAATAATGCATTTATATATTTCCCATAGCATTTATATCGTTGCTTAGGCATGAAATAACACACACGCAAAATTTTATGACTCTAGGCTAGGGTTTAAAGGTCATCTCTGGTGAGTGCTGCCAGCAGCAGCTGCCACTGACGCGCCAGTACGCACTGCGCAGTTCCCTCAGTTGCCTTTTGACAGCGTCGAAGGCAGGTGTGTATTCTGCAGCTGGCTCCTCGAGTCCTCAGTGTGTGTGTGTGTGGCTCCTCACTCAGAGTCCTCAGTGTGCTCAATCTCTCTGCTCATATCCTTGTTTGTTTTTCTCATAACTGTTTTTTTCGATTTTATTGCGTAACAGAACAATACATTATTCTTTAATCTTTACAGGATGGCTACCGCTACAACTAGAAGATCGGTTACGTGTCCAATATTTGGTGCTGGGAAAGATTTGAATTTGCGATGTTTTCCCACATGTGAAGATGTGATGCAATACTACCATCATGTGAGAACTGAGTTGAGATCATCAAAGAAGGAACCTCCATTCAAAGACATCGCCGCTGTGGTCACGGAGAGACTGGAATACTTGTGGAAATTAGCTTCCATTCCAACAGTTTCGACAGCACGGATAAATCAAATGTTGAAAAGTTATCGTGATAAAATGGCTAACATCATCAAATCACTGAACGCGAAAAAGAAGAACGAATCGTTACAGAAAAATCTTGAGGCCTTCAAGAAATCAACTAAGACCACCTTATTTGACATATCGGCTTGTAAATGCCCTGATTTGACAAAATGCAGCTGCCCTCGTGAACGACGAGTACCACTGAAAGAGCAACAGTTTTTCCTCGACCAAAGAAGTGATCGCAAAATGGCAATAGGAACTTTGGATGTTGAAACAACAAATAAAAACGAGATGACTCTTGCAAGAAGATTGGCGATATTGAAACAAAAAGGAATAGCAGAACATCAAGAGCCGTCGACTAGTAAACGACAAGAAACTTCTCAAGAACAACCTTCTTCGTCAGCCTCTAGTGAAACCGAGGATACATCTATAGAATCATCGTCATCGTATGAACTAACACCGAGAGATAAACATGACATGAAGGAAAAAACACGAATGAAACTCCAGGTACTTGCTGAAGCTTGTGATCGTACGGGCGTCTCAGACAGAGCTGCTTCATTTATTGCTTCTTCGTTGTTAGAGGATGTTGGCTGGATACGAGAAGATGATGTCAGTTCAGTGATTGATCGAAATAAGATAAGAAGAGCCAGAAAAAGAGTTCGTTCTGAGCATCAGCAAGATGACAAGATCACGCTACCATTACAGGGCATTTTCTTTGACGGACGTAAAGATAAAACAATGACACAAGAAGAAATAGACAATGTGAAGCATAGAAGGACTGTGGTAGAAGAGCATATAGTTTTAGTTCAAGAACCAGAATCCCAGTACATGGGGCATTTCACTCCTGCATCAGGTTCTGCCACTGCAATAACATCAGGTATCATCAACTTTCTAGAGACTAACAATATTAGCACGGACGACATTGTGGCTATCGGCTGTGATGGTACCGCAGTGAACAAGGGTCGAAAGGGTGGAGCCATTCGTATGATTGAAATGAAACTACAAAGGCCAGTTCAGTGGATCATATGCCTATTACACGGTAATGAATTATCACTGCGACACCTCATTCAAGACTTGGACGGCAAAACAACTGGGCCAATGGGCTTTACTGGACCAGTTGGAAAACAACTGAAAGACTGCGAAAAACTTCCAATTACAGAATTCGATGCCATTCCATCTCCCGACATTGACATAGATGATGCCGAGTTGAGCACTGACCAAAAATATTTGTTAGGCATCTACAGAGCAGTGTCGAGCGGTAGTTGCTCTTCAGTTCTCGCGGCTCGAAATCCAGGTAAGATGGCGCATTCCAGGTGGCTGACAACAGCAAATAGATTTCTGCGCCTCTATGTTTCAACCAGTGAACCCTCCAGCACCTTCAACGAAATTGTGCGATTCATTATGACAGTTTACGCACCAATTTGGTTTAAGATAAAGAAAAACTCCAGTTTCACTGAGGGCGCAAAACATTTTTTCGAAATGATGCGTCTCTCTCAGACCATGCCTCAAAGATCTAAGACAATCGCCAAGAAAGTCCTCCGTAGAAATTCTTTCTTTGCTCACCCAGAAAATATTTTGATCTCCACGCTACATGCCGATGAGCAACACATAAGAGAATTGGGATGGAGAAGAATATTAAAAGCACGATGAAAACAATCACCAGCGGGGGAAATTCGAGCCATCGCCATGCCTGAGCTGCTCTACGATAGTCAAAACTATTACGAAATGATCAACTGGCAAACGGCTGAGGTGACCGAACCCCCCGTTACAAAAACAATACCTGATACCCGAATAAAAGAGTTTGTTGAGACGGGAGACCAGCCTGATGGACTGATCCCACTATTCCCTTGTCATACTCAAGCGGTCGAGAGACTCATCAAATTAGTAACCGAAGCCTCTGCCAGTGTAAGTGGAATAGAAGAGAGGGACGGATTCATCCGCTCCCGTCTTCACTCCCGAACAAAAATTCCACGATTTGATTCTAAGAAAGATTACCGTATGTAAATCGACATGCAGCCAAAGGAAGGGTGGTTGGGGCTGGATAGGGTGGAACTCGACGTACAGCCACCTCCTCGTGGTGAGCTCTGGGTTGCTAATTTTATAAAATTAGCAAGCGATGAGCTGTACTTAGTACTTATCGTACTTATAACATCGCATTAACGTAATTATAATCCACATTTAGACTTTTCTCGGGGACAGAAGATATTACTCTAGAGTCATAAAATTTTGCGTGTGTGTTATTTCATGCCTAATCAACGATATAAATGCTATGGGAAATATATAAATGCATTATTTAAGACAAAGAGCCGATCTGAAAATATGTATATAAATTACCTATTTTTTCAACATTTGACGTTGTTGCCGGGGGCAAAAGATATTAACGTAGGACAACGCGCTTGGAAAAATGATCATATGAGGTCTTTTTCATCGACTTTATAGTTATTAGGAATAATTTTGATGCATATTGAAATATTTTAAAAATTATAAGAAAAATACGTTTTTGACTACTAAAATATGATTTTCATCGCTCTGCCGGGGGCAGAAGATGATTACCTATTAAGCTAAGATTTTGCAGAGGCTATTTTCTCATGCATGCGCAAGTTTTTGTCTCTATTAGAATATGGAAATCGAAACAAATGTAAAATCGATCCACCCTACACGGTCCTCACACTGTATTACTCATTTATCCATCCACACTTGCAATATAGAATCACAGCATGGGGTAGTACAAAGAATTATATACTGTATCAGCTAGAAATAATCCATAAAAAATGTTTACGAACTCTCTTAGATAATGATGATAGACGATCTCATACCTCTCCAGTGTTCAGAAACTTAAATATTCTAAAACTAAACGACCTGGATAAACTTACTATTGGTATCAGTATGTACAAAGATGCAAATAATGGAAACTCTACTTCGCCCATCCATAGGGCGATTACCCCCATCAGATCAACCATAATCATAATACAAGGCTTCCCAATGATTTCATACATAAACCAAATTATTCCATGCAACTTGCAGGAAATGCTCTCTCCTACAAAGGGGCAGATATCTGGAACGCTATACCCATAAACATCAGACAGATGTTTATATATATATATATATATATATATATATATATATATATATATATATATTGCAATTTGTAAATATTACTAAAAAATGAAAATCACCTATTATATATGCAAAATTCACAATCTTGAATGGGTGCAATCATAAACCATATAAATTAGATGTTGAAAGTTTCCACTATATTACGCCATAGTTATAATATGTCTCACTCATCTGTATCTTTGTAACTTTAAGATTGTATCATGATTTGTATTGTTCATCATTTTTCTTTTCTATTATTTCTATTATTATTTTCTATTATTTTAAAGATTATTTTAATTTCCATTTGTAATGAAAGAGTTAACTAAATGCAACATTATTTTATTTTCCACAAATTTTATTTATATTTGACATTTTCCTCTGGAAAAATAGAGATGAATCTCAAAGACTTTTGCCTGAAAAGCTGTATTAAACTACAAAAATTTAATAATCCGAACATTGTGTAAACCAGTATGAATGTAATGTATATCTTATGTAATGTGTTCTTTCTGAATGAAGATTATTATTAATCTTATTATTATTATTATTATGATTTTGATTTTGGCTCTCTTCTTTCTCTATGAGCGGAGGGAGGAGGCGTTTTTGCAGGCGTTTGCCCTTGGCCCCTCCTTCCTGCATAAAAAAGAAATTTATATGTAATTTCAAAATGGAATTTTACGTTTACTGCAATCAAAAAAGTCAACAGCTCCAACTACAACTTCCCCTCTATCAGTGTCACGACAAACGAATGACAATGACAATCCACTCAACCGTTCCTTATTATAGTATTTTATATATAGCTTTCCCCATGAAGGTAGGCTTCGGCCCTCCTGACCCCACTTCCCTTGAGTCCGCCACTGGCTGCATCAGTCTGCCCATTAGCGATGTGCCAGTCTCTAGCCCAACTGACTGTTTATTATCATTATGAACGCCTGTGTCGTGTCATTTATTAAAACAAAGATGAAAATATATTATCCACGAATAATTACAGTAAAATTACACAAGATTCCTTTTTCTTGAAATTGTTTGAAAAACTTTTAATTGCGAACATTAAACAATTATTTGGAGTTATTTCTTATGATAATTTTACCCTTAAACGGGATCAATAACCAGATTTAAATACACTTTATACTTTTTCAGGTTGAAGCCCTAATTATATATATGTTATATACCGGGTGTCCGAGAATTATCTGTACAATTTTTGGCTGTTATTAAAAGTCAACCATGAAGTGTAGAAATTCCAGTTTGTCCCATTTTACAGAGAATCTCATTAAGTTTTTTCTGATATCACGTTTTGACAAGTTTTTTAGAAATGTACGCGGGTGACAGACATTGATGATTTAAAAGCAAGAATCACAGCTGCTATTGAGCGAATTGATGTGGATATGCTGCAGCGTACATGGCAACATTTGGAGTATCGATTGGATGTTTTGCGAATCACTAATGGTGCACATATCGAATGTTTGTAACGACGTTACTTTAATAAAAGAAACTTTTGAAAATACAGATTCTAAATAATCTTGTTTAAGAATTTTACGTGTGTTATCAAGAATTTTATTAAAAGATGAAATTGTACAGATAATGTTCGGACACACTGGAATTTCTAAAAAACTTGTCAAAACTTGGTATCAGAAAAAACTTAATGAGATTCTCTGTAAAATGGGACAACACTGGAATTTCTACACTTCATGGTTGACTTTTAATAACAGCCAAAAATTGTACAGATAATTCTCGGACACCCTGTATATATACGGTGTATATATATATATATATATATATTAGGGTGATGCAAAAGTGGGGGAGTAAAATTTTTTTGTTTCAAATTTTTGAGATACCCTCTCATTTGGTTTGATTTGGTGGAAAAATGATCCTGGGGAAATTTCGGGTCAAAATTCGAATATTTGGAGGTCGCGCCCGCCATTTGAAAATGTGCTGATTTCCATGACACTCAGGAGGTACAGCAAGCGTCACGTTACTTTTTTTTTGAGTGGAAGTTCCCCAGGAGGTCTATCATACCACCTTCCTCTTTTCCATTTGTTCATAAAACAGATACAATACAATAGATATTTACAATAGATGCATAGAATGGATATACTCGTAAATTTTACTGTTGCGTCAAAGATACGAGAGTTTTCTTAGTTTTGTCCGGAAGCTTCTTCCGATAATTTGATACAACTTACAGTAGATATTGCTTCTGTTGTTCATCATTGGTAATTAATTTGTTATAATCTTCAATCAATTTCACTCCTCTTTCAGCAATATCATTAACAACTTTCATGTGATTCACTACGTTCTTTGCAACCCAATAACTCTCATCGAGAAGCCACTCTTCTACTGATTTGCTCAAGAACGTTGAAGACAATCCGAGTATACTGAAGAAGGACTTTGTGTTAGCAGTTACAAAATCTTCAAGCTGCTTATTGTCAATAGTTTTGATGTCTATTTGTGTCTTCTTTGGAGGATCTGGCTCCGAAGATTTTGTAAGAGCCTCCTTCATTTTTCTTTTGGTGTCAAAGCTGATTTTATCATCAAAGAAAGAGAATGCGATCAACTCTTCTGAGAGATACCACAAATGATTCTTGAATTTTTCTAAAGCAGCATTTGCTAGTTGTTCATTTGTGCTTTTGTAGCTGTGAAGATTCTTGAGAAGACTCAGATCATTTCGTGGAGCACTTGCTGTGCAGGGTGCTGAAAACCAATGCTTAATATAAATTGAAACAGAAAACCAACAAATTTCTTTTAGATTTCTTTCTTCTATTGCTGTTATTTTGAACTGACTTTTGAACATAAAGATTTTCATCGAATAAATGACTTTCGCCATCCAACGGGCTCTATGATAAGCCCCAGGCTTCCTGAATTTTATTCCAGTCGTTGGAGTACCGCCAAGTAAGATGATTGTCAGTTCCAATAACTCTGTAATCGTCGCGAGGTTGATCTTCATTGATTTTTCTTGCTGCAAAGTTGATGATTTCCTCTTTTTCCTTTTGTGGATAATTTTCTAATTTATCGTATGAAGTTAGATTAATCTTATTCCAGTTTGTTTTGAATCTTTTGAATAACTGAATGTCAGGGCCTGATGAAGCCTGTAATGCAGGGGATACCACTGCTTCCAACATGATTTCAAGGATATGGTGTCGACAAGGACACCACAACAAATCTTTCTCCATTTTCTGTTCAATTAGGACACAAGCTCCGTTTTTACGACCTGTGTTCGATGCAGTTGTATCGAAACACATGCCTTTTACCTTATCTATTAGATTCCAATCAATGATCGCCTGATGTACTGTATTTGCAGTATCCTTTCCTGTGCCATGATCAATTTTTGGCACTCCAAGCAGTTGATCTTCTCCACTGCCAGAGATTAGGACTGGCAACCGATCAACAACCTCATTCCCAGTAATGTCTTCGAGGAGTTTGCCATCCCAATGAACAATCAAGGGTTTGTCAGCTTGAAATTCTTCTTTCAAGTTTTCACTGAACTTCTTTCTTGATTTCTGTCTTGCCCTGCGAATCGATGAGTAGCTAACATTGTAATTCTCTGGATCTTTTCCAACATTTGCGATCGTTGGAATAATTATTAAAGAGGCTGATCGGTCGCTGATCTTAGCAACATCCAATGAGGAAAGCAGATTTTCATTCATAATCTTGAATTTTTTTCTTGGAAGGCCTCTTTTGGATGTTGAGGGCTGTTCCAGATCTACTTCTTCTTCCGTAGATGCAGGTGAATCACAGCAGGAACTGCTGCTGCTTGCAAGAACAACCGTTTCATCAAATGCACTTGATTCACGTAACCTTTTCTTATCCATTTTTTCATGTCTCTTCGCAGCTTCCTTTCGACGTTTTTCTTCATCCTTATCAACTGCCATCATTTTACCCTTTCGACCTTCCCTTTGTAGCCGTAGAAACTCTCTATCTTCTTCGATAGTTATTAACTCGTTAGCATTTGCATGCGCAATATCAAAGAGTCCATCCAATTTTTCTTTCCATGTATTCTCTTTCTCTATTGAAAACTTCGATTTTTTTCCTTGCTCTTCTTCAGCCCTTGCCACTCATCATACAGTTTATTTAATTTCTTCACAACATTACATTTCTGGGTTGTTGGTATTCCTGCTCTGCCACACTTCCAATACATCATTAACGGTTGAAGTTAATGCTTCTCTGACGGTTTCATTCTTGACATGTTTATAATTCATGAATAAGGAAATTACTTCTTTCTTTGATGGAAGCTTACTTTGATTCAATTTATCTATTTGTTGACCGATCAGCCAGATATCTGTTGAGCTTCTTGATCTCATTTTCGTCACAATTAAGATACATGAAATAGAAGAGAAATTGAGGCGGAGAGACTCACTGATATAGGACCTCTCCCGGACACTGCCACAAGCACACTGCGATACCGATTTCCTTGAACGCTGTTTGCTGTTTGCTCATATACGCATCACCTACCACTCTGCCTGCAGCAAACCTGCACAAAACCTGCAACCTGCAACAAACCTGCAACAAAAATAAGAACAAATTCAAAAAATTTGATTTTACTCTAATTTTTTGTAATTTTCAAATTTTCAATTGGCGGGCGCGACCTCTGGATGTTATTTGTTTGACCTGGAATTTCTCACAGGGTGTTTTTGTGACAAATTGGAACAAATGAGGGGG
>JAJOZX010005989.1:70000-222500 GCA_023014485.1 Bathynomus jamesi | reverse complement strand
CACATATATATATATATAGTGATAAACAAAGCAAAAAAGGTCACGGGACAGCTACTGAGAACTTTCAAAAGAAGAGACAAGAGAGTAATGATTCCCCTGCTGAAAACACTGATCATACCAAAACTTCAATACTGCTCAGTCTTGACGTCCCCATAAAAAAAGGAAAAAATCAATAGACTACTTGGGTGGGTACGAAAGTAATGCCGCTTATTGTATTTACGAAGTGAAAAATAACAGGCATTACTTTCATACCGACCTTCGTACAAGAAATTCAAAGAAATTTTATAGCCAAGACTGATGGCTGCAAAGAACTCAACCACTAGGAAAGAGTTTGTAAATTGTCTATACTTACTTGAAATAAGAAGAGAGAGGTACACCATGATCTACACGTGGAAAACAATAGAAAAACTGGTATCTAACCTCAAAGTGATCCCAAAACAACAGTGGAAAATAGGAAAAGTAGAATGTGTTGTGTTCCCAAACTTAAGGCCAGACAAGGGTTGTCAGGAGGCCAAGTGTATTCAATCAGTTCCGAAGGAGATCAGGAGCATCACTGGTGTTAAAGTGAAATTCTTCAAAATAAAACTAGACACCTGACTCAGAACGGTACTAGATGAGTCGGGTGTGCCTGGCTCTGTGCGATGGAGATCGCAAGAGATGAACTCGCTCCTGCACCAGGCCAGGCCTAGAGGTGGGGTCACCAGCTTGACCTTTGTGTGAAGAACGGAACTACTACGAGGTTACGATATATATATATATATATATATATATACAGGGCGTCCCAAAAAAATGTATACACACTTTAAATACTTATAAAGGCAGTGTTTATTAAAATACATTTCATTTTCAAAATGTAATAGAATCTACAGACATTATTTAATTGTTTTGTCAACGCCTGTTTTCAAACTGACGTCCGTTCTGGTCCAGGCACTGCTGATAACGCGAAGCAATGGAATCGCAAACATCACGAAACATTTCGTTTGGTATTTGTGTGCATTCTCGTTCAATGGCTGCTCTCAATTCAGCGACTGTTGCAGGTTTTATAGCGTAGACTTTGTCTTTTAAGTATCCCCATAAAAAAGTCTAGTGGTGTGAGGTCTGGTGAACGCGGAGGGCATTCTACGAAACCCCTTCGTCCAATCCACATCCACATCGTGCCAAGTACCACTCGCAATACTCCACTCTTCGGTCCGGATCATCTTCATTAATAGCATGGACTAATCTTGGAATGTAACTTTTCCATTGACAGCGCTTCAAAATGCGTTGGACAGACGATTCTGAAATTCCTACCTGACGACTCGCTTGCCACACAGATTTTCTTGGACTTTGGTGATACGTTTCCAGTACTCTTTCTTGCTTTGTGGGGCTTGTCGATGTCCGTGGTCTTCCGGAACGCTTCTTGTGGACATTCTGAACAGTTCCATCGGCTTCAAACTTATCTCTAATTCGAGTGATGGTAAGTCGCGTTGGTGGATCTGTTTGAAACTCCCTCCTAAACTGTCTTTGCACTTCAACTGCGTTTTCACACTTCCAGTAGCATTTTAGAATGAATTTCCTTTGTTCAAAGCTTAGTCTGACTGCCATTATTAATTCTAATGGGTTTAACTTGGAAAGAAAGAAACATCAATTGAGCTATCAGCTGTTAAAGTGTGTATGCATTTTTTTGGGACGCCCTGTATATATGTATATGCGCCTCGGTGGTGTAGCGGTTAGCGTCGCTGACTACGAATCCAACGGCCCCGGGTTCGAGACCCGACGGCAGCCAGCGTGCAGCAAAACCCAGCTGTTCATCCTTCCATACAATAAAGAAAGTGGTTGGTAGATAAATGGGTACCCTAGATGGCCAAGTGGTTAAGACGCTCGGCTGCTGATGGGGCGTGGTTCGGATTCCACGTTAAACTGTAGGTCTAAGGTGGAGTGAAAAGCTTGACCTTCGTCAGAATGAACAATTCGGGCGGAAGCTAACCAAATCGTTCAAGATCCATCCTGAAAGACTGAATGGAATCCCTGATGCTTGCTGAACCACCAGCCACCCGATTCTGCCGCCGGACCATGGAGCAGCACATCGAAACAATCCTCCGAAATCTTGAGTACGACACTGACCTTTTCGAGTCTCTCCTCACCTCCTACCCTTGCCGACTTGAAGCCGTCCGCCAAGCACAAGGAGGCAACACCAACTATTGAGTGGTTTTGGTTAGACGTAGAATTAAATTGTCTAAAAGATGCAACAATCAGTTTTTTGTACCTCTATTAGTTTCATCTGTGCAGGAGGGGCAATCATTGTTTGCCACCCCTTAGTTCCGTTCTTCACACAAAGATCAAGCTGGTGACCCCACCTTTAGGCCTATATATATATATATATATATATATATATATATACATATATATATATACCTTGTTACCGTGTTACCTTGTTTGGGTTCCGTGCGTCGGTCTTTCTTCACACGAAGGTCAAGCTGGTGGCCCCGCCTCTAGTCCTGGCTTGGTGGTGGAGCGAGTTGCTCTCTTGCGCTCTCCATCGTACATAGCCAGGCACACCCGGCTCATCTGGTACCGTCCTCAGCCAGACATCTAGTCTTCTCTTGAAGACTTCAACTTTGACCCCTGTAATGTTTCTGAGGTCCTTTGGAAGCTGGTTGAAAAGTCTTGGCCCCCTGACAACCAAGCTATTTTCCTTCAGTGTTGAGGAGGTCCCTTGTCGGGCCCTTAATTTAGGAACACGGCACATTCTGCCTTTCCTATTTTCCAGCGTTGTTTGGATGATAATTGGGTTTAGTTTGAGGTTTGGTACCAGTTTTTCGATCATTTTCCATATGTAGATTATGGTGTACACCTCTCTTCTTCTTTCCAGGGAGTACAGATTTAGTTTACGTAGTCTTTCCCAGTAGTTGAGTTCTTTGCAGCCATCAATCTTTGCTGTGAAATGTGTCTGCGTTTCTTCTAGTTTATTGATTTCTTCCTTTTTATATGGGGACTAGGGTAGGTTGATTTTGGAACTGTGATCTTGGACTAGTCTAGATAGAAAGGTATTAATGTATACAAAACGTTGCACCAACTCATATTTGTGAAAATGATTGTAGTTTTTGAGGATTGTTAATTATTTTTAAGTTGTAAAATTGCCGAATTTTACGCGTAAAATCGCGCGCGCGGCATTCGCGCAATGTAAACAAACAAAATATCGGACCTTATTTCATCAAAACAATCAATTAAAATTCGGCTTTTTAACAAAACGATGCTTGAAACTTATTGTAAATGCATTATAGATGTTTATTAGTGTATTATTTTGTATTTTTTAATGATATTTACTTATAAAATGTGTATTAAATTAAGTTACTTTATGATGCGTTCATTTAATTGTGTTTATTTTCAGATATTTCATAAAAATGGGTAAAAAACGGAAGTCTGCAGTGTTAACTCGAAGTGATAGTGCCAAAAAATTCAGTGGCCAACCTTCCCCTTCGGATAAAACAGAGCCTCCTACCCTCCGCCAAGTTATTCAGTACAGTTATTTCCTCCAAAACGGACTTGAAAGACTATGATATTGCTAAAATGATAGCAAAGGATGTGATTGAGATCTGGCAGGCAGTGAACCCGCGGCTGCCCCTGTATGAGGAATATTATGTAGTGAAATTGGTGGATAAAGTGTGCTTCAAGAAAGCAAAAAAGATAAACAGGAAATCTCTTTCTACAGTCCAGGAACAGAATCTGGAGGAAAAGCTGGATAAACTTTTTGACATTTCTGCTTGCACCTGTAAGCTACCTGTTCGTCCCTGTGATGACACTGAATGATCTCAGTAGCGACCAGAGGCTTCTTTTGGAGTATGTGCTTGGAATTTCCAGGGGCAAAGTCAACCCAAGATTTGCTGCCTGGAAAATTGGACCATTAAACCATGCAAGATGGTTGACTTTGGCAATTAGATTGATGTGTCTCTGGACCAGAGGTGCTTACCCTCCAGAACTACAGGATAAGCTTTACCAGGCCATTAAGTTCATTGTGGAAGTGTATGCAGTCAGTTGGTTTGAGATCAAAAGGGACAGCAAGTTCCACAATCAGCAGCTGTACATCTTCAACATGATCCAGAGGATCAAGCAGCAGTCTGAAGAAATCCAGGGTGTTGCTTTCAAGAACCTGAAGTACAATGCTTTTGCCTTGCTGCCCGAGAATGTGCTGTACTCCATGATGAAGTCTGATGACTTGGAAGTGAGAGAAGCTGCTCTCAAGAAAATTCTGTCCATCAGGTAAGCATTTATTAATTTTTAAAAAATGTGAAAAAAAAATTGATTATGGGGATTTATTTAATAAAAAAAAGGCCCGAGTTCTATAAATCCCCATAATCGAATTTTTTTTCACATTTTCTTATCCCAATTCCCCCCTTCCCCTCTGATAATGGAAATAATCTCACCTTCTTTCTGAAAAAAATTCGATTATGGGGATTTATAGAACTCGGGTTTTTTTTTTTTAACTTAAGTTTAATTTAAATCAGCAATTCTGAGACTAATAGGGATTAAATCTTAAACTGGAATAAAAAATAAATTAATTATTATTCTTTCAGAAGAGGCTGAAGAAGATCACAGCCATCAACATTGAAGCTACCCACTGGTCAGAACTAATCAACCTTTCTCAAAGTGGCATCTGTGAACCTCCTCTCACAGAAGACTTTTCTGACCAGGAACTTCAAGAAGCATTGCTGAATGGCACCAAGCTGGAGCTGCCTGATCTGCCTTCACATTCTCAGAGTGTTGAAAGGGCCGTGAAGCTGACATCTGAAGCTTCTCATACTGTTTATGGACTCGAATCAAGGCACAAACACATTCTGGCCAAAGCCCTAAGCCGTCAGATGAGGCCTTCCTTTGCTTCTAAGGGCTCTTACAGTGAAAATTATGAAGATCTTGGGATCTAAATGTGTCTATTTGACTCTGTACATGTTTTTTTTACTTTTTTTCAATAAAATTGTAACTTTTTTCAGGATTTTTTTATGAAAATAGCATGTTTTTTTCGGACGAAAATTGCGAAAATGCGGTATTTTTCAGAACGATTTTTTGACGATTTTTCAAACGGTTTCCTCAAAAAACGGTTAAAGCTAGGGATCTGAAATCTTTTGTCAGTTATTATCATATTAAGCCCTGACTATCTCGACTAGTCGAAGGTCGATATCTAAAAAAATGCGGAAAATCAACCTACCTTAATGGGGACGTCAAAACTGAGCAGTATTCAAGTTTTAGTATGATCAGTGTTCTCAGCAGGGGAATCATTACTGTCTTGTCCCTCCTTTTGAACGTTCTTAGTACCTGTCCCACAACTCTTTTTGCTTTCTTTATTGCTATCTGATTTTGTGTCTCGAATTTGGCATCATCGGTCATTATTACCACCAAGTCGACCACCTTCGTGCTTCTCTGAATTTCTTGTCTATCTGGAGGATAATCTGCAGTCTTTTTAAGTTCGTCATTTCTACCATATCTCAAGAGCTGAAATTTCTCGTTGTTGAATGTCATATTGTTGTCTTCTTACCATTTGTATATTTTGTTTCTCTCTCTCTCTGCAAGGCCTCTACTTCGTTTGCATCGCTGATTTTTCTGCTGATCTTTGTATCGTCCGCAAATGATCTTACTATACTGTTGCTGTTTACTCCACTGTCTATGTCTGTTAGCATGATAATGAACAGGAATGGGGCCAGCACTGTACCTTGTGGTACTGAGCTGCGTACTTCTGATTCTGATGATGATGATACACCTTGAATTTTGACCACCTGTAGTCGATTTCTGAGGAAGTTGTAGATCCATTTTCCCACTTTGCCTGTTATTCCCATATGTTTCATTTTATGTGCTATTATACCATGATCGCATTTGTCGAAAGCTTTAGCAAAATCCGTGTATATGACCTCATACTTTTCATTGCCTTCAAGTGCATCTAGGATGTTGTTATAATGCTCTATAAGTTGTGATAGGCATGATCTTCCTGATCGGAATCCGTGTTGATTTTCGTTGAATCTTTCCAATGTCTCCAAGAAGTCATAGATTTTCTCCCTGACTATTCTTTCAAAACCTTTGGTAAGGTGGGACGTCAAGGACACTGGTCTATAGTTCTTTGCTTGAGATCTATCGCCTCCTTTATATATTGGGATGATGTTTGCTCTTTTCAAGATGCTCGGTATTGCCCCATTGTCTAGGGATCTTCTCCATATCTAGTATAAGAGTGTAGCTATTTAATTTTTATAGTTTTTTATTAATAGTGCGTTCCATTTGTCCGGACCTGCAGTTGAATGTGATTTCATTTGTCCTATAGCTGTCGCTACATCTTCTCGGATGAAATAAAAGTCTGTTATACATTCTCCTTGCAATTTCTCTTTGAAGAATGCAGCTATGTCAGGTATCGCTTTGTCACTTTTTGGGGTACTGAATACCGATTCAAACCGGGCTCTCAATGTTTCAGATATTTCTTTTAGATCGTCTGTTAGTTCATTATTTCCTTTCCTTAAGGAAATAATAGCTGTAGAAGTATTTTGGATTTTCCTTTATTGCTTCTACCGCCTTTCCTCTTCCCTCTCTGTATGGCCATTTATCAGAGTTTGTATTTCCCAATCGATTCTCTACAGTTTTTCTTGCATTTCTTTCCTGGCATTGTTGGCTCCGCAATTAGCTAACTTCGTCGCTACTCTCTTTCTTTTGCGGAATATTCTTCTCTTTTGATTTTCTAGCCAGTTCCTCCTTCCTTTTGGCTGTGCTTTCGGAGCATATTTTTTCAAAATTCTCAGCGTCGTTTCTTCCAAGGTTGTTAGCATTTCCTCAGTTGTTTTATTCTCGAAAACTGTGCTCCACTCGATTTGGGCCATGTGTGATCTGATTTCTTCCCAATTTATGGTCTTGGGGTTTAAGTTAAAAGCCCCAAATTTGCTTCTTCCTTCCGTATGTGTATTCTCTTTTAAAGTTATCACCATGTTTGTTGATAACTCGATTATATTGTGGTCTGAGATAATAGTTGGAGTTAATGTTATATCTGCAAGCAAGTTCGTGTTATTTGTGAATTCCAGATCTAGGCAGTTATTTTTCCTAGTATTTTTTGTTATTTCCTGTGTCAGCATAAACTCGTTTGTGAGAACCATCAGAATTTTTGCTTGCTCCTGGTCCTCTCTTGTGCCCCTCTTATCTTGTTGTATAAATATATTTCTACCCACCTTTTTGTATTTTATAAATTGGAAATTAAAATCGCCACATTAAGGGATGGAGAGTTTACGGACTTTATTAGGGTTCTGATATCCTCAATGGCATCCGAAAAATTTTCATTTGGAGAGTTTGGAGGTCTATAGATGACTATCAGTACCACGTTTAGTGTCTCTATTTTCACTACAAGGGTTTCTACGAAACTGTTGGATTTACTTATTACCGTCTCTGTCATATGCCTTTCATGTATATAAATAGCACAACCACCTTTATGTCTTGTTGTTCTATCCACTTTTAGTAAGTTGAATCCATCGATATGCAATTCTTTCTTATCGATACAGTGGTCACAGTTATCGCAGTTTCCTTGCGTCTTTAAGATGTGTTTCTGTGAGGCATGCGATGTTCGCCCTTGTTTCGTCCATAACACCTTTCAGGTACGAAACTTTGTTTAGTGAATTGTTCGGTTTTATTCTTTGAATATTTGCCAGGACAATATTTATGTTCTTTGTTTTGCATTGCCCCTTGTGCATTTTAAGTTCGTTGTTCTTTGATATCGCGTGTTTTGTAGCCTTGTGGTCCTCCGAGATGGATCCGTTCCCACTTACCTGTTCTAGTAGCTTCTTACCATGTAGCGGTCCGGCTCGAGGGTTCCCAGCTGTGTCAGCTGCATGTGCTGTATAAGACTTAGCAGCCGTATTGTGTCCGAGATGTTGAAAAAATTTTGTGTGCTATGTGTGTTTTGTTTGCTATTTGGGTACATATTCTTTTTTCTCACTTCCTTCTGTTGTCATTTAAGACTTGTCCTTTGTTTTTGAACTTGTCAGGATATGATGGTAGTAGCATTTTCTCCCGTACTGGCAGGTTCCATATGTCGCGTAGGTCTTGCAAATGTCCGGATGGTAAAATTTGCATTTTCCACCAAATTTGCAGTGACCATTATTGTAGAAGTAGTTGCACACAGGAAGGTGTTCGTAAATACATTCTCCTCCCTTATATCTGCATATTCCTTTCACATAGTATTTACATATATTTTCTTCCCCATTTTTACTTGGGGACTTTGTTTTTGGTGGTTTTAGTATGGTTTCTTTATTGTCTACTTGTTTTTTCCTATTGCTGCTAATGCCCTTTGTTTGAAAACTTTGGATTTGGTTTGTGCCTCTGTTTCCTGTGTTGGTGCTTCTTTTATTTCTATTTCTGCTTTTGCTGTTTTCTTTTCCTGTTCGTTTTTTGCAGTTTCCTCTCGTACTATCTTCGTTCCTTCTATTTCTTTTCTCTGTTCATTATTCATAAGCTCCTCTTTTGCCTTTTCTTCAAGGTCTCGTTCTGCTTTAAAAACTGTAAACGAGTTTATTTCGATTATGTTATGCAGCTTTTGCAGAAGAACTTTATTCCGTTCACTTGTTTAGCGCCCGTTATAAGACAGATTTCTTCGTCGCTCCAATTCAGGCATTGAAATTCGACTAAATTCTGGCAAAGATCACAGCGAATTGTTTCTGTTTCTTTTTCTTTTTTACAGTATCCACAGGGTTGTATGAATTGATTTACCAGTGCCATGTTTCTAATGATATGTAAATGATTGTGTTCGAAATATTAACTCAAAATGGTAATTTATTAAGTGAGGTATTTAACTCGACTTTAGAAGTGAGGGAGGGAAAGATTTTCCTTATTCCGTGGGGTGGGGGATGGGGGATGTGGCACGCTGTAGGTTCTCACTGATTGGTGCCATGGAGTGTACCGCGGGGGATACCTGAGGGATATTGCCTTTCGATGAGCAGTTAGATTTCTTCCGAGAGAAAACACTCGGAATAGATTGGATAGATTAAGTTGCTTTAATCTTATTTGCTTTATTTCAACAAACGCCGCTATTTCACCACTTAAATAGGCATACGACTGTGTTCATTGAATATTCACTCAAAATTTGGGACTACTTAAAAAGGATTAACTGCTGGATTTTTATTGTAATATCACTTTTATTCGGACTTTCCAACAAAACACGTGTAACCGTCACACTGGGCAGGAAAACTATATATATATATAATATATATATAATAATATATATATATATATATATATATACACGTGGAAGACCTCCTTCAGACATGTGTAAATAAATGAATATGCACAAATTTTGAGATACAAAATTGTTATATTATTCACAGCAAATGTTTCACTGCAGCATGTCCTAGATCAAATTCTTTTTTAAGCCTGCATAATAAATAGTTTAGTTAGCGTAATGGGCCGCATTAGTTGGCCTGAGTGTTGGGCCAGTTTCTGGCCCTCCTAACTTATTATTGTTATTTATCATGGAAAAGTTTAGAAGTACATTTTCTTCTTGAAAGAAATTGTCGATATACTGAAAAACCATTCAAAAGTAACTGTTTTCTCTATGTAAGTAAAGCTAATGATATTTTTAAAAGATTCTATAAAATAGATTTTATAAAATCTAAAGAGATTCTATAAAATTTCTTCTGAATATTGTAATGTAGCTTTCCTTTACTCATTTAAAATGGAGATGCGAAAAACAAATGTTCTCATTACTTGAAACTGTTATTTGTAGTACACTGTGAGTTCCTGCTGTTACTCCTACTGTTTAATGTGTACAGTATATTGACGGGATAGTTAATTAACTAACTGTCATCAAAGTAGTTTGACCCGACAGAGAAACGGGGGCAAATAATACCTAGGAACCAATAAGTTTGCCATTTAAAGCGTTTGAATGTTTAATAAATCTGAAAATTACCTAACGTAACGTAACCTAATGTAGTTTAACTTAACCTAACTTTAACTGACTTAATTTGCAAGCACATTGTATCTGAAGTAGGGCATGGTTAATTAATCATTTTCAGGAAAAGTGATGAATGATGGAATTTTCTAATTAATAAATGATTATAAATTAAATACTTCTGAAAAGAGTAAGAAAGAACTTTATTGTTTCTGTTGCGTGAGATAAGACCGAAGGAAAGATTTTGCTCAACCATTTAGTTTGCTTTAGTTCAAGAAATCAGACATGGGCGGATTAGACAGTTTATACATGCAAAAAGGTGCCAAATTCAAATGATACATTACAAAATTTAAGGTAAAATGATGTTGAAATTATGAGAAAAATTAATCATTTCCCATCATTTTCTAAACATATTTTTTTATTAATTAATGATTAAATTCGAAACCGATTAACGGATTAACTGATTAATCACAACCATGCTCTAATCTAAAGTGACATTCGATCGCTGAGTTTGTCGGTTCTATGAAGAGAATTTGGCCAGGAGAGACGATGACGTTGTTTTACTTATTTTTTATTTACTTGTACCTAACCTAAAACTAATCTAATCCAAACTAAAACTAACCTAACCAAAAACTAAAACTAGCTTAACCTAAAACTGATCTAACGATAACCTTTTCTGAGCGAAAAGGCAATCCCATATTTTATTCAAATCAACATTTTCGAACGGCCTTTTTAACAGTGAGAGAGAATCTAACCGAAATTAAATATCACAGGAATCAGTAGTAGATGTTGAACGTGTATTTCAAGAATGATTAATTTGAAAGAACTGCAAAGAAATGAAATTTAAAAGTTGAACTAAAAAATGTGTTCCTATATCAGGCCGACATGTTCCTTTGTAGGCATAATTAAAATGGTTACAAATACTCGTCTGTATTTCATTTAAATTTCTCAAAAATGAAAGGAAAATAAATCAACCAAAAAGGAAATCAAACCAGTTTTTTTAAAAAACTGGCATAAAAGGAGGATTTTGAAGGTTGGTACCTCTTTGGAGCTTGATTTTGTTTCTCTTCTTCTTCTTCTGTTGGAAGAAATGGGCGTTTTTATGGTAAATTCGCCCTCAGCCCCTCCTTCCTGCATGAGAAAACTGTATTCAAGCTCTTTTCAAAATATTTCTATAGTAGAATTTAATAAGAACTAAATATTTGAAATGAAAAAACTCTTTTCGGATCTTTTCCGTTTGGGGGCTATCAGCGAATTTTAATGAAAATCAGTATACTAATGTATTTTTGGGCACTGATTTCAAAAATAACTTTCCTTTTTTGGAGAAATGAAAAACAAACATGTTAGAGCACTTTAAATAATTAATGTGTTTTTAACGAAAATATCATGACTTAACCTAACCAATCGTCAAGGGCGTACAGTTGACCTAACTGGGCATTCAATTGACCTAACCTAGCATTCAAATGACCTAACCCGGCATTCAAAAGACCTAACTGGGCATTAATTCTTGATTTTTTTTTCTGCTACTTTTAAAGATCTGCCAGGATCCTTCAAAAAACGTATTCTTCGTGAAATTGCACGTTTTACCGTTTGACCGACGCTTTTGGCAACGAAAGAACTGGGTATTTTTATAAAAGGAACACACTTTCCCACACTTAGAGCACTTTTTCATAAACAGTAGCAGTTTGTGACTGGCTAAATTTAACACACTCCTCTGTAACTAGTTTAAGCTAGTTAAAACACATATTAATTATTTAAAGTGCTCTAACATGTTTGTTTTTCATTTCTCCAAAAAAAGAAAGTTATTTTTGAAATCAGTGACCAAAACTACATTACTCATTAGTATACCGATTTTCATTAAAATTCGCTGCTAGCCCCCAAACGGAAAAGACCCTCTTTTCTAAATATTTTTATAGTAGAATTTAATAAGAACTAAATGCACTGTATTTGAAATAAAAATTATAGTTCTGTAAACTAAAATAAAATAGCATTTAAAAAATAAATAGTATATACTATAGTCTCAACTGGGATTAAATGCGATTCAGCCTGAAATTAAAACTCGTGTTTCTTTAGCTTGTAGCCTTTGTATAATGTACAAGAGTACATCACTTTTACACTCACCTTTTAGTTATAAATGAGTGTGATTTAGATCTAGTGCTAATATTATACTAATCTATCAAGAGTATTAACAAGGAATTTAATGTCTACATCCCTTCTGATAGGGAAGTGTATTTAGAGTAGGCCTAATATAAACAGACAAGAGGTCCAGAAATTGGCACACAGCTCAAGTCAGACAAATGCGGCCCATTGCGTTAATTCATAAATGGTTATTGGCAGCACTATCTGGAGTCGAACCCCCAACCTCAGGATCTTCACTCCGCTTATAGGAAAACGATGTAACCTACTCAACTATGGGCACTGGCTCGAGTAGGACTAGAGTAAATACAGATGTTCATTACCCTTTTTACTTAAGTAACAATAGACGTTTCTTAATTGATGTGTATTCTCCCAGTTTAGAGGCAGCTTAGAAATGATTGGGATCACCTGAAGATCAGGGCCCTCCAGCCTTCGTTAGTTGGCCTTATAAGGCTAACTAACAAAAATATCAAGACTAACCTAACCAATCGTTAAGTCAACTATACGCCCTTGACGATTGGTTAGGTTAAGTCGTGATAGTTTCATTAGTTAGCCTTATAAGGCTAACTAACGAAGCTCGGGGCCCTGAACTTCAGGTGATCCAATGATTGTACTAAAACTAATTGATGCCTGTACTTTATACCGAAAATTACTCTTATTAGTAAAATATTATTGCTTTGAAATTTCTAATTACTAGAAAGTGAATTTCATTACAAGCTTGTAAGAAACATTTGTTACATATTTCGTTGAGTGGTCGTTTAAATCAGTTGAACTATGGAATATTTTACATCTATTGATAGAGTTATTTGCAGGCTGAACGTCTTTCGGAGTTAAGCTATACTTAACTCCGAATATATGAACAGTTTATGGCATCAGAATATGAACATATGAATAGTTTATACATCAGAAAGTTTATAACTTAAGAAAATATCTCCAATGACTAGATTTGAATTAAAATTGGTTACTACCCACTTGATGTCATTCCCATTCCCACCTGGGGTCAGCAAATGAAAATGTACAAAGTAAAAAATTTACATTTGACAAAAGAGTTTCTTGATTTGAGAAACAATGTCACTCCATTTCCATTCGCGGTATGGAAAAACTATATATGTTTACAATATGGTATCGTATGTGATACCTTTATTTCTTAATTAAATGCATATTATTAATTCATTGAATTAAATATCTACAAAATTGCCTCGGGATTGGCGACAGCCTATTAGGAATAAAAATAATTGCCATACATAGAACCCAATATGGAGACATTGGGTCCACATAACAAGAAGAAAAACGAATTATTTCGTATCAAAATTTTCTATTGCTGACTCATGAAAATTACTTCGAGAGAAGAGTCAACGAACTTTGTAAAATCAGCGAATTCCTAAGAGAAGATTTATATTTGCGGCACTGAGAGCTGCTTATGTTAAGCAATGCTTTTAAGAGAGGAAGGTGTACTTAATCTTCCTATAAGTTCTGAGTGAATAACAAGTAATATAAACCTAATAACTCAAAAGGATAGGCCTATACCTTCAGGAATTTAAATATAGTGATTGCCTATATTAATTAAATCAAATCAACTCGTTGTGTAACTCCATCGTATAGCGGCCCTACATCGAAAAAGATCGTCGCGCCCTACAACCAGAAGCGAGACCGAACGAAATAATAAGGTAAGGTAATTTCTTTCTTTACCATTAGGCAGCGCTAAAGTACCGAAGGCAAATAAATTTAACATTAATCAATAAAAACACTACTTAACGGGGTCCTTTGAAGACCTCCATATACTGTACATAACTCTTTAACGAAAAAACGTAGGGTTTTGTCGTCAACTCTCCACTGAAGTCTGCTAGAAATTTCAAACGGATCAGAGGTATCAGGCAATCAACCCACAGCCCTATATAGTTTTTTCAGACGCGGTAAAGACGCCAAATGGGGATGGCTAATATTTCCTAACTTAATTTAACCTAACCTAACCCAAGTTAACCTAACCGAAACCAAAAGGGGAAAGCCGTGGAGGAAAATGACAATGGTATGAATTGTCAATACACCGATGCCTCCTTTGAAATTCTCGCTTTCTCACTTTCCCACTCTTGGACGCAGAATGAATTAGGAATGACAGTATGTGGGATGATACCACATTTATCTGTTGCATCCACGCAGGATGTATGTCGAAAGGATCCCCAAACTTCCAATTCTTTTGTTGTGGAGGTATCGTGTCTTAATTAAAAGGTTAAAAGTATCAGAAAAAATTCACTTAATGATCGAGTACCTCTACTTGAATTAAGTTCCATGTACGTCCGTACAATTGTAGCTAGCATTGGACTTGATGTAAATCTTCTCCTTTTTATTAATTACAAAAATTTTCCATTATGCAAGTAATTACCAACATTTAATAATTGCAAGTTGCATCTTGTTTCTGAAAAAAATACTAATTTCTTATTTTGAAAACCCTAAATAACTGAAAATGAAATCTGGTGCTGCAGGCTCTCGAACAGGTCGCCTCGCGTGTGGTATTTAGAATATATTTTCCACCTATAAATGTGTGTAACAACCTTGAAAAATGGATGTGGATCGCATTTTTCGGCAATTACTCCTACAAACGATGCAATGTGCCTCGGATTTGGGTACCTTGTAGAGTGGAATGAGGATGTAAGGAGAGTATAAATAGCCAAACTTTGTCAAAACGAGCATCTTGACCTACTCAGCTCGTGTAAAACAGAGCTGAAAGGAAATACTGATGATGAATGAGAATTAATAAAAGGTGTGAAAATGGATAAAGAATAGGTAGGGAGATGTAGCAGATGCGTTGGCATCGGTTTGTTACCAAAAGATGAGTGGTACTCAGAAGATAACACGTATAGATTTTTGTTGCAGATACATGAGTATAGTGTATAGTGTATATGTGTACGGTATAGTGAAATCAGTAGTTATTTTAACGCATAAGATGAGTGCAAAAGATGAAGCATAAAAATAATAAGAGAGTTGTTGTAGTGAATGAAAAAATATGAGTGAGCCCTGAGTTTGAAGTGACTTTTATGTGATAAATTACACGAGACAATAATTTCCAACTTTTTTGTCTTTAACTGACACAAAAGAGTTTTCGCTTAGTTAAGCTGGATATGCTGGTTTCAGTGGTAATACTCAAAATTCACTATCACGTCTTGGATTTTTAATTATGACTGACAAAATTTTCAGATACGAGCAGTTTTCTATAAAATTACGATTGTTTTTATTTCTCATAAAATGGAACACAAGTCTTTAGAATACATACAGAGTGGATTACATTTTAAAATACAATTGATAAAAGATCATGGAATCTTTAGTACAGACAGAGTTTAGTTAGATTTCTTAACTGGAAAATGACGTGTGTTACATGATTTCCTCTTACACAGTAAAAATGACCTATTAATTTAATCAAGGGTGTAACGCGAAATCTACATGTTATAGACACATTTTTACAACATTTTTGGAATCGGCATATGAAAATTAGGTAAAGGCATCTATTTTTGTTAGCTAAAAATTCTGTGTTGACCACTGTTTTTATACGAATAAGCGTGAAACTAATTTGAAATGGGATAGCAGCGAGTGATAGATGTAGAAACAGTATATTAAGGGAGGCAATGTGTGCGGTTTAAGGCAAGTAAATGTAGAATCGAATCACTAGATCTTGCCTAATATATCACAAGAGATACCACTCCATTCTTTTCATGAAGGGTAATACCCGATCTTTATGATGGAAGTGGTAGTCCTTTCACCGTAATTTATTTGCACTAAATTTAGTTAATGCAACTGACTTATAGGTCTCTGTTCTTAGTTTTAGGAGTAACAATGGCCCGGAGAAGAATTTTTTAAGTGTATTTATTTCGAGAATATACAAATACAAAAGAATACAAAGGACACCAAACACCAACAGAATGGCTGGTCCCTCCGAGGCTGTCTGTTTAAGAAGGAAGGTTAAAAGAAGTAAGAAAATTTAAAGACGAGCGAAAGTTTTAAAGCAAATCAGAGAAGAGAAGTTGAAAGGAATGAGAGAAATTTAAAGATAAAGTGAAAATTTTAAAGCAGAAGAGGGAATCCAAGTGAAAATTTTAAATACTTCTAAGCGCTAACAAATTCTTCCAACTAGGAGTTTAAGGTAAGATAATCATCTAGTCTCGTTTTAAAGGATTCGACCGAATTACTTTGAACTATGCTAGCTGGCAATCCATTCCACAAACTAACTATACAATTAAAGAAAAAAAAGTTTAGTTTCATTAGAATTAAAATGTTTACCCACTAATTTGAAACCATTACCGCGAGTTCTATCTGCATTTCTGAAAGTGAAATACCGGGTGTCCCATTCGAAATGAAACAACTTTGAAACCTTATAATTTTTTATTGAATGAAGCAAACAACGTATTATTCACAAAGTAAATAGTCAATGTCTTAAGTTTCATATGATATATGTGAATTATAACATTTAGATATATTAGAGTTCTTTATTGTATGCATTCAATATGTGCACCATTTTTAGCACGGACCAGGTCGCAACGGTACTCAATTTCCCGCCACACGTTGCCTAGCATCTCAGGGGTTACAGAGTCCACCGCTTCTGTGATGCGCTCTTTCAGTTGAACGAGGAATCTTCAGTTCGACACTGGCATGACGGATGGACTTTCTCTTGCTACTACCAAAGGTGACGCGTATTCGTTCAACATCTTCTTCCGATCTTGTTCGCCCTCCAGAGTGTTCCTTTAGAACACTGCCAGTCTCCTCAAATTTCTTGGTCCATGCATATAGGTCTCTTCTGGTGGGTGGTTTCTTGTGAAAGCCTGTACGGAATCGCCGTTGCACCAAAGTGGGGGACCTCAACTCAGCTATCCATAACACACATTTCGCTTTTTCTTGTGGGATAAACATAATTCAATCTAAAACAAACAAAAAACATTACGACAAAAACTTATGCATATGATGTAGTAACTGGCAAAGTTTCAACATTCTCACATTAATACTTAAAAAATTACAGGGTTTCAAAGTTGTTTCATTTCGAATGGGACAGCCGGTATGTTTTTGGCATAGACATTATCAAAACCTTTAATTAATTTAAATACCTGGATTAAATCTCCTCGAATACGCCTTCTTACGAGAGAGAATAAATTTAACGCTTCTAAACGGCAGCGTATGATTTGTTTCTAAGTCTAGGAATCATCTTAGTAGCCCGTCGCTGCACTCTCTCCATTTTATGTCCTGTCGTAAATATGGGGACAAGAATTTAAAGCAGTAGTCCAGGTGGAGGCGTAATAAGAAATTATATAATGTTAGCATTGTTTTCCCCGACTTAAATTCAAATGATCTACCAATAAATCCTAAGATTCTATTCGCTTTTCTAACTGCTTCGATACATTCCTTACTCGGTTTAAGAACGTCGGCAACAACAATAACTTTTTAACCTTACTCTTCCGTAACACTCGTTAATGACTTGTCGCGCATAAAATACTTTTCTTTAACATTGTTTCTACGGATATTAACGAAGACTTAACGGAACCAAAAGATTTATAAATGAAGAAACTATAATATTCTGTAGTATATTGTTTCATCAACGTGAAGTATCTGAAATCAATAAAAAAATAAGGAATCAGGATTATTAAGGACATCATTTAGCACGAAAATTCAATTTTCCAATAAATTTTTAATACATTCCAATATAAAAAAAATAATGTTAACCATTTTCATGTGTATATATATATATTATATATATATATATATATGGTAGACGCATATGAATTTTGCTTCTATCTTTTGTGTATAATTCGATATCGTATAGTTTATGTCACTTATACACAAACACATTTTGATTTAAGATATCCTATAAAAGATACATAAATTTGTCACCCTTTTATTCAGATACAATAAAATGATAAATGAGGAAAACGAGTATAATAAATACAAGGCAAAACAAATCTGAATATATTATTTATACAGTTCGTATGTCTGAAATCACAAATATATATATATATATATATATATATATATATGAAAATTATTTCACGAAAGTGACACGTGAAAAATATTTATGATGAATAAAACCACGAAGGGAAAAGAAACACAAAGTGGTGCTCAAGCGCTTTCGTCTAATGACATCTTCAGGATGTTCCGCGCAATGATTCCTCATTTCACGAAGATCAAGCTTGTCGCCCTTCCTCTCAAGTTGGCCTGGTGAAGCAGTGAGTTGGTTTCTTGTACTCTCCACCTCACATAGCCAGGTACGCCCGCCTCATCGGGGATTGTTCTGAGTCAGGCGTCTAATCTTCTTTTGAAGATGTCCATCGCAACACCACTCGTGTTCCTTAGGTCTTTGGGCAGCTGATTAAACAGTTTTGGTCCTCTCACAACAAAACTATTTTCTTTCAGGGTTAAGGATGTTCCATGTCTCGCCTTTAATTTGGGAACAAACACAGTCTTCCTTTTCTACCTCCCACCGTTGTTTGGGGAGTTACAGGGTTCAGAGTAAGATTAGAGACTAGTTTCTCCATTATTTTCCAAGTGTAAATAATGGTGTATCTCTCTCTTCTCCTTTCCAGTGAATATAGGTTTAATTCGCGTAACCTTTCCCAGTAATTCAGTTCTTTGCACCCATTGATCTTGACTGTGAAGTTTCTCTGAATCCCTTCTAGTTGTCTAATGTCTTCTTTTTTATATGGGCATGTTAGGACCGAGCAGTATTCCAATTTTCAGTAGCGGAATCATTATATTCCTATCCCTTCGTTTAAAGGTTCTCAGTATCTGCCCAGTTGCTCTCTTTGCTCTGTTTATTGCTATCTTATTTTGAGTTTCAAATTTCACATCCTCAGTCATTACAACCCCTAAGTCTTTTGCTTTAGAATTTCTCTGAATTTCCTGTCCATTTGGGGTATAATATTCCATGGATTTTAGGTCCTCTCTTTATCCGTACCGTAACAGCTGAAATTTCTCGGTGTTAAACTTCATATTGTAGTCTTCCGTCCACGTGTAGATTCTGTTCATGTCTGTTTGTAGAGATCCTATTATCCTATATATCCTGGGTTTCTTATTTTTTTACTGATCTTTGTGTCATCGGCAAAGGATGTTACTGTGCTGTCTCTGGTAACATTCTCATTTATATCAGTTAGCATGGTTATGAAGAGTAGTGGAGTTAATACTCTTCCTTGTGGTACTGAGCTGAGGACCTCTGATTCTGATGAAGATACTCCTTGTACTGTAACGACTTGCCGCCGCTCACTAAGGAAATTATATATCCATTTCCCTACTTTTCCTGTTATTTCCATATATTTCAGTTTATGTATTAGGATTCCATGGTCACACTTTTCGAACGCTTTGGCAAAGTCTGTGTATATTACATCATAGTTTTCATTACTTTCAAGTGTATCAATAATGTTGTTGTAGTGTTCCATTAGTTGTGATAGGCATGATCTGCCTGACCGAAACCCATGTTGGTTATCATTTAATTTTTTTTGAGTTTCCAAACAGCCATAGATTTTCTATCTAACTATTCTTTCAAATATTTTAGTGAGATGAGATGTAAGCGATGAGATGTAAGCGACACTGGCCTATAGTTTTTGGCCTCGGATCGATCTCCTCCTTTATATATTGGGACTATGTTCGCGCTCTTCAGGATGTCCGGTATGTCTCCCGTGTCTAGCGATCGTCTCCATATCCAATATATGTGCTCAGCGATTGCATTCTTGCAGTTTTTGTTCAGTGTGGCATTCCATTTATCCGGTCCTGCCGTTGAGTGTGCTTTTAGTTTCCCTATATTTTGTGTAATATCATCTGTCGTAAAGTCGAAGTCCGTTATACTTTTCCCTTGTAGTTCTTCTTCAAAGAACGTGTTTCTATCTCATATCAGTTTGTCAGTTTTTGGGATACTGAAAAATGATTCGTACTAAGCTCTTTATATTTCGGATACTTCTGTTAGATCATCATATAAAGCACTGACTTCGTTTTTCAAAGGTCCAATAGTCGCATGGTTTTTCGACTTCCTTTTTGCAAAATTATAGAAGTACTTTGAGTTAACCTTTATCGCCTCTATAGCCAGTGGCGTACTAAGGGGTGTGCGAGGGGGCGGTCCGACCCGGGTGACAGCGAAGAGGGGGGTGCCATCGGGAGAGTTGAAATACCAGTACAAGTTTTCAAACCAAATGAAAAATTCGCCAAAGTAATAAAAAAATTTAAAAATGTTCAAACTATTACAACAGCTTAATGTTAAGTTCCACTATAAAATAAATTTTGACTTTTATTAAGGCTCGAAAGCAGAGACTGAATCCTTTCTATTTACCTTTGAAGAATAGGCTGAGGCTCAGCCTATTCTTCAAAAGTAAATAGAGAGGATTCACGCTCAACCGCTGAGCGTTGAGACTGGATTTCCTGTGTTTTTTGTATAAAATAAAATGCAGTATTACCTGTTCACTGAATTTTTAATGTCCTGCATTTTTCTTATTTCAAATTTGCTTATGACAGTACTGTACTGTTTAAAAATCTACTTGCAAACATAATATATTTTTCTGTGTTTAAATTTTAAAATTATTTATGGGGGGTGCCAAAGGAAGGATCCGCCCCGGGTGCCAAATACTTTAGGCACGCCCCGGTCTATAGCGTCGCCTTCTTTTTCTGTATGCTTCTCAATTAGTTTCTCTATGACGCGATCGATACTCTGCAGTTTATCATTTAATATTTTTCTGATGTTCTTATCTTTACAGTTACTTAATTTTGCAGTCACTCTTTTTCTCTTTCGGAACTCTCGAACCTGCTTCTCTTTCCTCTTTGTTGTATTTTTGGGACATTTTTTTCCACAATTTCCAGCGTCTTCTCCTCTAAGGTCGTTAGCATCTCTTCCGTTGTCTTGGCCTCGAAGATGGATTTCCAATCTATTACTTCCATACTGATTGCAACATCTTCCCAGTTTATAGCTTTGGAGTGAAAATTAAAAATTTCGAATTTGCTTCTTTCTGTTGTTCGTGTTCTTTTCTTTCTTGTTGTTTTTATATTGGTTGTCATTTCAATAATGTTGTGATCCGATATTATAGTTGGGGATATTTCTACATTATCAATTAGGTTGCTGTTGTTTGTGAACACCAAATCTAGGCAGTTGTTTTCTCGTGTTTTCTGTTATTTCTTGTGTTAACATAAATTCATCAGCTGGAGCTAGTAGCATTTTTACCTGCTCCTGGTTTTCCCGTGTGCCCCGTTGTCCTGATGTACACATATATTTTTTCGTATCCTTTTATATTTCATGAATGGAAAATTAAAATCACCACAAAGAAAAATATTTGGGGTTGGAGAGTGTAGGTCTTTTACCCAGTTTCTTACCTCTGTAATGGAATCAGAGAATTTTGAGGTGGGCGTATTCGGGGGTCTGTACATTACAATTAGCACCATATTTAATTTTTCAACTTTTGCTGCTACACATTCTACGTAGCTGTTTGAGGTAATTATAGTCATTTCTGCCATGTCTTTCGCGTATGTAAATAGCACATCCTAATTTACGTCTCACCGTCCTGTCGGCTCTGAGGATGTTATAGTTGTCAATTTGTATTTCTTTTTTATCAATACAGAACTCACATTCATTGTTCACAGTTCGCCTGGCAGTCCTTTAGATGGGTTTCCGTGAGGTATGCAAAGTCTGCTCCGGTTTCTTGCACGAATTCTTTCAGGTATAAAACTTTTTCCGGGGAATGATTTGATTTAAGCCCTGAATATTGGCTAGGATCATTTTTATTTTTTCTCTATCATTTTCACATACAGTCGATTCGTTTTCCAATAGCGGTGCCGGTTTCGTTGTCTTGTGGTCCTCCGAAAATTTTCCTCTCTTTATCTTTGTCGGTACCTGTTGTCTCGATAACACATGAAGTGGCTTTATGCGTGCCTTCTGTCAGGCTCTCGGATTCCTATATTTGTCAGCTGACTTTGTATTTGCTGGATGGTATATAGCAGCTGAATTGTATTGGCTACGTCTAAAAAATTAGTAGCCCTCTTTGATGTTTGTTTTTCCTGTTCACCTGTTGCGTTCCTTTGAGGGTGGTGGTAACGGCATTTTTTTCCGTATTTGCACCTCCCATATCTTGCATAGGTGTTGCAGACAGTAATGTGGTGGAACTTGCACTTTTTTTCAAATTTGCAATATCCTCTTGTATAATGTATTTTCATTATTTTTCTTTGGCTGTTTATTTCCTACGTTTTTATTTTTTATCTTTTTATCAATTTGTTCGTTGGGCAGTTTTACTACCTCGCAACTTTTAACTGTCTCTTTCATCTATGTCTTCATTTGTATTATATTGTTATTCATTATTATATTGTTATTTGTTATTTCGTCTTCTCTCTCATCCACCCGAATTGTCATTGGGACATTTCTAGACTCTTGTTTCCCCATTTTTAACTCCTTTTCTGTAACACTCAAATTCGCTTTCTCCATTTCTTCAAATACCGCGAAGGAGTTTACAGTCTGTGTGCATGCGGCACACAGAAATGTGACTCCTGCGATCTGTTTAGCGTTCGAGACGAGGGATATTTTCCTACCATCCCAATTCATGCAGATAAAGTCGTGCAGTTTTTGACAAAACTCGCATCTTATTGCTGCCTTTTCAGTTGTTTCCAATTTACACAAATTGCAGATTAAGTGAGAATTTGAACTCATGGTCATGCTATTCATTAATTATCGTAAAAAAAAATACACACACAAAATTTATGATTTATTTATTTTTTCCCTATCTTTCTCTTTCCTTTCCTTTATATATATATATATATATATATATATATATATATATATATGGTTGCATATATTACTATAAAGCGCTATACCACATAAAATAACTAATTCATTCATGATGGATTGCCGAAAGACCCTGAGAAATGGGTAAGGGGATGCGGTGACGTCATTTATTTCACTCGACCCAGTTCTCTTCATAAGGAGATCTAATTTCCCCTGCTGAAGCTGGTGGCGTTACCGCTCGTCTCAGTCAGCGCCATCTGGTGAGAGAAGGACTGGAACGACTAATCTACAATAACAGGAGATTAATGTAAATAAGGAATTTTTTCATTTTTACAGGGGAAAGGGGGGAGCGGGATGTTTAACCTCCGTAACAGCAAAGGTCATATGACAGAGGAGACCTACAGATTTACGTGTGATCCGAACCACGGGTCGCTATATCAAATGAACGCAGAGGACGGTCCTCCATCCAACTACTATCCAGACCTAATATCGCTTAACTTCGCTGATGAATGAGAAGCGGTGTTACCACATGACCACGACGTAACCCCGTAGACTGAATACCGGGATCTTCAGGTGTTACATACATTTGTATATAGCTGATTTTGATGTCATATTGTGTTGGAGTAATAATAACTGTCACAAAAATGTCCTTAAATAAGAGCCATTCTGCTCGTGCCCAAAAGTGAGCATTGTTGATGGCTTCTTATTTTATTTTGGAATTATTGATTGTATCTAATGAGCAATGACTCTCCCACTCTGAAAACTAAATAGTATAATTATATAGGAATGTTCGAACAGTTTCTACCCATTGAGAAATACAGTACGTTGAAACTCTTTACCCGATGGGAAATACATTTATTTATGGAACCCTATCATAAATGTTAAAAATTTCGCTCATTCATAATAACTACGATAATATAATTCCCATTCAGTCGAGATTTTATGGGCACCCTCTTTCCTAACCTAACGTAAATTAAACTAACTTTATATTATCATGGAGTCTCGGCTAACAATTTTTATTTATTTTTCTTTCAATTAAAAGAAAACGTTGGGTAAATGTTGCCTTCAGTCCCGCAAATATGACCAATATCGACTTTTCCAAACAAAACAAAAGTTTTCCGCAACCTTCTATAAATAGAAATATTATCTTCTATTTTCTCAATTCACTCAAAAAAAAGTTTTAAAGACCGTATCTTCTACCAAAAGAATTTATGCATCATAAAAAGAAGTTATTCTATCATCTGAAAAGAAGCTTTGATACCCAAAAGAAGAAAAAAAATTTCCCCTAGAATGCTCCTCAAGAAGGAGAAATTTTATTTTGAATGCATATGAAATCGACAAATTGATGCAACTTCCGATGCACTGTAAGTTATCGCTTGGCACTGTTTCGTGAATCCTTATAATAGCGTTGTACCACAAATCACAAGCACTGCACACGTAAATACTACTCTCTTCCTTTACGGAAACGGTATTCGCTCACATAATCCTTCTCTTAAGCATTCCCAACGTTATTCCTGTAAAATTTGCATACCAAATTAAGCCGCAAAACTTAATTACCATACTTAAACTATTAAATCTACGTTACAGAATGTGGAAAGGGCCAGCATATACGAGATTCTTTAATTCTTCCTTTCTTTAAAGAGGAAGGCCTGACTTAGCAGCGTCTTTCCCAAGCTGAATTAATTAAAACCTCAGCCATGAAGTAAACAAAAAAAAAGAAGGAAACTTAATGCAAAACCCAAACGCGCTGCAAAATTGAGGTACAAATTCTTTCGTCTTCATAAAATCTTTTTTCTTTTTAATACTCATTAATGATATTTTTATTTGTCATTTAACAATTAGGATTTTATATATATATATATATATAATATATATATATATATTGGGATGAATTTCACAATTAAACACGTGAAATGAATGAATGCTGCAAACCCACAAGGGTTTGCAGCATACATATATATATATATATATATATATATATATATATATATATATATATATATATATATATGGTAATGACAGTTCTGGAAGGGACTTCTTAAGTATAAATTAGATGAGATTCAAGGAAATTCCTACATTCTACGTTCGTCAGCATTTTGGAACACTTGATCCAGGGAATATTTCTTTAATTTAACTCATTTTAATTTGGAATTGAATTTTAAGTTTTTGTTCATAGTCTGCATTATTATTATTATTATTATTATTATTACTATCATTGCGCTTCATTGCGTAATTATTATGTTTCCTATTTCAAACTACGTTAAATGTAGATTTATTTACAGTAAAATGCAACTTTTGAAAGAACGCGCACGCACGCGCGCGTACACACACACACACACACACACACACACACACACACACACACCGGAATTGCAAATATATATATATATATATATATATATATAGAGAGAGAGAGAGAGAGAGAGAGAGAGAGAGAGAGAGAGAGCACAAACGTCTACAAAACGTTTACGGAGATGCTGTTGTTGATCGAAGCACAGTTGGACGTTGGTCTAAACGTGTGAGATTACGAACTGTGTCTGGGGATGAAACTTAGGTACACCACTTTGAACCTGAAACAAAACGCCAATCCATGGAATGGCATCACGCAGACTCCCCACACAAGAAAAAGTTCAAAATGGCTCCTTCTGCAGGAAAGGTTATGGCCACCATCTTCTGGGACATGAAAGGGTGATTCTGGTGGACATTATGAAGAAAGGACAAACAATCAACTGAGAGGCATATATTGCTACCCTACAGAGACGAGAGACGTATAAAGCGAGTTCGACCGCAGAGAAAACTGTAAGACGTCCTTCTTTTGCACGATAACGCAAGACCACACAACAGTTTGCAAACAAGAGAGGCCATGACAAAAATGCGCTTGACTGTGTTACCCCACCCTCCATACAGCCCGGATCTGGCACCTTCAGACTTCCATTTGTTTGGGCCAATGAAGGATGCTATTTGTGGAAGAAAGTTTCAGAGTGACGATGAGGTTGTTGACGAGGTTAAGAGGTGGCTCCAGCGGAAACCAGCGGACTTTTACCAGCAAGGAATAAAGGCCCTTGTTTCGAGGTGGAGGAAAGCCGTAGAAAAGGATGAAGACTATGTGGAAAAATAAAAACTTGTAAAAAAGGTATGTAACTACTTGTGTACAAAATTTCTGGAACTTACAAGGAAATTTGGAAAGAAAAAAAAAGGTGGGGCAAAACATATTGAGTGGCCCTCGTGTGTGTATATGTATATATATATATATATATATATATATATATATATATCGCCTGGGTAGTATAGTGGTTAGCATCGCTGACTACGAATCCATCAGCCCCGGGATCGAGACCCGGTGACTGCAATCGGCGCGCGGCAAAACCCAGCTGTTTATCCTTACACACAATAAAAATTGGTTGGTAGATAAATGGGTGCCCTGGGTAGCCTATTGGTTAAGACACTGAGCTGCTGATCGGGAGGTCGTGAAATCGAGTCTGGGCGAGGACTTTGTAATTTCTGACTGTCCGTGGTGGGGTGTGGTTCGGATTCCACGTTAAACTGTAGGTCTAAGGTGGAGTGACAAGCTTGACCTTCGTCAGAATGAACAATTCGGGCGGAAGCAAAACCAAGGTTAACCAAGGTTATACTTGCAGCATATTAAGAAACTCTAAAGCCCAAATTTATTTTTACCTGCAGCTAAAAACACTGCATGTTTTTACCTGCTTTCGGCTTGTCTGTTCTTCAGCAAAACTAAAACCAGACTTTCACCTCAAACGTGGGTCGTGTTTAGAGACCTCGTTTGTGTGTTTATCTTCACCTAAAGATAAAATGGTCCAATATAAATCTCTCATTGGGTCCTTGTTTGTTCGCACTATATACAGTATATATATATATATATATATATATATATATATATATATATATATATATATATATATTATATATATATATATATATATATATATATATATTCTCATGTTATTGTTACCAATATATATATATAGAAAGAAAGAGAGAGAGAGAGAGAGAACGACAGAGGAGTGAAGTTACGTATAGAAATTATAGAAATGACAGGAGTTAAGAACTAACAAAGATACGAAGTAAGGAAAGTAAAGGAAAGGTTATAGGAAGAAGTTACAGGTTTATAAAGTTACAGGATAACAAAGATCCTAAGTTTCACTTAGATTAACCCAAGAAAGAGATAGAAATGAAAAATCGAAGTAGAGAAAGTAAAGAATAGTGAGAAGAATATTGAAAACTCTCATACATTACTTACACTTTTAGCGTGTAACGCTTTCACACAGGAGAGAGAGAGAGAGAGAGAACGAGAGAGAGAGAGAGAGAAGCATAATTAATTTAAGAGAAAATTTTTAGCATTAAAGATGCATGCAGGAAGCATCAAGGGATTATTCTACATCTAATTGTACATAATGTTACTCATTATATGCCTATAAACACCTTAACACCTGTTCTTAATTTAACTATTCCCACGTCGCGAGCATACTGTAGTTTTGAGATTTAATAATGTTGCCATTTGCTTTATTTCAATTTAAGGCATAACATTATTAATGAGACATAATATTTTTAGGTCATATAATTAAATGAGTCTGTAATTACATTTTTTATAATTATTATAATTTTTTTCCTCTTGAATATGCCGTTATTTTTATTTTACATTCTAATTCCAAATTATTTCGTTTAAAATTGTGTTTGTTTAAGAAGATTATAAGTACGCAGTTTTATATAGAAGTTAATTAAAATTTATAGGATAAAATTAATATTTGATTAAGTTCGATTCATTAAAGCATACATGCCAGTTTTCCTGTTATAAGCTTGTCCCTGTAATGTGAATAGTAATGTTCCATATGATATGAAGATTTTAAACAGTTGGTTCCCTACTGCGAGGAAATGTTTCTCTAAGAATTAAATTTCAAACTGGGGACCGCACAGACACTAACTGGGAACTTACTAGCTCTCTTTTTGACCCTTTACACCAAAAATGGAACTCATACGGTCTAAGAACCCATTTATTATTACTTAAAACGCTTAAATTAAACACAATGCTCTAGTGACTTTCCTGTTTATATGACAGCTACTTGGTTACTTCAACTAAAATCCTTTTCTCTACTGTATTTAAGAGCTACGTCGTAGCCAATGTCGTAACACCTCTTCCTATTGATCAGAGAAGTTAAGTGACATTGGATCTGGATGGTAATTGGATGGGAGACCATCCTCTGTGTCCAGATTATGTAGCGACCCGTAGTTCGGATCCCCCGTGAAGCTGAAGGTCCCCTCCTTCATATAATCTTAGATGTTGCGAAGGAGGTTAAGCACCCTCATCATTACATTTGGACTGTATTAAAAAAGCAATGTATGAAAACTCCCAAACTATTTCCACCAATTAAAAGTAAAATGGTGTGATGGTATGAGGTCCTCCTAGGACAGTGGTTCCCAATCTTTTTGAAGCGATGGCCCACTAGAGCTGATTCGAATAACTCATGGCCCCCTCCTCCCATGTTGCTAAGCTGACATTATGTTTATATAAGGTTTAATAAGCAAATTTTTGTTATTAACATTTATTAACATGATGCTAAAAGACAAGCAAGTGGGCCATGGCCCACCGGTTGGGAACCAGTGTCCTAGGAAGAACTGGATAAATTATGGTTCGGATGGTTCGAATCCCACGTGAAGCTTTACGTCCCATCCGTCACGAGAGATTTGCCGCTACGAAGGAGGTTAAACAGCACCTCCAAACATTTACCTTTGAAGAGTCAATCATTCTTCCTTTGCAGATTTATGCTGAAACTGACATGCGAGACAAGTTAATATTTCGCACGCAGAAATTTGCATCTTCTCTCTTTTATAAACGTCAAATTACGTGCCATTAGTTTGGTATCTTACTAATTCCATATACAATTTCTCCCACTTGAAGTGGGGGAGCCGTATCATCAAATGTTTTGTGATGCATTCCGTTCTTAGTTAAAAAGCTCATACATTGAATTTTGTATTCATGTTACACATCAAGTGGATGTGTAGAGTTTCACATGCTATGCTAGTGGTCGATGCTATGCGAGTTTAAGATATTAACAACAACTAATATTTTATTACTAATTATTAATTATGAAAATTCTTAATAGAGGGCAGCCAGGAGAGCCAGAAACTGGCACAGCACTCAAGATAACTAATGCAGTCCATTAGGCTAAATCCGGGATTATTATTACGATCTCCATCGCGAGTCGAACCCCCAACCTCAGCATCTTCACTTCGCTTATAGGTAGGCTGACCATATTTCCTTGAGACAAAAACGGGACATTGGAATGGCAAAAAAGGGACGGGGGTTATGTAATATTCTGTATTCATGAAAAAGTAAGTACATAAACATATTGAGCTTACAATTATTCTTCAGTGAGAGAACCCATACAAAAACCCATACAAAACGGTACTGTCCCGTTCAAAACGGTACGTATGGTCAGCCTACTTATAGGGAAATGGTATTACCCACCTGAACGAAGGAGGGTTGGACTTTTTCTTTCATACCGATTACTTTAAAGGTCTATTTCAAATAATTTAAATAATCTAAATTTAAATATTTCTATAAACATCTAATTCCAATCAATCATTAACGTTTTTATAACTGCCGAAGTGTTTTACGAAACGAAATATTAAAGAAAAAACTTGTATGATACTCAACTAAAATAAAAATAAAGTTTCAAAAAACTAAATTAGTTCCCGTTATGTTCACTATTTTCTATGATTTTAGTATCAAAGAGATATTTGAGGCATTTATTTATTCTCTCCTTCCTTTCAGTTCGCCAATTTTTTAAAGTTTTTGATTTGGACGAGAGCCAGAATTATCAAGCAACTCACTCCAATAAATGCCGCTCCAAACCAACAACTCACTCCAAGCACCATTTCACTCCACTGACTCCCTCCTTCTCCTCCTCACTGATCACCCTAGCCAAACTCGAAACCCATTTTATAACAAACTTTTGACTTTTGCCTTTAACTGTCTAACTTGTAGTATTGAAATTTTAAAAATAAAAATAAAATATCCATGTAAAATAATATATATATATATATATATATGATGCAAACCCACAAGGACAAGGAAAAAATTTTCCTTTTTCTTGTGGATTTTCATCATTCATTCATTTCACGTGTTTAATTGTGAAATTCACTCAATATATATATATATATATATATATACATATATATATATATATATATATATATATGGGTGTTTCAAGTTGACCCTAGAAATATGAAAAAGAAACACTTCATATTAGTTACGGAATTACTATGCAAACTTCAAATACCAAATACAAACTAGAAATTCCGGAATTTTTAGTTTATATTTGGTATTTGATATTTGAAGTTTGTCATAGTAATTCGTAACTAATATGAAATGTTTCTTTTCCATATTTCTAGGGTCGACCTGGAAACACCCCTTCTGAATACACGAAAAGCCTTGGAATCATTTTTCTTTTTCCTTGTGGTTTGCGTCATTCATTCATTTCACGTGTGAAATTAATTGTGAAATTCATCCCATATGTGTATGTGTGTGTAGGTGTATGGATGGGTGTGGGTGTACAATACATGGATACGACAAATTTGTGTTCCTGGAAAGTCAGTATAGCTGAATATGAATAAACACCTATTCGCATTCATTCATCAACACTTTACATATACTGTTTACATAAGACTATCACACACATCTCTTTATGAGACTTCATTATAAACAAGATGAGGTACAGGGTATTCAAAAAAAGACGCAACCCAAACAAGAAAAGAAAAGGATTAGGTTACACTGATATATGTATTCTCCAATAAGTTGTGTTTCTTTTTTGAACACCCTGTATTTACATTAAGATATGGAATCGGTTTTAATGTGTGTGTGTGTGTGTGTGTGTGTGTGTGTTTGTTGAGTCAAGTGAAAGAAAGTGTGTGTGTGTGTGTATATATATATATAATATTATTTATTTATATATATATATATATACACTTTCTTTCACTTGACTCAACACACACACACACACACACACACACACACATTAAAACTCATATATATACCTTTCAACCTTTCAAATGTTCCGTGCGATGATTCCTCATTTCACGAAAGCCAAGCTTGTCGCCCCTCTTCTCGAGTTGGCCTGGTGAAGTAGTGAATTGATTTCTTGTACTCTCCACCTCACATGGCCAGGTACGCCCGGCTCATCGGGGACTGTTCTGAGCCAGGCGTCTAGTCTTCTTTTGAAGATGTTCACTGCAACACCACTCGTGTTCTTTAGGTCTTTGGGCAGCTGATTAAACAGTTTTCGTCCTCTCACCATAAATCTGTTTTCTTTCAGGGTAGTAGTATGGATGCAAAATGGACGAGTGCAGAGATAGTGATCAATGTTGCAATGCTGCAAAGGGGGGTATGTTACAAAAGGGGAGGGGATATTCAATGAAGGGGGTGGGGGTTTGCAATGAAGGGGGGAGGGAGTATGCAATGAAGGAGGGAGGGGTATGCAATGAAGGGGGAGGTGGTTATGCAACAACTCAATGTTGCCAAGTGGGAGAGGGGAGGGGGTCTTCGGGGGGAGAAGGGAGGATGACCTCCCCCAAAGGGGTGGCCTTAACCTAAGAGAGGAAGAGAAAGGAGAGACGGAGGAGGGCTTTGGAGGAGAAAGTGGGATGTCCTTACCCCCCCAAAGAGAAACCTAACCTAAGTCTTAACCTAAGAAGATAGGAGAGAGATCTTTATTCCGCCGAAGTTTGCATCTTTATGAGGCTCCCGAGGCCGAGCAGGCCTTATATAGAGGAAGGTTGAGTTGCCAGATATCACTTTTTATTTTAATTGTTCAGGTATACATTATTAGGGTGAGTTGCTAGATAGCACCATTTATTTTAATTCACACGATTCACCAAAGCAAGTGAACTTTCTCCTTAAAGAGAATTAATTATTAAAACAATATTAACATTAAAAGAAATACATTTAATCAGAAATAAATAAAACACCATTACTTCATTCTGTTTATTTAGACAAAGAAATATACATTGGAATGATAAAAAAAACTAAAATAAAAAATAATATAAGATATACGAAACGTATAATCGTCAAAACGTTAAATATATTGAAAATAAAATACACACTTTTTAATTCACACCAGTCACCAAAGCAAGTGAACTTTCTCTTTACCATATATATATATATATATAGTTTATATATATAAGAAAAACAAGAATTATTTAAACCTCGTTTTATTTACTTTGACAATCCTTTACACACGATGGAATGATCAAAAAATAAAATAAAAAATGTATAAACATCAATACAGGTGAAATACACACACACACACACACACACACACACACACACACACACACAATTGTATTTGACATACTTTCTCCTTATAGTTGTTCAGAAAGAGAATAATTATTTAAACATCACCCTGTCTATTTTCTTTTGACATTCCTTTCTTGTGTTTTAAAACAGAAAAAATATTAATACACACTTTATTTATATATATATATATATATATATAATATATATATATATAAAATTATTTTAACTTTGCCTAAAGGTCTATTTACTTTTGTCATTCATATATATATATACAGGGCGTCCCAAAAAAATGTATACACACTTTAACAGCTGATAGCTCAATTGATGTTTCTTTCTTTCCAAGTTAAACCCATTAGAATTAATAATGGCAGTCAGACTAAGCTTTGAACAAAGGAAATTCATTCTAAAATGCTACTGGAAGTGTGAAAACGCAGTTGAAGTGCAAAGACAGTTTAGGAGGGAGTTTCAAACAGATCCACCAACGCGACTTACCATCACTCGAATTAGAGATAAGTTTGAAGCCGATGGAACTGTTCAGAATGTCCACAAGAAGCGTTCCGGAAGACCACGGACATCGACAAGCTCCACAAAGCAAGAAAGAGTACTGGAAACGTATCACCAAAGTCCAAGAAAATCTGTGCGGCAAGCGAGTCGTGAGGTAGGAATTTCAGAATCGTCTGTCCAACGCATTTTGAAGCGCTGTCAATGGAAAAGTTACATTCCAAGATTAGTCCATGCTATTAATGAAGATGATCCGGACCGAAGAGTGGAGTATTGCGAGTGGCACTTGGCACGATGTGGATGTGGATTGGACGAAGGGGTTTCGTAGAATACCCTCCGCGTTCACCAGACCTCACACCACTAGACTTTTTTTTATGGGGATACTTAAAAGACAAAGTCTACGCTATAAAACCTGCAACAGTCGCTGAATTGAGAGCAGCCATTGAACGAGAATGCACACAAATACCAAACGAAATGTTTCGTGATGTTTGCGATTCCATTGCTTCGCGTTATCAGCAGTGCCTGGACCAGAACGGACGTCAGTTTGAAAACAGGCGTTGACAAAACAATTAAATAATGTCTGTAGATTCTATTACATTTTGAAAATGAAATGTATTTTAATAAACACTGCCTTTATAAGTATTTAAAGTGTGTATACATTTTTTTGGGACGCCCTGTATATATATATATCCGTTGTGTAAATATTATGCATATATATATATATATATATATACACAAGATGTGTCTTTACAAATTCGTAAAAATGGAAAGATTTCTTTCATTTTACTAAAGAGGAATCCTTTATTCATTTGATTTCAAGTTAATTTCATTATTCTCATTCAATAACGCTTATTTCCACGTTATGTTAGACGAGTAGGAAAATGAGCCAGATACTTAAAAGATTCACCCATATTAGCCCGAGGCTTTTTTGAAGGTCGCAAAGGTTGAGAGCTAGCTGGCGAGAATGGAATGTCGGTCAAACCACAAACCTTTCTCTCCAGATTTTTTCCACCACTGACTTCAAATGTTATAATTGCCACACTTATTAGTATAAGGTCTTCTTGCACAATTTTTGAAAAGGAAAAAGCATCAATTTTTCATAAGTATATTTAAAAAAAATATAAATAAAGGTATCAAAAGAAAAACAATTAATTTTATTAAATTTCTTTATTATAAAATCCTCTCGATAAGATTGTAAAGAGAATCAATAATTAATTTTATTAAACTGTAAAACATTCCTTGTGCAGATTTTGGCTGTGAGCCTCTGGTTCGCTCCAGCAGGCTGGCACCTGAACCTAACCTAACCTATGATTCAGAACATAGATTCTCTGAAAGATAATGGAGAATATATTTAATACACAGATTTTCAAACGACCTTTTAGAGAAGATAAAAAATATACATACGAAGATTATATGCAATAAATTCAGGTCATAGATTTTCTTTGTAACTGGTACCTATCCGTTGTGTAAGTTATATTATTAATAATAATAGCTAAATCGGTTTTCCTTCTCCCTGAATTGTTCACTTTGACAAAGATCAAACCTTTCACTCCGCCTTAGACCTACAGTTTAACGTGGATTCCAAACTAAGCTGCAGCACGGGCGGGGAGAAATGTCATCGCCTGAGCTCTCAACCTGCACCCAGCGTTTTAACCACTAGGATACCTAGGGTGCCCATTTATCTAGCAACCCAAGCAGACATTCACGAACTAAATACAAATTAATCACACATCTACGCGAGAATTGGCAGGTCAAACCGAATACATTAATTAATCAAAGTTGAGGTCGAATAGTATGGCCGCAAAACATAATTATGCGTAAAATCTTCTAGATTTGATATTTATGTCAGGATATTACTGTGCTGTTAATGTCAGAGTAATAAAGAGTAGCGGCGCTAATTTTGTTTCCTGCGGTACTGAGCTAAACCACTCTGATGAAGATATTCCTATAACGAACTGCATCCGAAAAAAGAGGCTCAATTTAGTATGGCCGCAATGAATATATGCCTATAACAACTTACGTCCGAAAAATTGAGACTCAATTAGTAGGGCTGCAAAAAATAATAATGCACATTCTGGAAATCTTCTATAGAGATGGTCGTTCAATGTTGCGAGGGATATTGCATAAAGGGGTGGGTTGGGGAAAAGCAAGTATGGATGCAAATATTGTCGTGGTAGAGACTGCAAGGGGTAACACGAGCATTAAATCTACGGAGAGAATATAAAGACACCGTTAGTCGTCCAAAGCATGGACCCGTTATATAAGTGTTACGATTGGTGCACAAACCTATCATAGCCCCGCCCATTTACAGTAACAACCAATCATTACGGACTGACTCTTAATCTTTTGGGGCGGAGCTTGGTGATCGTGCATATAAAAGGACGTATTTCCAGCTGGGTGTCACAGTAATTATTTTCACCAGTGAATAAACATTCCCTCTGCCAGTGAGTAAACATTCCCTCCGCCATGAACCACGAACTTTATAGTTTACGGGATTTATATCAAGATAGTGACATTGGAGCATTGTCTACAATTAATCTTTTTAACGCGATTGACCGGGATGGATTATTTCCAACGCAAACCGTCGATGATATTTGCAATGACGCTCCTTACGACCCGACGCAAGGGACAGCCGTAGAAATGTAAGTGCCTATAATTTTATTTTTTTAGTCAATTACTCACAAACTGCCAGAAAGAGGATTATTTCATCATAATATATATGAAGGGATGTAGTATCTCGTCAAATACTTCATTTAAGTAATCGCCATAATGCTAAAATCGATTCATTGATTTTTTATAGCAATCTTTTGCATGTTTTTTTTTATAAATTTTACTCGTAATTTTTTTTATAAATGTTATTCGTAATTATCTCTTAAAGGAACTTTTCTGAGCGGTTCAAAGATATCTTCACATTGTAATACTTTTACTATATGTATACTCTGTATTTTTATTAAAAAAGATTCAGTATGAACATTATTCTTTCTCCTTTAAGGTCCGATGAGGATTTGTCACGTGTTATACAATCTTTTGAAGATCCTTGTGTCATGGACCTGAATACGGAGGAATTACCGAGCAGTCAGCCCAATGAATGTCACATCATTAACGAAATAATGTAAGTTTTTTTGTATGATCTTTTTTTTTGGTGGGAAGAAGACACAATGTATTTTCATCAATTTATCAAATGAAAGAAATCATATTTTTAGTACAATAACCAGCTGAAACTACAGAATATACAAACTAACATTACAAATATATATATACACAAACAAAACATCATACTATACAACAAGTAAGCACAATTGGAAAACGGCTTTTTATCTGTCTGCATACCATTTCATCGTTTCGTTGAGTGTGACACGGGTCGAATAATTTTTAAAAATTTATAAATTCTTTACCACGTGACATATGCATGAGAAATGAAATGCAGTACATTCCACAAGTATTACTAAAATATCCTTGTAATCGAAATGGGTTCCATACATCTTCGGGGATATGTAACTGATCGAGAAATTTTACAATAACAGGGTCACTCCAGGGTTCCCGAGTGAATCAAAATAGTACAGGCGGTCCCTATTTTTAAAATAGATTGCAAACCAATGAATCCCTTCATTACAGATGACATCTATGTTCACAATAAGACTACCGCATTCTCGCGTAGTTGGCAAACTCATTGTTTCATTCTTCGCAAACACGCCGATAAATTTGGAACGTGTGATTCGTTCACTATTCATTACTCTCTGAAGTGTATTAGCATCCATTTTAAAAGTCAGTGATAACGCCCCTAAATCTATCTACTTCTATTAGGGCTTGCGACTCGAGGTATACTAGTACACTAATAGGCGCGTCTATAGGCTTGGTGAATTCCAACCTCACTGAGATGTTTCCGCTCTGTTGTGGACTTAAATGCGTATTTACGCTAGCAGATAAGTCAGGTGTAATGTCAAACGGATAAAGGTTAAATTGATCAATAAATTCTTTCTGCGTTACCCATTACCGAGCTCATCACAATCAACTGCAATATGGGCCAGATTACTATATGCTCTCGCGCAAGGCGGTAACACATCGTCTGATGAATATTCCGTATTCAATGTTCCTCCCAACGCAATGCCATTAACGTATAGAGTTATATTTTTAAGTCCGAAATTCTCGAATTTAAAGGCACTCTTTTTATATTTTCCATTCACCGAAGCATGGTTCTGCATTCCGATTAATATTCTTTTAGGAAGATTTCCCAGGGCGATGTTTTCTATCTACTTCGACGCCAACCCTGCTGGCACCGTATATAGTTTGATCTGTACTCTGTTAATAGGGTATTTTACTGTGGCGTTTAGTAAATTTTTCTAAATTTCTAGTTGTTTTGGTGAACTTAATTTCACTCGTTGTAAGCGGAGGTATGTCTCCATAATGTGAACCACAACAGGTTTTGCTCCCTCTTCTTGATCAGCATCCAGATTTAAACAGATCTCAGGACTCGTGCGGGTTAGCTTTATTTTCATATCCACCCCATTCACAAGCAACTTCTGGAATGTGAAATCTGTATGCAGACGTCCAAAACACTCATATATCTTCTTTTTAGAATTTTTTAATTTGTCTTTTATACCACTTTCGTCTTTAGCTTGATAATATCCCTCGGCACTTAAAAAGGTGGCCTTGCTTCTTTGGAAAAGTTGAGGACATTTTCCAGATAGGCTCTTAGGTGATAGTACCCCGTGCCTGCCGATATGTTGACCTGATTTAAATATACGTCACACTGGTCACGCTGGGTATCACGAATTCTATAGGAGCACTCGGGGAACTAATTGTGTTTAACGGGTTAATTGTAATAAAGTCACTGTGTTCAATAGAAACTTGAGTTGGGGGCAGCTCAAAGAGGGATAGCTCCGATTTACAGCATTGTGAACTGCACGGATGGATGAAGCGTGCCATGACGAGTTAGAAATAGTGCCTCCTCTCTCGACAAGTAGTAAACAAACTATGATTCATGAGATCAATGTCCTTAGCTTATATCAGTCAAAAAAGTGGTCAACCATAGGCTTCATTCGCTTACAACACTTCTTTTTTATATCATTTTACGTTTAGTGCCACGTGGTGGTAATCCCTTCTTCCGGTCAGTCCTCTTCTTCTCACCACCAAGCATTTTTCTTTTTGCATCTTTGATGATCTCATCCCGTGTACGTTTTAAATGTTTTTTAGAGCTTCTTTAGGTTTAGCCCCAGCCAATATGTCTTCTGCAGTGTTAAGGCCTGATTGTAGCGCTTTCCTCCCGAGGTATCTGGCACCCCTCTCCAGCAAAGGAACAGCCGTACGTAGTATGGTTGAAAAAATGGACCCAAGTCCACTACCACGCTGGTATCTCACCCCTCGATAGACGGTGAAAAGCTCTCTGTCCATTATAACTCAGTGCGTCGAAAGTGCAGCTTCACTGTTAAGCTCCCGTCACCGAATGGGAAATTTTTACCCTCAATCGTTCTTATATATATTGAGATATTGGTTATTAGATTAGTTGCGACATTCACATAATGGGGTCTGTCATATGTAATACTCAAACTCCTTCCTCTATGGTTGGGAATGTGAGCAATGCGCAGCAGGCGTGCCTGGGTATCCCCAACAAACTGGTGCTCCACTATATTGCTGTAAATATAGCACATGTCTGGGGGCTGAGAGCTTTCATCCAATTTCTCCATCTCAATTGATACATTAAGCTGGACAAGTCATGCTGTGCCTCGTGAAAGGTCTCTTTGGAAGGCTGATCGATATCGCCCCTCGGTTATAATTTTGAACACTCTTCGGTCTTTAATATTTCTGTTAGCCTTTGATTTTAGGATTAGAGTATGTGCAGGGTTTCCTTTGTTTACGATTTCGTATACTAAATCAGTCGTAAGATTTGAGTTTTTTAAACTTACGTTTAAGTCTCACAACATCCTCAGCCGAACCATAACGGCCCGGCCCTAGTGTTACTACTGTACTGTAATACCGTGCAACCTAGTCCGGGCGATACGTATAGTTTCATCCCGAGTTACCCGGTTTTCACACTCATACAGTCTCTAAGAATCGTAAAAACGGTATCTTTATAATCAATATTTAAAAAGAGGGTGTCCAGCTGAATTTCACATATCCCCACCTCATACGAATCACGACCCAATTCAATGGGTCCGTGGAGTTCTGTTACAAAGTTGGCTAGTGTGTTGTTAGGGTGTACAGACAGGGACGAGGAGGACGGGAGTGTGACGTAGAAATGGTTAGGAGCCATGTTGCATACTATTTAAGCTTCATTATTGCATCAGCTTTTATATAGGTGTTGAAGCTTTCTGGGTACCCTAGCCATTTCACCAGGTACATTTTTCTCTTTCCTGAACCTTTGCTTCCTAAAATTTTCTCAATTTTAAACACATTTTTTCCTAAATTAAATGCCACTTTCTGCAACTCCTCGCGGTAAAAGCCTCCTGCGATTTCTTCCCCATTCAAATCTTCAACGTAATACATCATTATCTCACCTTTAGGTCTCATAGCCCTAACTTTAAAAATCTCACGTGTCCATCCTTGCTCAAATCCCTTCGCGAATTTATTTCCCGAACGCGACAGCCTTACATAATCATTGATTTTGAAACGCGCAGAGTGTGGTGGTGGTGTTCCATCTCTTCTCACCTCTGGGCGCGTACCTCTTTCTAAAACTTCGTTAGGTGTTGTCCCAATCGTGCGATGGTTTGAGCGGTTGTAGGATGAGGCCAACGACTCCAGAATGTCTAGAAATCTGTATGTGTTTTTGTGTAAAATAGCGGTGCATGCGTTCCTTTATGGTACGTTGAACTCTTTCAGCTAAAGAAGCCTTATGTATAGAATTGGTAGTGTAATAGCTGATATTAAACTCTGTCAACGTGTTCTGAAAAGCACGGCCTATAAATTCCTTCCCCATATCCGTACAAAAATAGCCAGGAACCCTGTTTTCTTTTAACATCAGTGCTTTGGTGGCTTTAGCAACTGTTTCAGGTGATTTATTTTTCAGAGGAATTAACCACAGATATCTAGAGAATACATCTATTATGAATAGAATGTAGCGGTAACCATCGTTATACACAGAATATTTTTGCATGTCTGTTAAGTCTGCTTGCCAAATAGAGTCAATCGACGCAGCTGTTGTCTTGGCTGTTTTAAACCTTTTTCTCATAGGCTTATGAAGTGTATAAGCGTCCTGCTCCCGCAAAAATCTCTCGACATCTTTTTTCCCTACTCCGTAAACGCTTCTGTACAATCTATCTACGCCTCCGTTGGAGGCTGGGTTAGAAATGTCATAATAGCGTCTTCTTAATATGTTAGCCATTTGCGTATTTTAGAGGCACGTGGGTAGGGTTGACCGTTGTTTAACCTCTTCTTTCTCCTCTTCAAAGATGTTACCGCCGGGGGTGATGGCGTCTTCAATTGTGTCACGTGCGTTGCATGTTCCAAGTCTTTTATCCTGTTCAGACTTCCTATCAATGTTTTGGGGACATTTATTTGTTGTAGTCTTGTTTTAATATGCCTCCATCCGGATGGTGAGGGCCCATCCCACTTTCTCACCAGATCATGGACAATGTCTACGATACTCGATCCCTGTACCTTTACCCCTTCCACAATGATCTCGCCTGTATCGGTCCACTGTATGGTGGGATCCTCATTCAATAGATTATAAAGACTTAAACCTTTATTCCTCAATGTATGTGGGAGGGTGCTTTTTAATACATGCTCGATGTTCTGTGTGACCGAACCCTTAATCTTTGGTTGGTCAGCTGTATCGTCGGGTACAGGTCCTATGTCACCATGTCCATCGTTCCCTGCACTGTGCCTAATAACCACGGGAATCTCTGTCGGGTTCTTATAATTTTCGTACTCGTGAAGAAATTTCTGCAGAGCTTCTTGTTATAAGATTCTTTTCTCATCAGGTGTTTTTTCACTGTTTAATAGGGCTAGCAATTCGCTTTCCATTTTTTTAATTCTGCTTTTACGGGGATCTAGATCCGTGTCTGGATTCCTTTGCAGTGAAGCGTACACCTCATGTGGAATCACTACCACTTTCTTCATTATATTAATCTAATCAGTAAAGGACCCAAAACTGAAAATAAGATGGGAAGGAATGACCCTCCTGTTTGTACAATAATTCGTTTTTTCTTCCCTACAGTTTGACTTTTACGAGCGAGTGCACGTATTATGTTCTTGTAACGGCGTAGTCGAACCTTCTGAGGTGGTTTCATTGATACATTACAATTTATAACGTTAAGACAGATTTCACAGATGCATTTTAAAAAGTCGGAGTCGATATTTTTAATAAACATCTGTTGCATTGCCCGGGGCAGTCGATGATAGATTTTTATTAATTTACGGTATTTCTTTAGTGTCTTTGTCATTCTGGAATATACACCGTTTCAGGCTCGTTTGGAAATATATTCATTCTTAGAAGCACCCTAAACGTGTTTCGCGGATGAAGGTCGCAAAGCAAATATCCGTAACGCGTGCTTGTAGCTTCTTTATAAACTTCCAAAAACTCCTTACGCTGATTCGGGAACATTTGATTGGCTAATACCCCAATTCGTGATACATCTCTACGTTGCGCGAATAAGACTAGATATTGTGTATTTAGCGACACATCGCGCAGGTATCTATTTTTGAAAAATAGATTCTGATTGATGAAGAACACCCTCATGTTAACCCTTTAAGCCCTGAATTTTTTGTAGGGTTAAGTTATGAATGCGTGTATTTGAAACGTTAGCAATTGGCATCTTCAGTCCTTAAAGGGTTAAGATGGTGGGAGAATAGTGTAAATGTCTCGGCAAACGTTTTATCCATCTCCAACATGAGATCGTCAATTACAATGACTGTATGTTCATTTCCCTTTAACGAATTAACGTCGTATACACCTTTGTTGAACAAAATATCATCTTGGTACTCGTTGAACACTGATTGATACGTCGAGTAGCACCATATAACTTTATGCACAAATTTTGAGAACATCTCTCCCTTTTCTTTAATGATTTTAAGCATAAACACCATTTTACCACACCCTGTAGGTCCAGATATAATACATGTGGATGGGCTCGTGAATCTGAATTTTTCTACAGAGTCCATTTCTAACACGTCACACTCCTAAGTGGGTCATTTACAAAATATTACAAATTTTGAGTGCTGCTCCTTATATTCTACAGTCTTGCTTTTCTCTTCCACAGAACCGTGAATGACGATGAGGTACAGCACCCCCTCATCGACATTACGGATGACCCCGACGACAGTGTAGTTGTGATCACAGAATTCTTCCCCACCGACGAATCCTCACCAGCAATACCTGTAGCACGCGACAATTCAAAGCGAAGACATGATGAAGAGCCCTCCACGTCAGGTATAAAGCGCGCCAGGATTGCACTGGTTGTTAGACCACCAGTAGTAGAGCCCTAACCCTCTACGTCTTACGACACAACCCCCACAATAGTACCTTCTTCAAATAAAAATATATCCCCTTTTCCTGTACAACTCCGTGTACCTCCTCCGCAGCAGCTTCTCGCTCTGTTGAGGATGGCATAACATTCGAGTTGGTGCGTGCCGATGCCCCCAATCCAGTCTTGACTAGAAATCGGTATATAGTCAGGGTTGATCCTAGATCAGTGTATAGCAATGGCGTTGAACACGGACTACGGCGCATAGTTGAGCGTATTGTAGAGTTTGCCCTTCAGAATCGCGACGAACGTGAAGTCAGGACGATGCTGTCTTTTGGATTCGGGTCAGATGACGGAGATGTAGATGATTTTTGGGTAGTAATAACCTTCAGACGTTTGGCAGCTGAAGATATAGAGTATACTGTATATTAGGCCGTATAATGCAGGCCTCTCAAAGTAGTATAGCCTTCAATATGGACAACTTCACGGTAAATATTGACCGTGTATACCGTGTTGCGGGTCATAGCGCCACACCTTATACTCTTAACTTCAATTCTCAGGCTATTTATAAACTACATATAAACGTCGATCGTGGTTGCGGCTTTATAGCAGTAGTCTTGGCTCGTATGTTTACTGTACTAAATACACGGGTCAAAAACATTTGGTTGCCTACGGTAGTGGAGCGTGCCCGTAAACTAGCTGTAGACTGTAAACTTGAGCTTGACTGTAATATGGGTCCTGAAGAGCTGAGAAGGTAGAACAGGAAATGAATGTTCGTATAGTTGTATTTGGAATGAATGATCGTCGTAGGACTGTGTATGTTTTTAAAAGCAGTGTGAGAGGTCGTACAAGGCCCCTACTTATTTTAGGACTGTCAGGGACAACGTATCTCCCCATCCGTAATATAAGGGACCTTTACGCGAGTTATGATAAAAGTCGAAAATATGGGCGAAATCATGATTTGTGTAAGGGATGTATCGAGTTTGCGGATGATATAGTGAAACATTGTAAAGATTGCCACATGGTATGTGAGCAGTGTAAAAGCTCCAAATGTGAAAGCCGTGTAGTTGAAGCTGAGAAGAGGGACTGTGATGTGTGTAGACGCACATTTTTCAATAATAACTGTTTTGAGCTCCATAAATCAATTGGCACGTGCAGGAAAATAAGAATCTGTGAATGTGGTATGTTTCATATGATGGATAATTGGGGGAATTTCAGGCATAAGTGTTATGAAATTCACTGTCCTACATGCCATGCATGAGAAATATAAGGCGGATGAGTAAAGTATGTATGTTGTATGAAAGATACTAAGCCTAAAAATAACCCTTGTATGATATAACTGTACTACGATATAGAAACATACACGAACGCAGAAACCAAAGAGGTTATTCCACATTTACTTGTAAGCCAGACTATCTGTGATGAGTGTATGGAGATCGAGTGTAATGAGTGTCACAAATGCGATAAACGTACAAACGTTTTTAAAACGAGTGTCTACGATAGCACTGTGAAACTCTTTGTGTCCTATATTGTCAAGCTAGCGGACAAGTTAAAAAAAATGACTGTGTATATTCTCGCCCATAACGGAGCAAAATTTGACATACAGTTCCTTTATAAGGAGTTGCTTGAGCATGAGTCATCTGAGATATTTACAGGTGATCCCTTGAAAAGAGGCAACAAACTAATACAGATGCAGATAAGAGGTAATGTACAGTTTAAAGACACTTTATTATTCACACCTTGTAAATTAGCAAAGCTACCCAAAGTGATGGGTGTAGCTGCTGAAGTTTCAAAAGGATATTTCTCTTACACATTCCTCACTAGCGAAACTTTAAATTACGTAGGACTACCTCCGCCCAAACATTACTTTAACTATGAATGTATGAGTACAGATGAACGTGAAGATTTTAACCGATACTACAACGGTTTTAATGAATCTAGTCCTTGTAATATAGCTGATGAATGTGAACGTTATTGCGTGAATGATGTGCGCGTGCTTAGAGTATGTTTCCAGGCCTATAGAAGGATGTACAGTGCTTACAATAAGTCTCGCGCCTCTGTCTCGTCCCAAGCTAGTCTGTTAGGTATAAAATGGGCGGTCCTTATGGCAGTGGAGGTGTGTTCGGATTGGTGCACATAATTGCTCTAACCCCATCAATGACGTCCACATTATCATTGTGTCGATCACTTTATCTATTTGTATATAGAGACATACTGTATATAGATATATATAGAGTATGCAGGGGATAACGTGTCTCAGTCCCAGCTATGGTAGTTGTCTTATAATTAACAGTCCCAAGTGCAAGTTACGTTAACACCTCCACATAAACTACCCTGGACTAAAATAACATACGTCAAGCCCTTACCCACAAACCATTTAAAAGGTGTGATTTAAAAGCTCTCTCTCTCTCTCTCTCTCTCTCTCTCTCTCTCTACTTTTCTATCCAGTTTTCTACTACTGCTAGGATAGTTGAAAGAAAAATAAACTTTCACAAAATTTTCCCTGGCACCCGTTGCCATTGGTACCTCCTCGGTATGGGCCGCAAGGCCTTTTGAGGTACTTCTTTTCCTTGTAACTCCTTGTAACTCTCTCTCACTCTCTCTCTCTCTCTCTCTCTCTCTCTGTGAGCAAGCTAAATATAGAGCTATTTATATATTCTCCATTTTCCTGTAAAATTTCCTTGGCTACTTTTCCAGGGGTCAAGGTATTTTCTTCAACCTTTTTCCGTACCTGCCTCTGGCAGGGAGGGTGGGGAGAGAGCCTTCTACTTTTCTATCCAGTTTTCTACTACTGCTAGGATAGTTGAAAGAAAAATAAACTTGTTTAACAACAGGAACCTCCCAGAGTGGACCGAAAGGTCTTTGAGGCTTCCTCTTGTCCTTGTAACTCCTTGTAACTCTCTCTCTCTCTCTCTCTCTCTCTCTCTGATCACACCGCATGGCAATGTATCCATATAACGTTAATAATAACCGAAACTCGAGAAAATATACTCTGCCTTCCCCTCTATCCCAAATCCTTTTCTCTTAGTAACCTATTAATACAAACTAATCTATCATATTTTGCGACTTTTTAACTCTGGTAGGATTCAATTCCATTCCTATAGTGTAAGATACTTAAATTCATGTGTGTATTATGCCATATGATGTGCGTAATAAATAATCATTTTTAAATAGTTGGAGCGTTCAAGGTCATCTGTAATAATCTATAGACTACCCCTCAAACCCACTCTCAGTACTTAGATTCCCCTAAGACACAGGCGTCTTCAAGTAACATGAATGCGTAGAGATCTAAGGTGTTAGATTCCATATTATATAATTTATGTGCTAGGTTTAAGAACGCTGGCATTGAAGGATGGAAGGAAGGGACAGTAAAAGCGATAATAGGTTTAATGAAGGAAGTGGAATGAGGATGGAGGTAAGCGTTGCTGTGTCGAAGGAAACGAGGTTGGGTGGGGAATTACGAAGGGAGGAGGAAAGAGAGCCAGAGATTATTAATCTAATTCTGCCACCACGTTCTCCTGATATGAATCCGATTGAAAACCTTTGGGCAATAATGATTAACGAATGGGAGCAACGCAATGAAAGAACATTTGAAGCACTTTTAGCTCACACGAGGAATAGTTGGGAGAGCTTAAGTCGAACACCAAACATTCCCTACAATCTGGCCTCTTCTATGCAGCAACGATTGCAAGAAATTATTGATGCCGGAGGAAGCTATACGAAATACTGATGTTAAAGCCATGATGTAAATGTGTATCGAATATATATTTATGTTAATATAGAATTTTATTATATTTTTATGTTTGACATCTATAAAAGTATATATTGTGACCATGAAAGAACTTTACTTATCCTTAGTTAGAATTTTTTCTTGCAATGTCTACGCTCGTGGAGATGATAATATATGCATTGTTGAAACAAACTATGAGAAGGTAATAGTTTCAGGAAAAAAATAAAAACTGGCAACATCAAGGCCATCTCATGTTTATGGGAATTGTCATATGATATGCTACCAATAAACTCTTATATACTACTATATACAGTATACTCTATTACGTAATAATTACGATGAACAAATCAAATGCAAATTTCTCTGATTCACGGCCCTCCAGTCTTGCTTTAGACTAATGACTTTCATAAGATGGAATAGGTTACCACTTAAAACAATGGATAAACTATCTATTAGTGAGACGACCGTGACTTCCTCGAAATGCGAGCGCGTGAGAGGTTCACTGAGGAATTTGGTCATTAGATTCTTCACGTAGGATATGTATCACAAACAACAATATTGACAACAATTCCCAACAATTACTTAATATCAATCATTGCATTTGAGCAAATAATTTAGACCTGCGTCAAAATAACTTAGGTATCATGCCATGATTTGGGATATTTGCGGAATTAGTCGTTCTCTATAGGCTACCCGCTACAGTATATAGTGAGACGGTATAATGTAATACCAAGCCAATATTATGATGACTAGGATTGCTCCATAATCATCCCAACATCCCGAACTTGGTCATTCTGCTTCTTAATCATTTGTATTTTAAACACTAAAATGTAGCAGAAGTGACGTAATAATGAACGTTATTGATGGGGTTAGAGCAATTATGTGCACCAATCCGAACACACCTCCGCTGCCATAAGGACCGCCCATTTTATACCTAACAGACTAGCTTGGGACGAGACAGAGGCGCGAGACTTATTGTAAGCACTGTACATAGGTCGTTTCAAATGCGATCCGTTGCAAGTCGCAACCATCATCGCCTCATTATGTTTTATGGTGTTCAAGAATAACTTCATGCCTAAAGACACCTTAGCCATTATTCACAGAAACAATCCCCGCAGTTATGGCCACAAGGCTATTTACTGGCTCATACACCTACATCAGCAGACAGGTGTATACATAAAGCACGCCCGCAACACGGGTGAAGTATCCATTAAGATTAATGGTCGTGTTTTATGGGTTGATGGATTAAGTGAAAACCGTGCCACCGATGAGAAGACTGTGTACTCCTTTAACGGTTGCTGGTGGCACGGATGCCCCCGTCCTGAGTGTGGAATCGCAGGAGATATCCACGGTAGATTTCATGCCGACTGTCTTGCGTGGACCCGCACCCGCGATCAACTTATAGGATCATAGTTCACTCACAAAGTCTTGTGGGAGCATGAGTATGATGCACGGATGGAGACAGACGGACATTACCGTGAAGAAATAAACACGATCAAACGTTCAATGGTGCTGGATCCTCTCAAATGCGGTGATAGCTTGTTCGGAGGGCGTACAAATCCCTTCAGGCTATACTTTCCGCCTACGGAGGGTGTGAAACTCCATTACTACGACTTCTGTTCTTTATACCCCTACGTGATAAAGAACAATCCGTACCCCGTAGGTGCGCCTGAGAAACTGGTGGGACCTGACCTACCCTCCATCGACGAGTTCTCAAGAAATTTGAACTGGTACTATTTCGGCTTTTCTTTCGTAGATGTACTTCCCCCTCGCGATTTATGGATGCCGATCTTACCCACTGTTAGCGATCACAAGCTCATGTTTCCCTTGTGCGTGAAGTGCGCAGAAGAGAACAACGGTGTATATACAAGTCCAGAGTTGGATCCAGCTGTTCGCCATGGCTACAGCATATTGAAGATATATGAGGTGTGGAGGTTTCAGAAGCTACCCAACCTTTTCACACCATATATAAAGGCTTTTTTGAAAGATAAGGTCGAAGCATCAGGGTATCCGCGAGGAGTTGATACCGAAGATGAAAAGTCTGCCTATATTCAACGTTACATTGACCGTGAAGGTATACAGCTTGACCGATCCAAAATTGTAAAGAACCCTGGCAAGCGCTTTAGTGCAAAGTTGTGTCTAAACAGTCTTTGGGGAAAATTTGCACAGAATACCGGCAAAGGGAACGTTCATTTGGCACAAAGTTATAGTGAAGTCTGGGATTATGCCAATGCTCCCGATAAAGAGGTCATGGAGATCATGAATGTAGGTAATACTTACATAATAAAGTACAACAATACCGAATTGGCCACAGATACCTCACGGGTTACAAACATACCTGTAGCCAGCTTCACAACGGCCTACGCACGCATCAAACTTTGGGGGGTTATTGCATTCTCTTGGGCGGGGGGTATTGTACGCTGATGCAGATTGTGTGACATTCACAGAGAGGATGGCGAATACATGCCTCCTATTGGCGAATTCCTCGGTGAGTTGACTGATGAGATCAAGGATGAGTATGGAGACACCGCATACGCCGACTCTTTTGTCTCAACAGGACCAAAAACTTAAGGGATACGGGTGAGGGTGGGTGAGGATATGAAATATATAGTGAAGGCAAAGGGTATCACGCTCAACCATGCGAATCGGCGGGTCGTTAACTTTGAATCGTTGAAGGATCTAGTGTGCTTGGACGATGATGAGGGTGATCGGCCTCCCCAACTAACTCTAGGCACCCACAATTTTCGGGCGCAGAAGGTGGCGGGCGTGAAGGAACTTAGGGGTACAAAGGTGTGCCGTAATACCTATAGGAAATGTTACCAGCTACCTGGTACCTGTGATACCGTACCCTTTGAATACCATAATCTTTGATGTGTCTATTGTTAACTTATTTATCACACGTATTTGTAAATATATATGCCTTGAATATAATCTTTGATGTGGCTATTGTTAACTTATTACACGTATTTGTAAAAATATATATATATATATATATATATATATATTACCTTGAATATAATCTTTGATGTGTCTATTGCTAACTTATTTATTACACGTATTTGTAAATATATATACACCTTGAATATTTCGTTTATTAAATAAATCATGTTTCAATTAGCGTTTCACTTTCTCCTTTGTGTGTGGTGTGTGTGTGTGTGTGTGTGTGTGTGTGTACACAGGTGAAAGTTCTAAGCCCCACCCACTGTAAGACCAGCAACGTGAGTCATGCTACTACCTGGGCTTCCCTGCGTGCTCAGTTGATCGCAGTAAGCCCTGGGCATCAGACGTGTATTCTCCCGCGTAGACAGAAAATAGTAATGGCTACCTTTAATATTGCTTGTTCAACGTTTATGAAATGGTATTCTGCAAAGTTTCAAGATGTGGTGGATACTGAAAAACTCCCTATTCCACCCTCCTTTGCCTCTTTTAAGACTACATTCAATCGTGCGAAGGAGCAAGAGGTACAAATATCCTATGGCTAGTCTGGTGAGAGCGTTGTAGGCTTTCGTAGCACAGACGATGTATTGAAGTATGTTATAGACCTAAGCTTAATAAAGGCTCACATATACCGTGAAGTAAAAGAAACAACATGTGCAGAAGAGAAGCAACGGATATGGATAGAGTCTTGTTGATGGGTGGTTGACAAGCGATATTATGTCATGTTACACCATACCGAATACACGTACCCTGCGACTGAGCATGTAAATCTCGTCAGCATGGAGAATCTTAAGTATTTTTTTCACTATATTAATGTATATCATGACGAGGTTCGTAGTGAGGTTGTGGCTAATGCCCTATGTGAGTTTTTAACAGACTTTAGAGACGAGTATCGCTTGTTAAACAAAAAGGAAAAATATGGGCATATGTTCCTCTTAAATAGTGCGCCGGAGTGTGAAGACGTTTAGTTTGTGGAAATGGTGAGTGATAAAACGTTAAAACCGTTATAAAATGTGTTTAGTTCGTGAAAATTACCCTGAAGGAAAATGCCTGGTGCATATTCGGGGGAGTGGGAGTGATAAAACATTAAAACCGATATTACTTCCTATATCGGAAAATTTCTCAAAACACCTGCCCAATATAATGGGATACAACGATTCATGTTGGATCAGCGCCGTACACGTTTCATTAGATTATGGTGTGACTCACTCCTCCCTTCGAACCATCGCGTTGCATGTGCCTCATAGTTATCTCAGAGCTTGAGCCGAGTGGAGTGTGCTCCTCGAATACGATGGAACTTCCTTTCAGCACCATTCTCAACGCCGTGTACGATGTGTCCGTGACGGTCGTTGCGCGTGTTCAGGCGTAAATCCGGTGTCGTTAACTATGTACTGGAAACGGATTGTAGACAAACAAACAAACGGAATGTTGTTTATTTAAGTGTCGAGGAGATGAATAGAATCTTCGTGATAGTTGAGAAGTGGAATGAAGATCGTTATAAAATTCCTACAGATGTAGGTGCAAGAAGAGAGCATATTAGTGACACCCCCTCATATGCTTTTGATTGTATTCTAGACATATTTAAAGATAACTTACCAACCGGTTGTAAAGTGGGCACAAAAATAGTACTGAACGATATGAAGGCCCTTTATATAGAGTATAGGTATCCCTATACCTTAAGCGGTGAAATATTATTAAACCGCGTATACTGCGTAATGCAGAGCAATAACGATGTAATTGTAGACTCGATTAAGTGTGAGTTTAGTGTTTTGAAAAAAAAGAAATGTATTTATATATTTAACATAATTGTGTATATATATTTTTCGCCTGTACTGATATATCGATGGCTATACGTTTTGTATTTCTTATTTTTATTTTGTGCGGTAGAAGATAAAGTGTATGTATTTATTTATTTAACGTAATTGTGTGTGTGTGTGTGTGTGTAAATATTTCTGCTATATTGATGGTTATATTATTTCTTATTTTTTTATCTTGTTTTTTGATCACTCCAATGTGTATTTATTTTCTATATATTTCCATAATATAATTGTGTATATATATATATATATGTATATATATATATATATATATATATGTATATATATATATATATAATATAGTGTGTATATATATATATATATATATATATATATATATATTTCTCCTGTACTGTTATATTGACGGTTATATTTTTTGATTATATGCATATTCCTCGTTCATATTTCTTATACTATTATTATTTTTAATTTTTTTGATCATTCAAATGTATATTTATTTTCTATATATTTACAATATTTAATAAACAGAATGATGTAATGTTGTTTTATTTAATTCTATTGGTTGTAAACAATTATACCAAATGACCTTCTAAACCTACTGACGGATTTCTAAGCCAACTGCTAAGAATTAATTAAATAAATGGCACAATCTGGCAACTCAACCTAATAATGTATACCTGAACAATTAAAAACACTATTTGGCAACTCGTATGAAATAAAATAAATGGTGGTATCTAGCAACTCACCCTAATAATGTATACCTGAACAATTAAAATAAAAAGTGGTATCTGACAACTCAACCTGTACAAGCCATTTACGTTTTCTAAGCCAACTGGCGGATTAAGCCAAATGGCTGATTAGGGCCTATAAGACAACGGCTGGTCGGCTGAAGTTTTAATATGCACTTGGCCCCTGCCAGGTGAACGCCATTCTTCCGTGCTCTCCTTCTCCTGTCTTTCTCTTGGGGGATAACGCCGCCTCCAAGTTTCATGACCCCTTGTTGCACCTGCAGCAATCCCCCACCTTCACTGCATACCCCCTTCCCCCTTCATTGCATACCCCCTCCTCCTTCATTGCATACCCCCTCTCCCCTTCATTGCATACCCCTCCCCCCTTTTGCACCACACCCCCTCCCCTTTGCAACATTGATCATTATCTCTGTAACATCTCTGCACTCGTCCATTTTGCGTCCATACTACTCAGGGTTAAGGATGTTCCCTGTCTCGCCTTTAATTTGGAAACATGACACAGTCTTCCTTTTCTACTTTCCACTGTTGTTTGGGAAGTTACAGGGTTCAGAGTAAGATTAGGGACTAGTTTCTCCATTATTTTCCGAGTGTAAATAATGGTGTATCTCTCTCTTCTCCTTTCCAGTGAATAGAGGTTTAATTCGCGTAACCTTTCCCAGTAATTTAGTTCTTTGCACCCATTGATCTTGGCTGTGAAGCTTCTCTGAATCCCTTCTAGCTGTCTAATGTCTTCTTTTTTATATGGGCATGTTAGGACCGAGCAGTATTCCAATTTGGGTGTGATCAGTGTTTCCAGTAGAGGAATCATTATATTCCTATCCCTTCGTTTATATATATATATATATATATATATATATATAAAATTATATCGCAATTACTTTTGTGTCATGAAACTGCGTTTATCTTTGTGAAAATAGTTCATTTTTAATATTGCTAAAAGTAGTCCGCTAAACATGACTATTTTTTATTGTACAATGTTTGCCGATCATTTAAATTTTAATGCCATAAGATTTTCTACTTTAATCTCTCAAAATAGCTTCAACTTACCTGCATACCACCTTCACATAAAATATAATAGTTATAGAATAAAAGAACATTATATTTATATATATATATGATATATATATATATATATACCGGGTGGCCCAAAAAAAATGGCACCAAATTTGAGAAGTGATATCTCAATAACCATTGCAGCTAGGGACTTACGAAAACAACCAAATGAAAGATAATTCATTTCTCTTTAAATACTTATTCTATGGCTTGATGGTTATAAGCCCATATAATGCCCAAAAGTGGCTTCCAAATAAAATATACAAAAAAAAGTTGCGCATTTATATTTATTCCTTGATCCTAATTTTAAATGAAATTTTTCTATTCCAGACCCCTCAAGATGGGATTGAGAGAATCTGATAAGAACATTATACAAGCACTACGTGAAGAAAAAGGATATTCATTAAACATAATCCTTTACGAATTTCCAAATAGAAATTGGAAAAAAAGAACTGTGGCACATTTTTTACAAAAACTTAAAGAAACCGGCAGCAGTCAACGGCGTCCGGGAAGTGGTCGACCAGAAACTATTAGAACAGCGAATAATTCGCTGTACTGATGAACGTGAAATCCCGGTTTCTTTCGCAACTTCACGTTCACTTTTACTTGTTCCCGGTTGTTCCTCTTGACTTAAAACCATTTCATTTACTTTTTCAATGTTTTCTGGCGTTCTAATAGTTTCTGGTCGACCACTTCCCAGACGCCGTTGACTGCTGCCGGTTTCTTTAAGTTTTTGTAAAAAATATGCCACAGTTCTTTTTTTCCAATTTCTATTTGGAAATTCGTAAAGGATTCTGTTTAATGAATATCCTTTTTCTTCACGTAGTGCTTGTATAATGTTCTTATCAGATTCTCTCAATCCCATCTTGAGGGGTCTGGAATAGAAAAATTTCATTTAAAATTAGGATCAAGGAATAAATATAAATGCGCAACTTTTTTTTTAATATTTTTTTTGGAAGCCAATTTCGGGCATTATATGGGCTTATAACCATCAAGCCATAGAATAAGTATTTAAAGAGAAAAGAATTATCTTTCATTTGGTTGTTTTCTTAAGACCCTAGCTGCAATGATTCTTGAGATATCACTTCTCAAAATTGGTGCCATTTTTTTGGGGCCACCCGAATATATATATGGGAATGAACTCAGAATGGTCCCCTGAGTTTTTTTATGATACACACAGACCGTGCATGGAACAAGGAACTCTTCTGGGATAATTAAATCCACTATAGTCCAAATAAGTAATGGTAAATGACAAATACCATAGTTTTTCTTTTTCATGATGCTAGCCCGACATGGGCAACGGGTCACTCGCAAAGAGGTCCCATAAATATAGCTTCCCTCACCAGCTATCTGCAAAGCAGACAGGATCCAGCCCTAGATCCATGTCCCAAAGCTAGATCCTGTCTGCTTTGCAGATAGCTGGTGAGGGAAGCTATATTTATGGGACCTCTTTGCGAGTGACCCGTTGCCCACGTCGGGCTACCATCATGAAAAAGAAAAACTATGGTATTTGTCATTTACCATTACTTATTCGGGCTATAGTGGATTTAATTATCCCAGAAGAGTTCCTTGTTCCATGCACGGTGTGTGTATCATATATATATATATATATATATATATATATATATAGGGTGGCGCAGAAGTTGGGCACCATAGGGTAAATTATAGTAAAACGCTAAAGTCGTCAACCACACGGTAAATACCAGTCAGTATTCGAAATAATGACCATTAAATTGAAAACAATGTTTGATTCGCTCGATACATGATATCTGAACACTTCCGCGCAAGCTAACGCTGATCATGGAACAGTAAAATCTAATTTTTTTCCTTTCAACTGATCTGTCTCTGAGTCATTCAACGTAGACGACAAAGAAACAGCAACTAACAATTAACAAACATCATATGTACAGCAAATCGGAAAGTGTTTTCTAATTAATGGTCACCAGTTCGAATGTTGAAATGTAATTTATTCCATGGTGCCCGACTTTTGCCCCACCCTCTCTCTCTCTCTCTCTCTCTCTCTCTCTCTCTCTCTCTCTCTATATATATATATATATATATATATATATATATATATATATATATAATAAAATGCTTATCTAATGTAAAACGGATGATTTTTCATGAAAAAGCGTGCTCAAACTCCGCAAGTGTTCTGGAATTTTTAATAATGCGGATACGCAGGCAGACTTCAAAATTTATGAGATCCGAGTGGAAAAATATTTTTTTGTTTTCATTATAGTTATGTGCATCATTTATCTTGCATTTTATCAGAAATATATATATATGTGTGTTTATATATATATATATATATATATATATATATATATATTTTACTCACTTTTCGACTAAAATAATAGGTACTATTTATATATTGCCCTGCAAATATGTATGAATTTAACTTTAGTACCTATATGTGACTCGGTAATACGCACGTATTACCGAGTCACGTGTGCCCAATCTATGTTTTAGTTTATAATGGCGATAATACTTAGTATTATTATTAATAATAATAATAATAATAATAATACTTATCGCATAATCAGTTATTGTAATAACTGTAAACACAGTTTATAATTCACTACATAAGAGGAGTGGCAACAAGCTTGACTTTCGTGAAATGAGGAAAACCAAAGAAACTGTGCAGTTAAATCTATTTAATAAAATGTAAAATGTGACGTTTCAGATTTTCTCATCGTACGAGGTTCAATCAATAAATTCGTGAATCAAATATTAGTGTTTTTAATGAAACATTTTCGCGAATTTATTGACTACACCTTTTTAAACCTATTTCTTTATAATTAAATTCAATTACATATTATTTCAAAGTTCTCAATTCATTGCTTTAATTTGAATCATATTTTGACACATATAATTTTCTTCATTGGTTCTCCTCAATCTTTATGTTCTTTATAATTGTCGAGTGGATTCTAGTATACGGACGTTCGCCCTTAGCCTCTCCTTCCTGCATAAAAAAACAATACATTGTGGCTATTATAAAGTTTAATGCTCGCGTTTTGTAAATTAAAATAACGTAATAAGTGGCTAAATAAATAAAAATTAAATAATAGCATTATAAACGTAATGAGTATCCCATAAGTCAGTGTTGGATTAAATGTAGTGAGTAAATAAAACTCTGTACTGACTTATGGACTACCCTGTACATTTGAAGTAGCTACTAACTCAAAAATACAGAAGGCTAAAGAACAATTCTATACGAATAAATTACAAAGAAGTTCCTATCAGGATATCCATTTAAAAGCTGTCCCCATTTTAATACAGTTTTTCGATATAACCTTGGTTTTGCTTCCGTCCGAATTGTTCATTCTAACGAAGGTCAAGTTTATCATTCCATCTTAGACCTACACTTTAACGTGGAATCCGAACGACGCCCCACCAGCAGCCCAGCGTCTTGACCACTAGGCTACCCATTTATCACCAACCCATTTCTTTATTGTGTGGAAGGATGAACAGCTGGATTTTGCTGCGCGCAACCTGCCGTCACCGGGTCTCGATCCCGGGGCCGATGGATTCGAGGTCAGTGACGCTAACCACTGTACCATTAAGGCGCATTATGAAGAGTAATGGAATAATACAATAATGTCAGAGTTAAGTGGAGCTACAAACAGACTTTTTCGACCAAGAATTCCATAGCTTAGAGGATAAACGGCAGGACTCATGGATAGCTTGGATAATCGGGTTGGTTGATTTTTTAATTGTTTGCATTAGACTGTATTGAGCACGTCTTGTTACCTCCGGGAAGCTCGGGACATTGCGGGTAGCAAACATTTGCAAAGCTGAGCATCTGGGGGTAATTTATGTAAGAATCTAAAAGACCTGTTATACAGCAAATTTAGGGTTCTGCCAGGACTTTTTTTATAATTCACCCAGAGTTGCTGTCCGTATATTACTGCAGAAAGTACGAAAGGGAGTATCTTTAGCTTCACTTGTACAGAACCGAAAGTTCCTTATAGTCATATTCGCTTTAACACAAAGGCTTCGAGATTGTTTTCTTATATCTGAGTCATCACTCAAGGAGCTGATCATAGTTTGACCCAAATACTTAAACTCTTGTACTTCCTAAATTATTTCACCTTTCATTTTAAACCTAATATCAGCTGGCAGGATGAAACTGCATAACCTTAGTTTTTGTAACATTAAAAAGAATATCATGTTTCTGCGAATACACTTCGCAGACATTTAGTAGCCGATCGAGACCTTTAACAGAGGGACTTATTAACACCATATAATCGGCATAAACTAAGTTATTTATCCTTGTGTTGTCTATACCACATCCCACTGTTGCCTCATTAAGTGAAGCAATTAATCCGTCAATATACACATTAAACAGCATAGGGGAGAGCAAGGAGCCTTGTCTCACCCCGCAAGAGGAGCCAAAACACTCGGATAGTACATTGCCCCACCTAACAGCGAAAGATTGGTGGGAATACCAAAATTTCAATAAATTTAATATGTACATGGGATCCTTCCTGTCTTCTAGTTTTTTAAGTAAAATATCGTGGTTCACTCTATCATATGCCTTACTTATATTTAGGAAACAGCTATAAATAGTTGAATTACTGTCAGTGTAGTTTGTAGTGAATCCATTCTTTTTACTTCTTATTTGCCTTTTTTTCTATTTGCTCTTTCTTTATTCAATTTCTCTTTATCGTTGCTATTTCTCTTTACACTCGATTTCACTATACTTTATAAAAACGGGTAGCATGAGCCGGTGAGGAATTTGAAAAATGCGCAGAGACGGGGTATAAATTATGCTTCATTTATTCTTTAACTGACTTTTATTTATACCGAAAACATCTTTAGATAAACGGAGTAATGCGAGGAGGAAATTAGCGTTAACATTTAGACGGAGAGAGACACGAAAGAATATTCTAAATTTACAAAAGCATCGTAATACAAAATTTAAAAAAAACATCTTATTAAGCCAACGGCCGTCCGATAACACGTTTTTGGACATTCTGCTTTACTCTGCCTCTAGACCATTTCGGGGTGTTGCCAACTAGCATTTTATAACCAAACAATTATTTAACGTAATTACATTTCTTATTAAACATTATTATCTTCTTTATTAAACAAACATTATTAAATTTTTATAAATAAACATTTTAATTCTTAATTAAACATTACTACACTCGCATCACCCCCTTGAAAATAAGTTTTACATTAGGAAAACTTATTAATATCTTTTAACAAATTTATTTATTTATTCATCAAATTTATTTATTTTGCAGTTCTTTTTCTCTTTTTTACTTTAACAAATTCAAAGTCAGAGTAGACAAGAAATCATTTCAGTGAAAAATTCCACACAGATATTTTGTATCATTTTATAAAAATCGAAAAAAAACTATAATTTTCACAGCATTTGCATAAAATAACATTTCACACTAATAATATAATCAATTTACAACCTGTAACGAATCTGTTACGTGAAAAATAACGGATAATTTTCTGAACACTGGTTACAACATATTTCAAGTTCACAATCTACTCCAGTGATTTCTCATCAAGATCGCTTTACAGTACATTCGAAACAATTATTTATATAGTTATACAGTTACTATCAGGGCAACATAGAAAGAACAAGAAAACGTTTATATAAAATAATAACCAGAGCGCACATACTATTTCACGAAACACAAAACAGATATGGGCAATAATCAGTGTACCTTAATTTCTGGACGTTGTTTAGATAACAATCCGCAAGCTGACAACGGACTTCTTCAATTTTCAATCGCAGCTCTCCTGCTCACTTCGCTAGAATGCACGGGGTTGCATCACCATGCAATAAATCAACACGCTTGAGGTTCCGCTCTCTCTCTAAATTGGCGAAAACAAACAAGAGAGACGTCCAATTCTAAGAGGATCAGGGGGTGAAGATATCTGAAAGTGGAACCACGCACCGGAATTGGACGGAATTTGCAATTCTAGAAGTCGACGAAGAAACTCGCCTCTCTCATCTCAACTTTTGTCGGTGAACGCTGCTCTTCCTACGTCCAACTGAGGGACTCTCTTACTCTCATGGTTTGCCTACCCAGTGCTAAAACACATATTGAGCGAAGCATCGAGCAGCGGGACTAGGACTGCCCGAAAAATACCAGTAGACCATCTTGGATCGAAACTCTCCTGCACTAAGTCGCTGCGCATTCGGTTTCGTTTCTCTCGTTCTCTCTCTTCTCTTCTCTTCTCTTCACTCTCTCTCATCTCTTCTCACCTCGTCGGTGATCGATCACCTATCGGGTCAACTAAACTCAATGGATGAAATTCGGATCCAACTTAGTTGCTTCCAAATCGAACCTCTCGAAATTTTGAAAAAAAATGTATTCAAAACGTTTGTACTGCTACTGATTATCACTTCATACTTAATTTACCGAGTTTTCGAGACACTTCGCTTCGAAACAATAACTATAATTTGCTCTGGCCAAATTCACGGAAAACTATTACAAATTTTACAGAATTCACAAAAATTTAATCACGCCCTAGCTGCCAATAAGGTCACTTATGGCAGTTACATCGGAGAAGATAATAAAAAAAAATCATGAAACGCAACGAAACAAGACTGTACAGTATAAATATAAAGGCGCCCATACATAGTAACCGTTATTATAATTTTAAAAAATATCATTATTCAAACTACCTTCAGAAATCACATCGATACATTTAAATACAAAAGACAAAAATGGAAACCCAAAAACTTCATGTCATCAATCTCGAAAATCATGAACCCTCTTACACTTTGGGGGGAGCACACGTAGATTCCACAAAAGCGTTACTGGCAATCTAAAAGGCTCCATTTCTGGTCAACACTCAAGCTAAAGTTTCAATTGCACGAGTAAACCCAAATGAAGTTTAAAAAAATAACACAAGTTCTCAAACTGAATCATTAAATATAAAAAAATTTAAATATTAATACCGAAAATGAATGTAATGCATTGATTCCAGCCTGCAACGCTAAATTTCACAGGAAGAAAACTCGTAATTCACAAGTTACATCTGAAACAACTCTCTCCTTCAACACAAAACCCAGCATGGTTTGTAAATCACAAGAATTCCAGTAATTTATCGTTTCCAAGTGAAACTAAATACAAATTGCTTCGTTATTAAAAATAAGAATAGATATTATGAACCCAAAAATACAACGCAACCTACGTAAAAAAAATTTAAATAAAACATTGCATAATGAAGAGAGTGTTCACTTTTTTGTTGTAAGCGAGCCTCTATAAAATATACCTAACCGAACAAACTGCATTTACACCATGAAATAATTTTGTAATAGTTTCCATGCAAACGCACGAACGTAAAAAAAAATTTTTTTCATTATTTATACCTAAATTACAATGTTAAACAAAAACACTCATCACAATAAAATCTAACTTCAGGATAAAAATGTAACCAGCCTATCCGTACAAAATATCACGGCATTTTCATCAAAACTCATGAAAAAATTAAAAAAATTAGGCAACAAAAAACCAGCCTATCCATACAAAATATCAACTGGAGTTTTCATTAAAACTCATGAAAAAATTAAAAAATTAGGCAACAAAAAACCAGCTTACCTATAAAATAAAAATGAATGAATATATAAAAAAATCAAAAACAGAAATTAATTTACCAAAAGAATTTACGAAAACAATTCCTGTATTTCGATTAAACAAATTTTTATCTTTTTATAACAAATTTAGCTTACTTTGAGGTCTCACACAATTTATATACTGCAAGGATATAACCTTAACAAGTCCGAATTTGACCCAGTGTAAATTAGTGTCTTTAACGATTAGTTTTCGACTTTAACCCTAAAAGTACAATGATCTACCTTAAACTAGAAAGCGAAAAGCAAGAAAACGAACTTAAACTACAAAGCGATCCTTAAAAGTATACACATATGATGGTCATTTATCGACTTGAAATCCTTTATTTTAATAAACATAAACTCCATTATCTGTCGAAGAACAATCTTAAAAACTGCCTACTAGATACTGGAAATTTTTTTACTCATTTAATCTCTTACAATGCTCTACTATATATATATATATATATATATATATATATATATATTTTTTTTTTTTTTTTTTTTTTTTTTTATTACCTAGAAATACGTTACAATAGAGGCACCAACCTTTGAAATCGACCGTATTAAGTTGCATGTAACAATTTTATGACAACTAAAATAATTTAGTCATATAAGTGTGAATTTTATTTACTAATTATTATTATTATCATTATCACAATCATTTCCAATGCCGAAAACATAAACACAAAACAATTTTTAAACAGAAAATATATATATATATATATATATATATATATATATATATCTCCGACTGAATGAAACGCATCTAAAGAAAACGAACTGAGGACGAATTAATGAGAAAAAAAATACGACTCTCGAATTAAATTTCTGACTCAAACTGAGTCGCGGGGTGGGAACAGAGTCCAACTCAATGAAAATGAAAATTTGAGTCCAAACGGTTTGAAAGTCTAGACTCCAACGAGAAGAGAAAAAAAACGACTGAAAATTTTGACCGCGAAATTTCGGAAGGAACGCGGAGAATTTCGAAAGGGAGGCGCCATCTTGAAACATAGTTGGGAATCAGAATTTGCTTGCAAATGGGGTACACAATGCATTTTAATATTTAAAGTACCGAAACAGAATATTTATTAATTCTATAAAAACTATATAAAATGGGAAGCAAAAATTTTGACCGAAATATAAGGCGACGTGGGAAAGCCCTTATATTAATAGGGACCACCGCCTGCCACCAAAATATGTAGTGAATCCATTCTTTTTACTTCTTATTTGCCTTTTTTCTATTTGCTCTTTCTTTATTCAATTTCTTTTCATCGTTGCTATTTCTCTTTACACTCGATTTCACTATATTTTATAAAAACGGGTAGCGTGAGCCGTTAAGGAATTTGAACAATGCGCAGAGACGGGGTATAAATTACACTTAATTTATTCTTTAACTGACTTTTATTTATACCGAAAATACTTTTAGATAAACCGGGTAATGCGAGAGGGAAATTAGCGTTAACATTTAGCCGGAGAGAGACACGAAAGAATATTCTAAATTTACAAAAACATCGTAATACAAAAAATAAAACAAAACTTATTAGGCCAACGGCCGTCCGATAACTCTCGTTTTTTGGGCATTCTGCTTTTCTCTGCCTCCAGACCATTTCGGGGTGTTGCCAACTAGCATTTTATAACCAAACACTTATTTAACGCAATTACATTTCTTGTTAAACATTATTATCTTCTTTATTAAACAAACATTATTAAATTCTTATAAACGAAACATTTTAATTCTTAATTAGACATTACTACAATTTAGATATGATTTCTTTAAGTACAGGGTGTCCCAAAAAAACTATATACTCTTTATAGCATCATATATTTTATAATTAAAAAAAAAAAATATATATTGTTTTAGCAATTGCCAATGAAAGGTAAATTAGTAATCTAAGTGATCAAAATGTTATAGCGAGTTGTTTGCATATAAAATTTAATTAACTACGCCAAGTGCTCAAAATGTTCTCTGGCGGCATGAATGCACTTTTGAATGCGTCGACTAAGCCTGGCCTTGTTTTATCAAAGGCCTTGTAATGGCGAAGTCTATGGACCGAACGTAGTCTAGTCACTCATTAGCTTGCTTCGGACTTAGCCTACGCACTCATTCCACGATACAAACTCTACAGCATTCAACTTTATTCAGTTCAGCAAAAGAACCCATGTTGCGTAAACGTTTGACACTGGAGCAACGAAAAAGTGTTCTGAAATGGTATTGGAAATTTGAGAATGTGTCCGAAGTCCAGCGGCAATGGATCCGGGAATTTGGTACAAAGCCACCGACACGTCTCGCCATTACAAGCATCCGTGACAAGTTTGAGGCAGAGGGATCTGCTCAAGATATACACAAGCGAAGATCTGGACGACGCAAATCAAGTGCGAGTGATGAAAACTCCGTTTTAGTGTTTCAAAAATTTAATCGATCACCACAGAAATCAGTTAGGCAATGCGCCCGTGAGACCGGAATCAGCAAATCAGGTGTTCACCGGATTTTAAAGTCGGCAAAATGGAAAAGCTACATTCCAAGTCTGTTACACGCCATGACTGAAGATGACCCTGATCGCAGACTCGAATTTTGTGAATGGTTTCAGTCAATGGAAGCCGAAGACGTACAGTTTGCCAACAAAATCGTGTGGTCTGATGAAGTTACCTTCAAGCTGAATGGCACAGTAAATCGACACAACTGCAGGTACTGGTCACTTGATAATCCACACGTTTATGTGGATAAACATGTTAATTTACCAGGATTAACAGCATGGTGTGGTTTATCATCCAGGGGTTTGGTTGGACCATTTTTCTTTAATGGGACAGTTACCGGTGCCGCATATCTCGACATGCTGCCGACAGAAATTATACCTGCAGTCCGGAAGTTGTTTGGAAACGACGACTTTTACTTTCAACAAGATCGAGCCCCCCCCTCATTATCATTGTGATGTCAGAAGGTACCTCGATGAAACGTTGCCTAACCGTTGGATAGGACGAAGAGGAAGCGTTGAGTATCCTCCACGTTCACCGGACTTGACTCCACGTGATTTTTACTTGTGGGGCTACCTGAAGGATGCAGTTTATGGTACAAGACCTGCAACACTCGAACACCTTAAGGATGCAATTAGGGAAAAGTGCGGGACCATCACAGCATCCACATTAGTCCATGTCTGCGAATCAGTTAGTCGACGCATTCAAAAGTGCATTCATGCCGCCGGAGAACATTTTGAGCACTTGGTGTAGTTAATTAAATTTTATATGCAAACAACTCGCTATAACATTTTGATCACTTAGATTACTAATTTACCTTTCATTGGCAATTGCTATAACAATATATTGTTTGGTTTTTTTAAATTATAAAATATATGATGCTATAAAGAGTATATAGTTTTTTTGGGGACACCCTGTACATAGATACACAGGTTAGTTGAGTGGGACCTTTTAAACCCAAACTGATTAGATGTCCATAGGTAATCATTTAATCGGAGTAACAAGAGTTTTTCTAGTAGTTTCGAGAAGCAGGAGGCGACAGTAATAGGCCTGTAATTATTGCTGGACAGAATGTCTCCGTACTTATTTTTGACTATGTCATTGGCATATTTTAAGTGCTCATTCGATCGGTCATCTCAGGGGCATACCCAGGATTTGGTCAAGTGGGGGAGGACGTGTGAGTAACTAAAACAAAGGTGTGTATATACCATACGAGTATGTATATACATAAACATTTACTAGAGCCAATATTCAGGTTTGACGAACTGCTTGCTGATGCTGCATAATCACTAGGTGCATTTGGGACACCAGAATTTGAAGTCTTGGTCTGTATACTATTTGCCACAGAAGATTGTTCAAAATTGTCTATTTGATTAAGTCTATATTTGGCAAATTTACTCTGATTATCAGCTTCATTCATATTTGCATCACTCATTTTTTCTTTTCAAATAATGATGAAGATCCATAATGGTAGCTCACTTCACAATGTACGAGTATACAATGCAGGTCACAGAAGTACTTGATAACAATTACAAGAATTACAAATCGCCAGTACAGAGCATAGAACTAAACAGAAAAAATCACAGTGAGCAACAGCCCTAAGGATGCCTAGGGCACAGTTGCCAAGTCCGCAGTTTTCTCGCCAAATTGGGTTGGTTGTAAGACTAACTGGGGATAAAAATCTAAAGTCGCGGGTTGGCAAATTTTTTACTGTTTTTAAATTCAGATAACACTTTTTTGACTAATAGCGGAAAGTTTGAATATTCAACAAATATAAATACTGTAAACTAAAAAATCTGCATGTATCGGTGACTTATACATTGTTAGAAAATCTAGAAGAGGAAGAACCATTGTTGTCCCAAGGCGATATGATGACTAAGCTGATTGATGCAGCAATGCTTGTATATATTAAGTTAAGGTGTATATATATCCATCTCATAATTGTAAGGTTAGTGAAAAATTAACTTAATTTAGAGCTAGCATTTTTGAGCTCTTGTGGCATCATTGTTTGGTCACACTGTTGGCATCATTTTGGGGCGCTGCGCGTTCCTTCTACTCGTTTGTGGGATGTCGTACGTACAGGGTGTGGTCTGTTAGATAGCTCTCTTGCAATTCAGTTTGGTTGTTTAGGTACAAGATTGTTGCATCGTGCAATAGTCCAGGTTGCGTTGTTGTTGCAAGGTTGAGAAAGAAGACCATAAACAGTACCCCTTTTGTTTATATTAAATTCATGTAACAAAGGTCTAAGGTAGGCCCGCATCGAGTCAGCAACCCTGAGGTAGAACCTAATAGGATCTCAAATCCGTAAGTTTTAATTTTAGCTTAACTTGGGCTGTAGGTAGCACTGGCCCTTTAGAATTTGGCCGTTCACGGCTCAGCTGGGATTTTGAACCCAACAAATAAATAAAATAACATGGTCCTTCAGAACCGGATTCTACCCCAAAACTGAGTCAGTGACTATTTTTCGGCAAAGTTCTGATTGTGCAAATTGTAGCCCAAGTTAGGCCTAGACGGGTTGAGTATTATTGAATTAAGGTCCCAGGGTAGAAAGTTTGGTCGCCCAATTGCGAAACTTGGCCAGTCGTCTGTCGTTGTTTTTGGCCTACATTTTACCGGTTTGGTTAATTTGGGTTATTATTGAATTAAGGTCCTGGGGTGGAAAATTTGGTATTCCATACTGGTGTTTGGTTAGTACCCCACCCAGCAATTCAGTTTATTTGAAAGTAAAATTTGCGTTTGATCAGTTTGGTTAAGTATTTCTGCCAATTCAGCTCATTTGGTATTGAGCTCAATTGTTGTTTGCATTGAAGATGAGTGCATCTGAATTCAACAAATTTATAAAAAGGAGAAGCGCCTACAAAGGTCTAATTACAAAGGTCATTGGCACTATAGATTCTGCCATAGAGCAAGAGGATTTACGCTTAGTGACTGCGCAGCTTTCCATATTAGAAACTAAAAAGGTTGCTCTAAGTGAGGTAAATGTTAAAATTGAGGCTCTTATAGAAGAGGATGAAATAGAAAATAACATAATTTACTTTGAAGAGATTATTGATGATATAATTAAAGTAGGCCTCCGAGCAAAAGAGTTTAGCAGCTCAGTACAGTTAGAGACCAGGTCTAATAATGAAACACAACACTCAACAAATGATGTTTGTGAAGTTAAGGTTAACAGATCTGTAGTTCAATTACCGAGGCTTGTACTCAAAACATTTTCTGGGAGTATTCAGGAATGGCAGGGATGGGCAGACAGTTTTCAATCAGCAGTTCATTCTAGTCAAGTGTTAAGTGCCGTGGAGAAGTTTAATTATTTGCGGTCCCTCTTGGAAGGGGAGGCAGCAAAGACTATAGCAGGATTAGCATTAACAGAGGCTAATTATAATGTGGCTTGGGATATATTAAAGAAACGGTTTGGTAAGCCAGAGATCTTAATTAAAAGCCACCTCCGTGCACTTTTAGCTATACCTCCTGTTAATAATCCTAATAGTGTCAAGGAGTTACGGCAGTTATATGATGAATTTGAAATTAGAACTAGGTCCCTGGACAACTTGGGTGTAGGAATGGAAAGGTATGGTATAATGTTGGTTCCTACACTGGAGTCTAAATTGCCTAGCTCAATTTTCCTTGAATTAAGTAGGGGACACTCTGCAGAACATGTGTACATCCCCTTCAGCAGATGTTAAGTCTTTTAGGCACAGAATTAGCAAGACGAGAGGGAGTTGAGTTTGCACAGTGGGATGGTAAACAAGGGGACAAAGGCAGGCACAGCACCAAAGTTTCCACAAAAAGGAATAGCCCAGGTACAGTGTCAGCTCTACATGCATCCTCTGAGAATAAATTAAAGGGAATCAAGGAATGCATATTTTGCGAAGGTAACCACAAGTCATATAAATGTGAGGTGGCTGAGGCTTTACCCCTTGAGGAGAGAAAGGACAGGGTAACTAAGTCCACAGCATGTTTTAAATGTTTTTTGAAAGGTCATAGAGCAAGGTTTTGTAAGTTTAAAATTTTGTGCAAAAATGTCATGGTAGGCATCAGCCATTATTGTGTGAAAACACTCCTAGTAGGCCTACCCCAGAAGTAGAGACATCAGTGGCACATGCCACTGCTATGCAAGGGAGTAAAAGTAAAGGGGGATTATTGCAAACAACTGCAGCCTTATTAATTGGGAATGAGGGAGAAGCTACTGTAAGAGTGTTGTTTGATAGTGGTAGCCAGTTAGTTTTATTAAGACCAGAATTTCCAGAAAATTGAAGTTTAAAGAACTTAAGAGGAAAATTTAAGAATTTCTGGGTTTGGGGGTTCCGTTCAAAACCGAACCAAATTTAAGAAGGTAGAAGTTCTGGTTAAAGGGTTGTTACCGCAAAGTCCCACTATCAAGGTCCAAGCTGTAGAGATTGAGGAACTTTGTGCTCCAGTCACTACTTGCTTAGATATGGCATGTGTCCAAGAATTGCAAGTTAAAGGAATTAATTTGGGCAATAATAAGTTTGAAAGAACAGAAGATATTAGTCTTTTGATTGGAGCTGACTATTATTGGGACTTCATCACTTGTAATATTGTCCGCACATCTCGAGGCCCGGTAGCTATTGAAAGTAAGCTAGGCTGGATGCTACATGGTAGTTATTGCAATGAAATGGAAGTTAAGGCTCTTTTTGTTAAGATTGAGGAGAACAGCCATGGTCTGGAAAGGCATTTGAAAGCGTTTTGGGAACTTGAATCTATTGGCATAAAGGACAAACAGGCAAGTACAGTGAACAATGATGTTTTAGAGCAATTTGAAAAAGGGATTGGGTTTAGAGATGGTTGCTATGAAGTTGGCCTACCATGGAAGGATTCTTGCAAACCCGGTTCAAACCTTCAGCTAGCTAATCGGAGGTTGGAGACTTCATTGTACAGGCTAAGAAAAAATGAGGAGTTGTTAATTGAATACAATGAGGCCATCCTAAGTTATGTAAGGGAGGGCTATGCTGAAAGGGTGCAAGGTGAGCTGGTGAGCCAGGAGGCACATTATCTGCCACACCATGCAGTGGTACGGCGAGACAAAACTACCACCAAACTGAGGGTAGTTTTTGATGGCTCAGCCAAGGACAAATGTGGTGTGTCCTTGAATGACTGTTTGGATGCTGGGCCAAATTTAAATGCAGAATTTATTTTCCTTGTTACTGAGATTCAGGTTTGGTAGAGTAGCATTGACTGCAGATGTGAAGCAAGCCTTTTTGCGGATAAAGTTAAAACCAGAGGACAGAGATGCAGTAAGGTATCTGTGGGTGGATACGAAAGACTTGTTGGAAAATGAACCTAAGGTTCAAGCATATAGAATGAAGTCAGTTGTTTGGCCTCAGCTCTAGTCCATTTCTGTTGGCAGCTACTATGCAGTACCATTTTAAGAAATATTCTGAAGTCTATCCTAACACTATTGAACACATAAGGAAAATTTTTATGTTGATGATTTGCTGTGTTCCGTGGATAATACAGAAATGGCTAAACAGATATTCATGGAGGCTAGAGCTATAATGAGGGAGGCTGGCATGGAGCTTAGAAAATGGCAGACCAATCATTCGCAATTACAAGAGTTTATGAGTCATTCCTGTGTAGTACCTGATGCAGCACAAAGTATTGAGGATTCTGGTATTAAGGAGTTGTGGGCAATAGCGCAAAGGTGCTAGGCATTGTTTGGCAGCAAGATGATGATTTGTTTACTTCAATGGGAAATCTTTAGTAGAGCTGGCTGAGAATGAGACAAGGTGGACAAAACGTACAGCTCTTAGTTTGGCTTCAAAGGTCTTTGATCCTCTTGGATTCCTGGCTCCATTTGTGATAAAGTCAAAAATTTGGTTTCAGAGCCTCTGGGAAATTGGACTTGGTTGGGACCAAGAGTTACCTGATCATATGGTGGTAAGGTGGAAATATTGGTTCAAAGAATTGGCACATCTTGGAGACATTGAAATCCAAGATGGTACTTTGGAGAGTTGAACAATAGTCCAGACAATTTGGAGCTGCACATCTTTTGTGATGCAAGTGAGGAAGCCTATGCAACTTGTATTTATATAAGAGGCGCATTGCAAGAGGAAGTAAGTTGCAGGTTGGTTGCTGCAAAGAGCAGAGTAGCACCTTTGAAAAGGCTTTCTGTTCCAAGGTTGGAATTGATGGGTGCAGTTATTGCTAGTCGGCTTGCAGTTATAGTGCAAAAGTCTTTGGCCCTCTCTGAAATTCCAAGCTATTATTGGACAGACTCCACTATAGTTTGGCACTGGTTAAGAAGCCAGGCAAGGAAATGGAAACCATTTGTTGCCAATAGGGTGGAGGAAATTCAAGCGCACACAGATCCCAAGCAATGGAAGCATTGTCCAGGCACCCAAAACCCCGCTGATTTACCAACACGAGGAATTTCAGTGAAAGATCTTGCACAGTCAAGTTTGTGGTGGAATGGGCCGGAGTGGCTAAAACTTGGAAGTGAAAACTGGCCTTCTAATCAGCCTATTGTAGGAGAATGCCAGGCTGAAGAAGCATGGGTGAGTGAGGTGAGAAAATGCGCTGTGAACAGTTGTCAAGTTATGCAGCAGGACCCAATATTGAGGCTTGAGGACGTTAGCAGTCTGAAAAGATTGTTAAGAGTGACAGCATGGGTATATAGATTTACCAACAACATTAAGGGAGAAACAAGAAGGGAAGGAATTCTGAACAGTAATGAGATTCAGCAAGCCAGGAAATACTGGGTGGTATATATGCAGAAAGAAAAATTTGGTGAAGAGAGAGAATTGCTCACCAGCCATCCATTACAGGTTCTACCAACACATTCTGCGCTCAAGGGTTTGGATGTGTTTTTGGATCAGGATTTATTGAGAGTAGGAGGTAGACTACAGTTTTCTGGGCTTCCAGAGGAGAAAAGACATCCAATTTTGCTACCTTCTGGGGGGCACTTTGTGGACCTTTTGATCCTGGATACTCATCATAAGCTGTGACATGCTGGAGTTAGAGAAGTGATAATAGAGATCAGACAACAGTTTTGGATTCCCAAAATTAGACAAGTAGTAAAAAAGGTCGTGCATAAATGTGGGGTTTGCAAGCGTTGGAGTGCAAAGCCTTATTATGAAAAGGTGGCTCCACTTCCAAGAGAACGGTGTGTCTATACTGCCCCATTTGATGTAGTGGGAGTAGACTTTGCAGGGCCAGTCTATGTGTATGAGCGAGGGGAGTCTAACAAAGGTTATATATGTCTTTTCACCTGTGCTACCACCAGAGCAATCCATTTGGAGTTGGTAAGCAACTTAAGTAGTGATGTATTTCTTTTGGCCTTTAAAAGGTTTGTGAACAGAAGGGGTTTCCCAAATAAAATCATATCGGATAATGCAAAAACCTTCAAAAAGGCTGCAAAGGAACTCCAAGAAATTTAGTCCTTGCTAAAAGAGGAAGGATTCCAATCCTACTTTTCACACCAAGGGGTACAGTGGGAGTTTATTGAGAGAGCACCATGGTGGGGAGGATTTTGGGAAAGGCTAGTGAGAAGTGTAAAGTGTCCATTAAAGAAACTTTTAGCTAATGCTCATTTGAGCAAAGAAGAATTCTTCACTGTTTTATGTGAAGTAGAAGCAATGGTGAACAGTAGGCCTATCACTTTTGTTTACAACAGTATGCAGGATGCAGAGCCATTGACACCAAATCATTTTCTTTGTGGTAAACGATTAACATCAAGCCCCAGTGTGCCAGAAGACTTGCAGCCTATCCAGAGCACTCAAGGAGAGTTAACCAGACGGTTCAGGTACCTTGAAGAGCTACAAGATCAGTTGTGGAAGAGGTGGCAGATGGAATACTTGCCAGAACTCAATTATTACCCATCAGGCAAGGTAAAGGGCTCCAATGCAAATTGTATCAAGGGGGAGAAGTGGTAATGATTGGGGATGAAAGACCAAGGCAATGCTGGAAGCTTGGCATAATTGAAGAGTTGTTTGCTGGCAAAGACAATTTAGTTAGGTCTGCACTGGTAAAGACTTCAGGAGGAAAGTTAAAGAGACCTATACAAAAACTCTATGCTTTAGAAATCAGCAAAAACACAGATAGTCAAGATGAAACATTTGAGTTACAGCCTCATGGAGAAGGCTTGGCTAACCTTGCAGAAGGTAATGACAACAATGCCTCTTCGGTGGGGAGTGTTAGAAAATCTAGAAGAGGAAGAACCATTGTTGTCCCAAGGCGATATGATGACTAAGCTGATTGATGCAGCATTGCTTGTATATATTAAGTTAAGGTGTGTATATATCCATCTCATAATTGTAAGGCTAGTGAAAAATTAACTTAATTTAGAGCTAGCATTTTTTAGCTCTTGTGGCATCATTGTTTGGTCACACTGTTGGCATCATTTTGGGGCGCTGCGCGTTCTTTCTACTCGTTTGTGGGATGTCGTACGTACAGGGTGTGGTCTGTTAGTGTTATTTTATTTATTTGTTGGGTTCAAAATCCCAGCTGAGCCGTGAACGGCCAAATTCTAAAGGGCCAGTTCTATCTGAAGCCCAAGTTAAGCTAAATTAAAACTTACGGATTTGAGATCCTATTAGGTCCTACCTCAGGGTAACCTCAGGGTTGCTGACTCGATGCGGGCCTACCTTAGACCTTTGTTACATGAATTTAATATAAACAAAAGGGGTACTATTTATGGTCTTCTTTCTCAACATGGCAACAACAACGCAACCTGGACTATTGCACGATGCAACAATCTTGTATCTACACAACCAAACTGAATTGCAAGAGAGCTCTCTAATCTCTATCAGACCACACCCTGTACGTACGACATCCCACAAACGAGTAGAAAAGACGCGCAGCGCCCCAAAATGATGCCACCAGCGTCCCAAACACTGATGCCACAAGAGCCCAAAAATGCTAGCTCTTATTAAGTGAATTTTTCACTAACCTTACAATTATGAGATGGATATATATACACCTTAACTTAATATATACAAACAATGCTGCATCAATCAGCTTAGTCATCATATCGCCTTGGGACAACAATGGTTCTTCCTCTTCTAGATTTTCTAACAGTTAGAGAGCTCTCTTGCAATTCAGTTTGGTTGTTTAGATACAAGATTGTTGCATCGTGCAATAGTCCAGGTTGCGTTGTTGTTGCAAGGTTGAGAAAGAAGACCATAAACAGTACCCCTTTTGTTTATATTAAATTCATGTAACAAAGGTCTAAGGTAGGCCTGCATCGAGTCAGCAACCCTGAGGTAGGACCTAATAGGATCTCAAATCCGTAAGTTTTAATTTTAGCTTAACTTGGGCTGTAGGTAGCACTGGCCCTTTAGAATTTGGCCGTTCACGGCTCAGCTGGGATTTTGAACCCAACAAATAAATAAATTAACATACATAAAGTGACCATATTTTTAGTAGCAAAATGCGGGACATTTTTCTATTTTTGGAGTTATACTGTAAACTAAAATGACTATATTTTCAGGAGCCAAAAGCGGGACACCTCTCCACCTCATATAATATATATATATATATACACAAACTCAGAATGGTTCCCTGAGAACATTATATGTTAAACACAGACCGTGCATGGAACAAGGAACTCTTCTGGGAAAATTAAATCCACTATAGTCCGAATAAGTAATGGTAAATGACAAATACCATAGTTTTTTTCCTTTTTCATGATTTTAGCCCGACGTGGGCAACGGGTCTCTCGCAAAGAGATCCCATAAATATAGCTTCCCTCACCAGCTATCTGCAAAGCAGACAGGATCCAGCTTTGGGACGTGGATCTAGGGTTTAAAGCAAACCTAGATCCCTACACTCAGAACCTCTATATAAGTAAAAGACTCGTTGCATTCACGTCGTGTTGAATAAATCAAAGAAAAAGGGGGAAACTATTGTATTTTTAGCCAAAAAAAAACCAAAACTTAAACCTCAACCGGGACATTGAGCGTCCACTTTTCAAGGCACGAAACACGTCCGTTTAGTATACACAAACTCAGAATGGTTCCCTGAGAACATTATATGTTAAACACAGACCGTGCATGGAACAAGGAACTCTTCTGGGAAAATTAAATCCACTATAGTCCGAATAAGTAATGGTAAATGACAAATACCATAGTTTTTTTCCTTTTTCATGATTTTAGCCCGACGTGGGCAACGGGTCTCTCGCAAAGAGATCCCATAAATATAGCTTCCCTCACCAGCTATCTGCAAAGCAGACAGGATCCAGCTTTGGGACGTGGATCTAGGGTTTAAAGCAAACCTAGATCCCTACACTCAGAACCTCTATATAAGTAAAAGACTCGTTGCATTCACGTCGTGTTGAATAAATCAAAGAAAAAGGGGGAAACTATTGTATTTTTAGCCAAAAAAAAACAAAACTTAAACCTCAACCGGGACATTGAGCGTCCACTTTTCAAGGCACGAAACACGTCCGTTTAGTATACACAAACTCAGAATGGTTCCCTGAGAACATTATATGTTAAACACAGACCGTGCATGGAACAAGGAACTCTTCTGGGAAAATTAAATCCACTATAGTCCGAATAAGTAATGGTAAATGACAAATACCATAGTTTTTTTCCTTTTTCATGATTTTAGCCCGACGTGGGCAACGGGTCTCTCGCAAAGAGATCCCATAAATATAGCTTCCCTCACCAGCTATCTGCAAAGCAGACAGGATCCAGCTTTGGGACGTGGATCTAGGGTTTAAAGCAAACCTAGATCCCTACACTCAAAACCTCTATATAAGTAAAAGACTCGTTGCATTCACGTCGTGTTGAATAAATCAAAGAAAAAGGGGGAAACTATTGTATTTTTAGCCAAAAAAAACCAAAACTTAAACCTCAACCGGGACATTGAGCGTCCACTTTCAAGGCACGAAACACGTCCGTTTAGTATACACAAACTCAGAATGGTTCCCTGAGAACATTATATGTTAAACACAGACCGTGCATGGAACAAGGAACTCTTCTGGGAAAATTAAATCCACTATAGTCCGAATAAGTAATGGTAAATGACAAATACCATAGTTTTTTCCTTTTTCATGATTTTAGCCCGAGGTGGGCAACGGGTCTCTCGCAAAGAGATCCCATAAATATAGCTTCCCTCACCAGCTATCTGCAAAGCAGACAGGATCCAGCTTTGGGACGTGGATCTAGGGTTTAAAGCAAACCTAGATCCCTACACTCAGAACCTCTATATAAGTAAAAGACTCGTTGCATTCACGTCGTGTTGAATAAATCAAAGAAAAAGGGGGAAACTATTGTGCCTTGAAAAGTGGACGCTCAATGTCCCGGTTGAGGTTTAAGTTTTGGTTTTTTTGGCTAAAAATACAATAGTTTCCCCCTTTTTCTTTGATTATTCAACACGACGTGAATGCAACGAGTCTTTTACTTATATAGAGGTTCTGAGTGTAGGGATCTAGGTTTGCTTTAAACCCTAGATCCACGTCCCAAAGCTGGATCCTGTCTGCTTTGCAGATAGCTGGTGAGGGAAGCTATATTTATGGGATCTCTTTGCGAGAGACCCGTTGCCCACGTCGGGCTAAAATCATGAAAAAGGAAAAAAACTATGGTATTTGTCATTTACCATTACTTATTCGGACTATAGTGGATTTAATTTTCCCAGAAGAGTTCCTTGTTCCATGCACGGTCTGTGTTTTAACATATATATATATATATATATATATTATATGGAACATAATTATTACTTCACTGCTTGTATTTTTCTTTTCAGTATATAATTATGAAAAAAATTAACTCAACTGAGAATGGCTTATATCTATGACATACCAATACACAATATTATCGTACTTGCTTTTCAATTCCCGTACTTTTCAGTAGATGAAATCTTCTGAAGTAACTCCGGAGTTGATTTCAACATAATGTAGAACTCCATACAGGTTTGATTGAAGTTTATTTTAGTTAAAAGTAAAGCTTTTAGAGTTGAGACTTTCAGTTGTGCTTTCTCAAATGTCCACATCTTATTCATTTGAGAGAAAGCACGTTCAGTCGAAGCATTAGTTCCTGGAAGACAGAGTATGAACTGAACTAATGCTGACATTCGTTGATGATTGACATCTCTGGCCTTGAAATGAGTGAATACTTCCACCCAGCGCTGGTCTGTTGATAATTTAGATGCATTCCACTCTGATACTTTCTCATCACTAATGTACTTTGCAAAACACGTGAACTCATCAAATAATTCAGTGTCAAATTTGGGGTCAAATAGTTGTTTTTCAGCAGCAAAATCCATTGTTTTCTCAACAACTGACCACTTTGGAACTTGTTTTAATAAAGTCCACTGCATACACTCAACGTTTGGCAAGTGACCCGACCACTGATCCAAGTACTTAACACATGTGTCATAAAACTCAACTAATATTTTCTTTACAGATAAGGAATCATCAGAATCAATCAACCCATCTTGTTCAAGTTTGTTTACAAGACTCCTGACTGAGAGTGGCACAAACACATTATCTTTCTTTGATTGCAAATTATCCGTCAGATCAGAAATTGCACTCATCACTTCCACAACTGATATATGTTCACCCTCAATCTTTAAAACCACTTGGTAAAAGGTTAAAAAGTTTTTCAGTATCACCGGACACTTGCTTTGGCTCAGAAAGTATGATCTTAGACCAGGAAACAACTTGAGTATTCTTTCAACTGCAGGCATTAATGCCAACCACCTTGTTTTACTATCATATATCCCAGTAACTGTTTATATTCAATGTCCACAAAATCACAAAACTCTTTCAGCTCTTCTACTCGAACAGTATAGATGTAGAAATATGAATATATTTTTACAACCACTGTTTCCACATCAATTGGCAGACAATCACTGGCAGACTGAACAGCATTATGTACAATATGTGCAAAACAACCAATCCCAATTAGTTCTCTACCAATGTAGTCATTTAGTTTCCTGAAAATGTTATTCACTCCTTTTCTTGCAGCACCACCAAAATTACAGTTAGTGTTATCACCACAGAAAGCAACTAATTTTCTGCCCAGGTCATGCTCTTCAATAATATCAGTTAAATATTTCACCACAATATCTGAGATTTCTCCAGGCTGAGATTTAAAGTCAATAAGCTTCACTTGAGCACCTTCATATGGCTGAAAGAAGCGAATTAAAACAGGAAACAGCTTGATGTTTCCATGGTTGCTTGCATCAGTTAGCAATGTTATGCAATGACCATCCTTTAATTGTTTTTTTAATTCTGTTTCAGCATATGGTGCAAAATACATTTGAAACAATCGCTTCGCACTTTGTTCTGGCACATGAAAATTTTGGTTCAAAGCATGTTTTCAAAATTTTTGTTGCAGAATCAGTAGATCTGAAGCTTTGATTTTCCCTGACTCTATGTAAGCCCACAAACCCTCAACAGCAGCTACTTCTAAATCCTTATTACTAGGCGTCACACTTTTAAAATAATCACTCACTATCTTACTAGATGAAGCACCGATATCAACCGATTTGTGTCTTTTTGAGCCAAGATGCTTAGTAATATCATTAATCCCACCATGTCCAATGCTGAAGTCACTTCTACATTTCTCACACCGTACATCACTTTCTGTTGCTGTTTTTGTAATAAATGGATATTTAGACTGCAGATGTGCATTAAATGTACACTTCCTTTTAGTTTTAGACATTTTGTGTTGTCAAACTAGGCCTACGACCTTACGTACGATACAATTAATAACTTTCCTTATCCTTCAAACGAAAAAGTTTAACCTAGCTGCAAAAGAAAAAAAAGGATGCAGGGATAAAAATTAATTAAGGTTATTAATTAAGCAAACACAAAAACATAAAAGCATTACACTACAACACAACTTTACACAGAGGCCGCTAATGAAACACTGAAACGCTAGTCGGGAATCACGGCACTGCCGCACGGCGACATGTATCGTACCAGTTCAGTTTGCAAGTTAGTATTTAGATTTGGAATTCGAAATGTGGCATAATTCTATTAATTCATAAAGGACATCTAATGTCTAATGTAACAGTAATTTTAATAAAGCGGGACATTTAGGAAAATTTGCTCCAAATGCGGGACATTTTCGGGACATTTTGAAAAGAGGGACACATGTCATAAATTCGGGACTGTCCCGCCCAAAATCGGGACTCTGGTCACCTTACCTATACATGCAAATTTTTTACCGTGTGAGTAACTAAAACAAAGGTGTGTGTGTGTGTGTGTGTGTGTGTGTGTACCAAGCAGGTTTAATGCTATCATATATATATATATATATAATATATATAATATATATATATTAAAAACGATTCCAACGTCTTTCGTGTATATTCAACAGTAGGGTTCGTCAGGAAATCATTCTCTGACGACGTGTACTGTTACTAATGAATAAACAAAAGGCCTTAGAATCACTTTTAATTTTTCCTTGTGGCGTGTGGGTGTTCATCACTTATTCATTTCACTTGTTTAATTTTGAAATTCATCCCATATATATATATATATATATATATATATATGTAGGTTAACTGAATGCCCTCATCGGGCATTCAGTTAACCTACATTAAATATCTTATTTTCAACAAAATCGGAAACAGTACATGAAACGGAAAAGATCCAAATGGTGTAAGCTATGATGGGCCTAGTAACATCTTCATAGTGTCATAACTTTGCTAGTTTCTAATATTTTCAAAATGATACATAGCTGCTTGCACCATTTTTTCTGCTCTATCGATTGATATACGGGTGTCCCAAAAGTCACCTAGGGCTTGGAAATATTAATAACTTTTTTACTAATAATTTTTTTATAATTATTTATTTATCAAAAGAAAATTTAGAAAATGAAGAAGAATTTTAATTATTTATGAAAAACGATGCTACTTAGATGTCCTCCATTTTCGGCTTCGCAAAGACGGGCTCTTTCGACAGCATTTTCCATGACGGCTGCCAATAACTCTGGCTGCAGCTCTCGAATTTCTGTACAGATGCTGTCTTTGAGCTGCTGAATTGTCTGGGGCTTATTCACGTACACACGCTCCTTCAGGTAACCCCAAAGAAAATAATCGGGAGCCGTCAAATCAGGCGAGCGTGGTGGCCAAGGAACGGCTGAATTACGCGAAATTATTCGGTGACCGAAAATTTGCCTTAGGAGCTCCATCGTGACTCGGGCCGTGTGGGAAGTTGCTCCATCTTGCTGAAACCACATCTCAGGCCTGTCCTGCACCGCAGGGCGCACTAAATTCTCGATCATGGCTTGATATCGTACGCTAGTGACCGTCGTTGCATTGCCATCCTCATTTTCAAAAAAGTAAGGCCCGATGATCCTTTGAGACGTTACACCACACCACACAGTGCACTTGAGGGGATGCAACTCGCGTTGGTGAATAACCCTAGGATTCTCTAATCCCCAGAACCTACAGTTCTGCTTGTTCACAAAACCGTTCAGATTGTAATGTGCTTCATCGCTCATAATCAATTGATGAACAAATTCGTTTTCTACATTGGCCAACCGCTGAATGTGGACTGAGTAATTTAAGCGTTGATCATAATCAGTCGGTTTCAGATTTTGCACAAATTGCACTTTGTATGGGTACAGTTGCAAATCATTTCTCATAACGCGATGCAGTGACGTCCGAGACATCCCCAACTGGCCAGAACGTCTGCGGATCGGTGTTCCTGTTACTTCTTGAATATTCTCTCGCACACGTTCACGATTTTCCTGCGTACGGGCTGAACGTTGAACGTGGTCTTCCAGTTCGTGGCAAGTCACTTACGGAGCCATATTGCTGAAAACGTTGAATCAACCGACGAATCATGAAATCCGAAGGCGCTTTCTGACATTGAAATGTCGGCGATATGCTCTTTGGGTGAGAACAATTGATCCCCTAAATTCAAAATAAAATTCCACAATTTTAGTTCTTTGTTCTGTTGTGAATTTTTCCATGGGTGAATTTCCAAAATTAGTAATTAAATATCTGAAAAGAAAAATATAAAAAAATTATTAGTAAAAAAGTTATTAATATTTCAAAGCCCTAGGTGACTTTTGGGACATCCTCGTTACTGTAGCATGTTTTATGGCAATGCGGGTGTCTTGTAAAGTTCTACCTTAATGACTGATGATGCAAAATTTGAAACACAAAATAAGAGAGCAGTAACCAGAGCAAAAAGAATAACTAGACAGATACTGAGAACCAAATATATGTTCATTAATTATATTTCCTCTCTGTTATTTAATCAATTGCTTTATTAATATTTTTAAATTTTATCCACCCCCTCTTTCCGGGCCCCCTAGAGGTCCGGTCCCATGAGATTTTTCCACGGTATCCCCAGCCTCTCGGTGGGCCTGCCTACAGTCAGTGGCGGATTATCACTGAGGCTATTGAGGCTGAAGCCTCAGGCTCCCATGCTTGAGGGGCCCCCAATCAACTGAGTTTAGATGATATAATTCGAGATTTCGCAAACTTCTTTGGTTAAATATGACAGAGTACACAAACTGACAAATTCCCTATTTTATTTTACGTTTTATAGGTCCTAAAGTAAAGTTTGTTTAATACTGTTTGGTTTTGGCAAGCTGCAAAATACACTGTGTTAAGGTTCTTTTAAGTTTGTTTCTCAATTAGCCTGAGCACCGTACATATAATTCGTGTAAATGTACTATGTACTGTACATGTATTGTTAATAAAAAGCTATAGAAAAGGCCCCATATTCTTCATTGCCCAGGGGCCCCGAGGTGTCTTAATCCGCCTCTGCCTACAGTCGTGCTGGAAAAAGCTTTTCGAGAATTTGAACGCCACATCCGATTGATCAAAGTGAAGTATGGACGACATGTAGAAGTTTATCAATAATTTGAGAAAAGCGAAACAATACCATAATGAATTAAAGTAACTAAAACTTATACGTCTAACGCTTGTATTCACGTAAAAACTATTTCATTATCTCAATTAGCGATAAAATTATTAAACTTTCTTTTTGCTATATTCATTTTGGGACACCCTATATATATATATATATATATATATAATATATATATATATTATAAAATGTAAATCCACAAGGAAAAAGACAAATTATTCCAAGACCTTTCCCTTTCCATTCCCTGACGAGGTGTACTTCTGAATACCAGAAAAGCCTTGGAACCATTTTTATTTTTCCTTGTGGGTTTACATCATTCATCATTTCACGGTTTAATTGTGAAATTCATTCCATATATATATATATATATATATATATATATATATATATATATATATATACATGGTCTGTCAAAAAAAACTAAGCCAAATTCAAACCTTTATTAAAACAAAACCATTTAACTAATTAAGTTGAATTTTTTACACAATAAAGAATAGGTAATCACCTATTACCCTTTACATTTTTATGACGATATCTTCAGAATTGTTAATTTTATTAATAATTAACTAAAAAGTGAGATTCTCCTACTTAACATGAAAATTTTTTTTTTTACGATATACTGTAGATAATTTTTAGTTTAATAAAATTAAAAGAACTGTTCAATATGATTCCCTTGCATTTCTATCACTTTGTCCATGCACTCTTTTAAATGGTTTAAATTGCAGATCAGATTTAATAATCCTTCTTACGCTTGATTCTAATATTTCTAGTTCTTTTGATATTTGAGCAGGTGTCATGTGGCTACCAGGTCGATCCTCTTGACTAAAGATACGTTCCTCCACTTTTTGAATATTTTCATCTACTCTAACTGATTTTGGTCGCCCACTACCAACCTTCCTTTCAATGCTTCCTGTTTCATCGATAGTTCTCAATAAGTAATCTAAACCTGATCTAGTCCATCCTTTATAATCGAATTCAGAAAGTAATTTCCTTGCACTATAACCTTTTTCAACTCTATAATGTTTATAATTATTTATCTTCATGTGAGAATGGCATATTTAGAGGTATTCACGAAAAATTTTAAATCTAAACAAATTCTGAAAAAGAGAAAAATGAAGATATTACATAATGAGAAAAACTGAAATTTTCGCAATCTGTAGAAATAACCGTATAACTCCTAAAATATTTAAAATAAAGTTATAAAATTATCACAGATTATTTATGAGCCTTTTATTTATTTAGTGTAAAAAAATATTTGAAATCTCTATCAAATTGTGCATTTTATAGAGATTTCAAATTGGCTTAGTTTTTTTTGACAGACCCTGTATATACACACACACAGACAAACTCAGAATGGTCCCCTGAGAAACTTATATGTTAAACACAGACGGTGCATAGAACAAGAAACTCTTCTGGGAAATTACATCCACTATAGTTCGACTAAGTAATGATAAATGACAAATACTATAGTTTTTTTCTTTTTCATGATGGAAAGCCCGACGTGGGCACCGGGTTACTCGCAAAGAGGCCCCAAATTATAGCTTCCCTCACCAGCTATCTGCAAAGCAGGTAGGATCCAGCTTTGGGACAGGATCTAGGGTTTACAGCTTACACCTAGCCTACTACATTCAGAACATCAATATACGCAAGAAACTCGTTGCATTCACGTCGGATTGAATACATCAAAGAAAAAGGGGTAACTATTGTATTTTTAGCCAGAAAACAAAACTTAAACCTCAACTGGGACATTGAGCGTCCACTTTTCAAGGCACATAACACGTCCATTTAATATACCCCTTTTTCTTTGATGTATTCAACCGACGTGTATGCACCGAGTTTCTTGCGTATATTGATGTTCTGAATGTAGTAAGCTAGGTGTAAGCTGTAAACCAGATCTTGTCCCAAAGCTGGATCCTATCTGCTTTGCAAATAGCTGGTGAGGGAAGCTATATTTTTGGGCCTCTTTGCGAGTAACCCGATGCCCACGTCGGGCTTTCCATCATGAAAAAGAAAAACTATGGTATTTGTCATTTACCATTACTTATTCGGACTATAGTGGATTTAATTATCCCAGAAGAGTTCCTTGTTCCATGCACGGTCTGTGTGTATCATAAAAAACTCAGGGGACCATCTGAGTTCATCCCCATATATATATTATAATCAAAGGTGGGCACCCGGGCCTCAAAAAGGACCGACGGTCCCGGTCCCGGTCCTTGCCTCAAACTGGACCGACGGTCCCGGTCCCGGTCCTTTCTGAAGATAGGACCTAGGAACGACTCGGTCCTTATATATAATATAAGTGAAAAATTTGATTAAAATGAAAAATGAAATTAAAGACACCGGAAATCTTTAATTTTATTAATGTAAATTATAATTAATACAACACATAAATGATGAAAAAAAGTTATTAAGTTAAATGCTTGAGTTTCCCTTCAAGAAGACTAGCATTTCAAAATGGCTGTTACTGAGCCCTGACCTTTTCGGCTTGAGGACGTCCTTCCCCAAAGAGAAGAGCCTCTCCACGGCGGCACTGGATGGGATAGGCGTGTTAAACTTGATGAACAAGTCCTTCAACGCCGGGCTGGGGAACGAGTCCTTGTTGAAGATGAAGGGTTTCACAGGCCTCTCGCTGAGAAATGTCTCCACCAACTTGGTCCCGGTCTCCTTCGTCTTCTCCCCGCCCTCGTAGAGAGCCTCAAAGAAGTCGTCATTGTCCTGGTCATTCTCACCCTCGCTGCTGCTGGTGTCCTTGCCTGAGTCCGCTCTTGCCAGAATCCTCTGCACCATAGACATCATCTGCTTCTTCACCTTGGCCTTGATCTCCTCGACGTCATACATGACGTCGTCCTCCACCAGCCTCACCCAGCCCAATTTGAACTTGGGGTGTAGCGCAGCTGCCAGGAGGAAGTCCATATCCTCAAAATGGAGACCAAACCGACGTTTGATCCCATCCCTGACAGCTAATACAGTGGCTGACACATCTTGACATCGCTGCTTTCCATCTGCTCCTTCAACATTTTGAGAGAGATGGCCAGGGTGGGCAGGAGTGCCCCCATGTACGCCTTGTCCTCCCCTTGCAGGATGTCCAAGGCCTTACAGACCGGCTTCATCACCTCAAGATACTCTTTGAAGAAGTTGATATCAGCTGAAAAAATAGTTAATATTTTAGTCCTGTACTTAAACTTTTTATATTGTACTTTTTACTTTTTACTTTTTACCTTTTCAAAAAGAAAAGTAAAAAAATCAAATATGTATATTGCTCACCAGACGAGAACGAAGGCACCCCAAGAATGTTGCACGTCTGGTGTAGTCCATGAAGCTTCTCCCTGTCTCCAAAGATGTCGACCAGGCGGGACACCCCGTCGTAGACGGAGTTCCATCTCGTAACGGTGGGGACAGTCAGCTGCATCCCTATTTCGGCCTTGATGGTGTTTGAGGCTTGTGAACTTCTCGACTGCTTGTTCCACAGCTCCGTAGCTTTACCAAAGGCGGTCCGGTACGCCTTCCTGTAGGATGGTGAGTTCTTCAGGGCCTTGTCAGCGTCGGAGGTGGCCACTAGGTTTAGGGTGTGGGCGGCGCACCTTGTGTGCTTCGGCAGGACGTATTCAGGATCCTCCGTGGCACCGGCGAAAAAGAAATGTTCAATTTATTCAATAATATATTTGAGTGAAAAGAAAATACCTTACAAGACTTGTAAAAAGTGAAACAAAAATCAAGAAATAATAAATAATCCATAATTTACCTTCCAAAAGCGATGCCAGATCCTCAACCTGAACGACGTCCTCATCATCGGGCCGCCCCACACCTTCTTCCTCCTCTTCCTGGACCTCCTCAGGCAGCTCCTCGTCCGTTTTGCCAAAGACACTGCACAATGAAACACAATTATTATATTTTTTTATTTTTTTTATTCAATGTTATAGAAAAAATTAAAAATGTAAAGATTTAAAAGTAAAAAAATTTGAATGAAGAAATTTAAAAAAAAAAATCTGCTTACTTAAATGCCTTGACGAAGTTGCTGCCATTGTCAGTAGTAGTCCTGCAGACCTTGGACTCGATGGCGAAGTCGAAGAGGACCTTGTACATCTCCTTCGCAAGGACCTCGAAGGTGTGTCGTCCGGTGAGTCGTCTGCACGCCAAGACTGCCTTTTGCCTGAGGAGGGTGGCCTGGTCAATCCAGTGTACAGTCATCCCCATGTACGACCTTAAATAAAATGGAATGCTTTGAATTGAAATGTAGTATTATAATTTATATTTTCACAGCATTGTAATAAATTGATTAAAATAAACTCACAGTTTATTAGTTTCTTTTTGATTGAAGTAAAAAGTAAATTAATTAAAATTTAAACATACTTGTGGGCACATGTCCAAGCGTCTGCCGTAGTAGAGACCGACTGTACAGAGTTGAGGACGTCCCTCAGGTGCTGCCTCTTCTCGTCAAACCTTAAAAAGTTTATTAAAAGACAAAAGTAAAGTAAAAAATTATAATGTCATCGCTCATCACTAAAAGAAAAAGAAAGAAAATACTGTTATCAAGAATGAATTTAAATAGCCAAACAAAAAATACCTGTCTTCAATACGCCTGGTAAGCGTCCTCCTAGACATGGAGTGTTGGCCAGGGACACAGGTGCTAACAAAGTCCTTCCACGAATCTGAGTCGACGACGTCGAGAGGCAACATGTTGCCCACAAATAAGGTGATCAACTAAGTAAAAAGAAATAAAAATTTGTTACGTTTCATCATAACTGACTGACATTTGAGTGTAATTTAATGATTATAAATACTTCTAGACAAAGTTGTAAGATTTTTAATTGAATTTACTGACCTTCTCTTCAAAGAGAGCCTTGGTGACTCTGGACGGTCCAGCCATGGCCTCCCGTATAGTCGGCTGAACCATGGTCCTCTGCCTCTTGTCGTCGGGGCGCTCCTGAGGGTCTCCTCGCCGCTTCTTCTTTTTCTGGAGCTCCACCCCGTCCTTGATGCACTGGTCGAACTGGTTCTGGACGTGAGGGTGGCGCCTGGAGACATGTCGCTTGAGGTTGTTTTGGCTCTTGTTGCTTGTCGAGAGGATGTTCTTGTTCGGCAGGCACAGCAAGCACTTGTACTCCAGGTTCTGCTCACCCTTGGGGCCCAGGTATTCAAAGTATTTGTCCAGGTACGGCCAGGGATTGCCGGGTTCAGTTCTTCCGCTAGGAGCTCCAGTTGCTTGACTTGAAGTTGAAGCACTAACATCAGTAGATTCTTCGTCTCCTCCAGGTGTTGAAACAAGTTTCAGTTCAGTCTCAGTCTCTTTCTGAGTCTTCTGGAGGAAATGATCCATCTTCTTTAGAACTTCAAATAATCACTAAACACACTAAAATCACTAAAAAGACCGTCCGGACCGGACCGTCCGGAATTGCTTAAAAATGGACCGTCGCTCCTCATTTCGGTCCTCACTGAGAAAAGGACCTACTTTCCCGCTCACGGTCCTTAAAACGTTCCTGGAGTTCGGTCCTTTTGGAACTCGGTCCTGCCCACCTTTGATTATAATATATATATAGGGAAAAAAAATATTTTCCGCTGTGAGTTTGCATATATATATATATATATATATATATATTAGGGTGATGCAAAAGTGGGGGAGTAAAATTTTTTTGTTTCAAATTTTTGAGATACCCTCTCATTTGGTTTAATTTGGTGGAAAAATGATCCTGGGGAAATTTCGGGTCAAAATTCGAATATTTGGAGGTCGCGCCCGCCATTTGAAAATTTGCTGATTTCCATGACACCCAGGAGGTACAGCAAGCGTCACGTTACTTTTTTTTTGAGTGGAAGTTCCCCACGAGGCCTATCATACCACCTTCCTCTTTTCCATTTGTTCATAAAACAGATACAATACAATAGATATTTATAATAGATACATAGAATGGATATACTCGTAAATTTTACTGTTGCGTCAAAGATACGAGAGTTTTCTTAGTTTTGTCCGGAAGCTTCTTCCGATAATTTGATACAACTTGCAGTAGATATTGCTTCTGTTGTTCATCATTGGTAATTAATTTGTTATAATCTTCAATCAATTTCACTCCTCTTTCAGCAATATCATTAACAACTTCATGTGATTCACTACGTTCTTTGCAACCCAATAACTCTCATCGAGAAGCCAATCTTCTACTGGTTTGCTCAAGAACGTTGAAGACAATCCGAGTATACTGAAGAAGGACTTTGTGTTAGCAGTTACAAAATCTTCAAGCTGCTTATTGTCAATAGTTTTGATGTCTATTTGTGTCTTCTTTGGAGGATCTGGCTCCGAAGATTTTGTAAGAGCCTCCTTCATTTTTCTTTTGGTGTCAAAGCTGATTTTATCATCAAAGAAAGCCAATGCGATCAACTCTTCTGAGAGATACCACAAATGATTCTTGAATTTTTCTAAAGCAGCATTTGCTAGTTGTTCATTTGTGCTTTTGTAGCTGTGAAGATTCCTGAGAAGACTCAGATTATTTCGTGGAGCACTTGCTGCGCAGGGTGCTGAAAACCAATGCTTAATATAAATTGAAACAGAAAACCAACAAATTTCTTTTATATTTCTTTCTTCTATTGCTGTTATTTTGAACTGACTTTTGAACATAAAGATTTTCATTGAATAAATGACTTTCGCCATCCAACGGGCTCTATGATAAGCCCCAGGCTTCCTGAATTTTATTCCAGTCGTTGGAGTACCGCCAAGCAAGATGATTGTCAGTTCCAATAACTCTCTGTAATCGTCGCGAGGTTGATCTTCATTGATTTTTTTTGCTGCAAAGTTGATGATTTCCTCTTTTTCCTTTTGTGGATAATTTTCTAATTTATCGTATGAAGTTAGATTAATCTTATTCCAGTTTGTTTTGAATCTTTTGAATAACTGAATGTCAGGGCCTGATGAAGCCTGTAATGCAGGGGATACCACTGCTTCCAACATGATTTCAAGGATATGGTGTCGACAAGGACACCACAACAAATCTTTCTCCATTTTCTGTTCAATTAGGACACAAGCTCCGTTTTTACGACCTGTGTTCGATGCAGTTGTATCGAAACACATGCCTTTTACCTTATCTATTAGATTCCAATCAATGATCGCCTGATGTACTGCATTTGCAGTATCCTTTCCTGTGCCATGATCTATATTTGGCACTCCAAGCAGTTGATCTTCTCCACTGCCAGAGATTAGGACTGGCAACCGATCAACAACCTCATTCCCGGTAATGTCTTCGAGGAGTTTGCCATCCCAATGAACAATCAAGGGTTTGTCAGCTTGAAATTCTTCTTTCAAGTTTTCATTGAACTTCTTTCTTGATTTCTGTCTTGCCCTGCGAATCGATGAGTAGCTAACATTGTAATTCTCTGGATCTTTTCCAACATTTGCGATCGTTGGAATAATTATTAAAGAGGCTGATCGGTCGCTGATCTTAGCAACATCCAATGAGGAAAGCAGATTTTCATTCATAATCTTGAATTTTTTCTTGGAAGGCCTCTTTTGGATGTTGAGGGCACTTCCAGATCTACTTCTTCTTCCGTAGATGCAGGTGAATCACTGCAGAACTGCTGCTGCTTGCAAGAACAACTGTTTCATCAAATGCACTTGATTCATGTAACCTTTTCTTATCCATTTTTTCATGTCTCTTCGCAGCTTCCTTTCGACGTTTTTCTTCATCCTTATCAACTGCCATCATTTTACCCTTTCGACCTTCCCTTTGTAGCCGTAGAAACTCTCTATCTTCCTCAATAGTTATTAACTCGTTAGCATTTGCATGCGCAATATCAAAGAGTCCATCCAATTTTTCTTTCCATGTATTCTCTTTCTCTATTGAAACTTCGATTTTTTTCCTTTGCTCTTCTTCAGCCCTTGCCACTCATCATACAGTTTATTTAATTTCTTCACAACATTACATTTCTGGGTTGTTGGTATTCCTGCTCTCTGCCACACTTCCAATACATCATTAACGGTTGAAGTTAATGCTTCTCTGACAGTTTCATTCTTGATTTGTTTATAATTCATGAATAAGGAAATTACTTCTTTCTTTGATGGAAGCTTACTTTGATTCAATTTATCTATTTGTTGACCGATCAGCCAGATATCTGTTGAGCTTCTTGATCTCATTTTTGTCACAATTAAGATAGAGGAAATAGAAGAGAAATTGAGGCGGAGAGACTCACTGATATAGCACCTCTCCTGGACACTGCCACAAGCACACTGCGATACCGATTTCCTTGAACGCTATTTGCTCATATACGCATCACCTACCACTCTGCCTGCAGCAAACTTGCACAAAACCTGCAACCTGCAACAAACCTGCAACAAAAATAAGAACAAATTCAAAAAATTTGATTTTACTCTAATTTTTTGTAATTTTCAAATTTTCAATTGGCGGGCGCGACCTCTGAATGTTATTTGTTTGACCTGGAATTTCTCACAGGGTGTTTTTGTGACAAATTGGAACAAATGAGGGGGTATCCCTAAAAATCCACGATGGTCATGATTTGTGCATCACCCTAATATATATATATATACAAAGCTGGGCACAAACCGTTAATCCGTTAATCGTTAATTAACGAAGTTAACTTTTTCGTTAACGATTTAACTTTTAAGTTAACTTTGAAAATCATTATCGGACTAATTAACTTCCGTTACATTTAACTTCCGTTAACTCAAGTCCGTTAACCCAAAAAATTCATAAATAAACGTTTAAAAGTTTCTATTATTTTCAGTGCTGAGCAGGTGCGCAATTAATCCGCCACTGTTAATAGTGATGAACGAATTTCCATTTCCGCAGTGCAAATCAGGTGATATATTTGTTTCCGTCCGCGCCACAATTTGTGTCTTACCAAATATGGTAGTTATTTATGGCATTGGTTTGAGCAGACAGCAGACAGACAGCATCTACGCTGAGGTGGGGAGGAGGCTGGTTGTCCCCAACACGACGAGGTGGAACTCCACCTATGACTCTGTGGTGGTCCTGAACACAATCCTGGAGAAGAAGAGGCCTGCTCTCCACAGAGTCATGACCCAGCTGAAGGTCAACAGCTTCAAAGACCAGGATGTCGACTTAATGAAAGAGTATGTCAAGGTAATATATTTATAAATTAATAATAAACTAGCGGGACTCGTGGAAATTCCACGATTTTTTTTTTTCTGGTTACAATTAAATGCAGGACCTTGATACAATAATAGCGTTGTTTACGTAAACGTTTAAGAACACAATTATTCCAACTATATTTATTTATTGCAATAAAGTTATATTTTTCTTAACACCAGCCAGTAGATATGTTTTAGTTTTGCTCATTCAATTATCGTTATATTATTGAGTAAAATACAGTAGAATAATATTGCAGAATAATACAAATTTGAATTTCTACAATTTACTAATTCTCCATTGTTTTATTTCCAGATCATGTCACCTGTGGCCAAAGCACTCGACAAGATCCAGGGGGAGGAACAAACCTACCTTGGGACTCTGCTGCCAACAGTTGCTGCGACAATCTTCAGGCTTAAGGACTTGAAGTCCAAGGGCCTCGTCTACTGCAGCGCCTTGGTCGACGCACTTTTGGCAGGCATCGACAAAAGGTTTGGGCCCCTCTTTGGAGGATGACGAATGCCAGCTGGCTGCTGCCTTCCATCCCAGGTTTCGCCTCATCTGGTTGGACAAGTATGACAACACCAAGGTCGCCAGGGTGAGGAAAAGCATGGAGGGTACAGTCGAGGAGGCCATGAAGCAGCAGTCCAACGAAGTGGGCAGCAACAACGAGGAGGAGGAGGAGGATGACTTCTTCAGTGCTGTCATCCAGACAAAAGAGGGCAGCAGAAGCCACAGGTCACTCAAGGGCAAGGCCCAGAACTTGGTCAAGACCTGGCTGGAGACCAACTCCAAGGACTTGCTGACAGATGCTGCCTTCTTGGGTGAGCAAGTGTTGGTGGACTTGTTTATCAAGTTCAACACAGCCATCCCCTCCAGTGCTGCAGTGGAGCGTTTGTTCTCTATGGGCAAGGACATCCTGAGGGCCAAGAGATCATTCCTGTCTGATGAAAACTTTGATATGCTAATTTTCATGAAGGGCAACATGCATCTCATGGACAAAATGGAGAACGAGAAGAAGAGGGAAAATTAAATTATATATATATTGTTTTTCATTTTTTTTATAATAAAAGTTAACGTTAACGGTTTATCGGTAACCTCCGTTACATGTTTAACGAATTAACGGATTAACGGTTAACGAAGTTAACTTTTTGGTTAACGGATTAGCGGTTAACGAAGTTAACTTTTTGGTTAACGGTGCCCACCACTGTATATATATATATATGTAACTGGTATATATATTCGTTTTTTTTTTAATATTTTGTATTTAGTTATCCTCTTTACTTTTTCAAGAAAACAAGAGAAAATGAACAAAAAACAAAATTTATTTTTCAATGAGTAACCTTTATAAATTTTTGTTTTACTGATTTTTTTTTTTTTGTGCTTTCCTGTTATCCTGGACCACGGACTTTTTCCAGTTGCCAGACTTCATTTTTGACAGAATATTTTCGTTAAAACTAACGAAAATATCACGACTTAACCTAACCTTACCAACTAATTAGGTTAATTGAATGTCCGGTTAGGTAAACTGTACGGCCTTGATAATTGGTTAGGTTAAGTCGTGATATATTCAGTTTTAACGAAAATATTGTTTGGCAAAATTGAAGTCTGGCAACTGGAAAAACAGTCTGGGGTCCGGGATAACAGGAACATACCTTTTTTTTTCATAAAATAATTTGGCAGAGATTTTACATTTTTTGTATTTTGTTATAGTCTCTCTCTCTCTCTCTCTGAATATATATATATATATACACTGTGATTTCATAAAACGTTTAACTAAGGCAGTCTACATGTGTTACTTTAATTGTTTGACGCATGAAACTAAATTTAAATTATGACTATGTACATACACTGTGATTATACCTAAAAAGTATTTCCTTTTGTTAAATTTCCGTAGTATGCTTAAAGTTTAATGGAAGCTGTCTGGGTTTGTGTGCGACAGTGACTCATTCATGTCGAGTCTAAGCTTGAAAACATGCGTGGAGGTTTACACGCGGCTCGCCGCGGTCGCTCTGCATTTTTCCAAACTTGCAGAATTTATCCAGTCCTAGACTTGCAAGAAAGTGGTGTATTTGAGTACGTGGTTAATACGCAGTGAAATGCATGACACAAGATGCTAGAAAGCTATACTTTTCTCCTATAATTTAGTACATTTTGGGTGTAAAATACATGACCCAAGATACTTTTCAAATCTATACTTTTCTAGAGTAATTTTGTGTCTTCAATTTGACCTTCATTTCTTGTGCAAACTTAATAAAAAGAAGTAAGATTTTTTTAAAGCATGCTAAAAAGTTTTTTAAATGAGTCACCATGGTTTCCATGGCAAAAGTTAGGTTTTGGCAATTTTGCACAAAGAAGGTCAGCTTTGAACAAAACTAAATTACACTAGAAAATTATAGACTTTACTAGAACCTTGGGTCTTTTATTTTACTGCATAATTACCAGGTATGGACCTATGATACGGTAGTTCTCATGGGTGCAGTGTGGTATTCCTACACTTTGGCCTTCATGCAAACTAGCCAAATTGTGCTGATGGTTGTTTAGCCTTCAAAAGATATCTTACTGTCAACCTAGTAGTAGGCCTAGAGCAGAATTTTTATAAGATTTCAGAAGTTGGACACCATTACATTGTACTGTATTACATTTCATTTCACTTGGAAAACAGGTGTACTCACTTTTACAGTCCTAAATTAATGTTTGCAAATTCAGGTACCTTTTACAGACTAAAATTATCTAACCTATATAACGTACCTATGTTTGCAGATTGCAGATGTTTAAATTTATTAATTTTTGAGCAAATTGTCAAGATGGAGACACTTTTTAAATTAATATTACAAATAGCCTTGATGGGCATTTGCTGCACTTTTCCCAGTTTTCTATAAGATAAAGAGTCAGGGTACTTTTCCATTATACCCCTGCAAATTGAAGATTGGTTACATTTAGTTGTGATATTTTCATTAAAACTAAAAAAAATATTATAATCTAACCAATTTTCAATACACACACACACAGGGTGGCTCAAAAGGTACCTACCAACATAACTTGCATTTTCTCCAAAACAATGAATAGAATTCATTGAAAATTTGCTGACACACTATACTACTCATGCCATTTGTTTAACATCAGTTTAGAGAAAATTTCAGTAAATATGGATATTACAGCCTCCACCCAATTTTGATGCCAAAATACATTTTCCTAGTAGTGTATGATGTGCTTTGTTCAAATCTGGCCTTCATTTTATGTGGAAATGAACCAATCAAAAGTTATGAGACTTCAAAGTTTTAACATATTTTGGTTCATTTCCCCATAAAATGAAGGCCAGATTTCAACATTGCACATCAAATACTACTAGAAAAATGCATTCCAGTGTCCAAATTGCTAGAGAACCTACCAACCTAACCTAACCTAACCCTAATATCAATGGAATCATAAAGATCCACACACTCTGCATTTAAAATACGACTGTACCACACCATGTTTAACAAAAATTTGTACAGCAGAATTATCACTATTGTTAATTTCCATAATAACATCTTCGAAATACATTTCACATCTCTATACACCATATTGGAAAATCAACTGATGAAGAAAATGGAAAACGATACCTCATTTTTTGTTTTTTTCCACCCAAATAGATATACTTATGATGACGTCATTCAAAAAATGGAGTTACGAAAATAATTTCTTTAAAAGCCTATAACATTATAAATACGCAATTGCACAAATAATAACATATACCATTAGACTCCTAAAATTATGCTGAAACGTTTGATAATAGCCAGTATTGTCAACTTGGTACTCACTATGGAAGCAGATTGTAATATTAACCTGTGTGACTTCTTTTTGTGGGTATACCTCAAAAATAGAGTTCACCAGAGCAACCCAAAGACTTTGGAGTTGCTGAAATCATTGATTGAATGTCAAATCGTCGACATTCCAACAGAGGTTCTCCACAGCATAGTATCAAATTTTGGGATGAGGTTATGAAAAATTATCGAAGTGGAGGGACAGCATATTGAACATATTGTCATATAAATGGCTTGAGATGCTGATTTGAATGGTGTTTGAACTCTCTTTGTACTCTCAATAGTTTTGGTGAAATAAAAGCTTAAACTTGGCAGGTACCTTTTGGGCTACCCTGTATATATAAAATTTGGTTCTACATGATTTTGGACCTCAAAGGTATAAAAAGATATGAAATAAATTTGATTTTATTAATTATTATAACGTGGACTACGTATGTATATTCAACATTTCAAACATAACAAACTAAAAATATGCACTATTTACTAGGGATGCACCAGAACCAACATTTTAAGTTCCAGCTGGAACCAGAACTTTAAAAAGTAACTGGCTGGTTACTCTTTTATAACTCTATAGAGGCCTAGTTATATTATGTAGATGTACATTTATTAATGTAGCTGTGGGATAATTTTTAGTGAATATGGTATATTATAAGAAGCTGGTAGCCCTGGGTGTTAGTACAGTAATGATATAATAAATCAGATTTTTTTTTTATTTTAAGATATAATTTGAAGTTTAAAGTAAATTTTCTATAAAGTCCTTTTTAAATAATACATACAGAGCTCAATTTTTTGTCACATCATAATATCATTAGCCATTGACTAATACAGAAGCATTATGTCCTTTATTTGGAATTTCTTTTCTGTAGAAGATCAAGCTGATGAAGTTGCAGAATGCAAATTATGTAAAAAGGGCCTAAAGAGAGGTGGAAAAGATTGTCTTCCTAAAAACTTTTCTAGCACACCATTACATAAGCCTCACCCTTTTCCCTCTCAGCCTCGCCCTTTTCCCTCTCCCTCATTAAAATTATTAATGTTTAATATAATAAAACAATTAGCAACAGGATCCCTGGGGGTGGTGATCGAGGATGAGTCTGTTGACAATAATGCCAGCTTGTGACATGCCAGTGTATGATGCCAGCCAAAAAAAAAAAAAAATTAGACTAACACGATTGTAGATGTAGCTTGTAGTGTAAACTAACCCACTTTTTGTTTTACTTTACCTACTTTTTTTTTTTTCTTATCCTCTCCTTACTTGCATGTCTGTAGTTTGCATGGTATGACAGTGAGTTAAGACTGTGTTTGCATGGTTTGTAAGTGTTCTTATTTTACTTCTTTTCATCTTTCACCCCTTTCCTATTCTCTCTGACTATTTTTCTGACTTGTCGGCAGTGGCTGACTGATGATGATGGTGAGTTTCTTTTTCTGAATGAATTTTAACCCAAGAATGATAGGTTTTGCTACTTACTTAACCCCTTATTCTCCTCTTTTAACCCCTCCTCTTTCCTTTCTCTCAGGCTAACCTTAGAGTGGATCTTAGGGTCTTTGTTAGCCTTAGCTTCTGTAGAAAACATATGCTTCAATAGAATGAAGAGGCAAATTAAAAAAAATTCAAAGCAGCAGAAAGTAAAGATGCTCAACTGCCCCCAAAACAAAGGAAACTAGCTGTGATAGAATGCCAAATGTGTCTGGAAGAGAGCTTTAATAAAAAAAAGATTCAGCATATTAATGACCAATGAGCCATTGATATTCATCACAAAATTATAAACATGATTGCTGTGGACAATCAGCCTTTTACCATTGTAGAAGATCAAGGCTTCATTGAGTTAATTGCCCACCTTCAGCCAAGATATATGGTACCAAGTAGAAGATATTTTGCTGATGTAATGCTTCCTCAAACTTATGAAGATGTAAAAGGTAAAATTTTGAAGGAACTGGATACAGCCAATGTGCCATATATATCTTTCACATCAGATATCTGGACCAGTCAACACTCAACTGAATCATTTGTGTCACTAACTGGGCATTGGATCAGTAAAGATTTTCAAAAGAGGAATGCAGTACTCTTTGCCAGACATTTTCCTGGGACACATTCAGGAGAAAATATTGAGCATATGATTTATATGATGACACAGTGGGAAATTAATACTGAAAGACAGCATGCTTTAGTTTGTGATGGAGCTGCTATTATGGTCAAAGGTAAGTTTTTATTTTACTGTTTATTTTCTGTTGTTGACCAATTAAGTTAACTATCAATATTATTAACCATAGTTATATACAGGGTGTTTCATAACATGTGGGATGCACTTTCAGGATGGATTCAGGACATGAAAAAAGTTTATATAAACATATGCCCAAAATTGCTTTGTTTCTGAGTTACAGCCCATTTTGTGTTCCAGCAATTCTTTACCAGATAAGAAGAACTTTCAGATAATTGATGAGCATCTTGGTGATACAGGATCATTCAACAAGCGAGTTTTAGAGGGTGGTAGACCAATCAGCACCAGAATTGTTGAGTTGGTGGAGCAGGCCCTGAATTGCATGGAGGATGATCCTGGTGTCAGCACCTGAAGGATAGCAGCAGCAGAGGGTGTAAGATACACAACTGTGTGGAGAATTTTACAGAACCAACAGCTTTACCCATATCACATTCAGAGAGTACAAGGCCTTACTGAAGCTGATTTCCCACCATGAGAAGCTTTTTGTACTTACTGTATTTTTTGGTGTATAAGACGCACCCTTATTTTCAAGGCCTTTTTTCAGGAAAAAAATTATGACCAACTGCCTAGTTGTCAGAAAATGTCTATAATTTTCTACCAGTGAGGCTGCCTTTTTTTAAAGCCTTCCATCAAAAGTATGGTGATACATTTTCTTTCACCCATACTCATTATAAGAAAATAGTATTAAGTATACAGGAGACTTTACTATATGTTATGAAACATAAAAGTAAATCATTATGTAATACGTACTTTTTTCTTGTTATCAGTGGATTGGGAAGAGTAGAAACTTAGTGTAAAATTGGCCAAACCAATACACAGTCGGGAGGGACTAAGAGATAATGAATTTTTGTAAAAATTCATCAGTTCTTCTAGCCCATATAAAGGTAATATTATGACTTTCAGTGTATAGGACGCAGGGTGATTTTGAGACCCCTTTTTTTGGAAAAAAAAAGTGCGTCTTATACACCAAAAAATATGGTAGTTCCTTCAACAGTGTGCTCACGATCCTCTTTTTCTATCCTCCATGTTGTTTGCTGATGAGGCTGCCTTCACAAGAAGTGGCGTGATCAATTTTCACAACACTCATCACTGGGCCAAAGAGAATCCACACACCATCATCCAGTCAAGGCACCAACAACAACTTTGTATCAATGTATGGGCAGGACTTATTGCTGACAACTTAATCAGTCCTTTTGTTTTGCCTGGAAGATTAATAGGAGAATCCTTTTCCAATTTTTTAAGGAGTGATTTAAGTGATTTACTAGATGAAGTTTCTCTTGGTGTCCGACGTTGTATGTGGTTTATGCATGACGTTTAGTCGAGTAGCCAGAGACTATTTGGATGACCATTTCCCTGATAAATGGATAGGCCATGGAGGACCAATTGCTTGGCCTACTCGTTCCCCGGACCTGAATCCACTCGATTTTTACCTGTGGAGTCATCTGAAATCTATCATTTATGTGACACCCATTGACAACATTGAAATGCTTCACCAATGTATAGAACAAGGATGCCAGAAAATCTGAGCAATACCTGGAATGTTTGAACGCATCAGGCAGTCTATGATGAGGTGTGTTCAGGCGTGTATTCAAGTGCAAGACAGTCATTTTGAGCACTTCCTTTAAAGGTAAGGCGGGGAACACATAACAGGCTGTAACTCAGAATCAAAGCAATTTCAGGCATATGTTTATATAAACTTTTCTCATTGTTTTCAGGTCCTGAATCCATCCTGAAAGTGTGTCCCACATGTTATGAAACACCCTGTATAAACAAAATATCTTTCATAGCTAATGGTATTAAAATGAGAATAATTTGAGTACATGGTCGTATTTATTTTTTCTGAAATATAAATGTAGGCCTAATTATAAAATTTAATTTAATAAATTACAATTTTAAAATAAATTTACTATTTGAATTTTTATGATTAGGGCCTATATTAAAATATTAATGTTACATAGCCTAATTAAATATCCTAAAATATTGAAAATTCTCAATAGAAATAGAATATACGGTATATACAGTATTAGATAACTAGCTAAATTGTAACCTTTTCTTTTCTTCAGGTACCCAAATAAATAGCAAGTGTTCATTGCTTCCTTCATATTTACTAGATCTTGTGGTGAAAGATTCAATTTTCAGTCAGTGTTCAATCATTGACATTTGTGGAAAAACTTGTTGCATCAGTACACACTTAATCACTCAAGTTTGGGTCTCAATGAGCTAAAAAATCTACAGTCTGGTCAAGGCATTAAACAACCACTGTTTCCAGTCCAAGATGTTATCACCTGTTGGAACAGCACACACCTACCATATTTGATGTCTTATAAGATGCATGGGCATATAAGATGCACCCACATTTCAGCAGGGAATATTTAGGAAAAAACTTTTGAGTGTATTTAAGCATTTAATGTTTATCCTACTAATATGGAACATGAGCATGAGATCAGCATAGCAGAAGTCATCATTTACAATGAAAATATCTTGCAGAATGGTATAACATTAATTCTGTATAGCAGAATTCAAAAAAGCATTTCATGAAAAGCAGGATCTTTTTAAATAAACAAATCTGCATAACAAAAAAATAATTTCAGTGTTACTGGTACTCAACATTAATAGACATTAATAGACATTAATAGATAGTTACATTTGTAAGAGTTCAGAAACAGTTTCTGCTTAGCTCTGAATAGTTGGGTGCCATACAGATGATAATCATCTCATAATATCATCATCAGTAGTTATAAATCCAGCTTAAATATTTACAATAATTCCTTTTTTAGTTAATTAAAAGAAATAATGTAATAATAATATGTTTAAGTAAACAATAACATTTTTAATTCTGAACTTGGGCAAGGTAGAATTTAGCCTTCTGGAGACAGCTACTGGGGGATTCATTAGCCTACGAGAAACTGCAACTTCACATATAGGATGCAGGGTGATTTTTTGAGCCATTTTTCAGAAAAAAAGTGTGTCTTATATGCCATCAAATACAGTAATGTTTGAACATTTATTTACTTTGAAACAACCAATTCAAATTTACGCAGCCAATCATGATCTTCCTATCCAAAGTGTGAATGAACCGAACCTTCTTGAGAAAATGCTACATGTGCTGCAACCATTCTACAAGATTACAAAATCTGTGAGCTCTGAGCTTTGCTCTCTAGGTGATGTTATTCCTCATGTAATTGCTCTGGATCATTTTCTGTCCAAGCAAAGTAGTGATGCTGGAATTAAAACTATAAAAATAGAACTGCACTGCCCTACACAACCATCTTCTTTCTAGCTCAGATCGTCTCGATGTGTTGAATGAGAAACTATATATAAAAAGCACAGTTCTGGATCCATGATACAAACTGAAGTATGGTACTGTATATGAAAGACCAAAAAAATGAAGTTAAAGCTTTTCTTTTAAAAGAAGAAATTCCAAATTTTTTACCAACAGAAAATGTAAATGAACATGAAAGTTTATCTAGTGAAGACAATGAAGTTGATATGACTGAGTTTGGAGCAGCTAGTACATCTGGAATACAAAAATTCAAAGAACGAAATGAAAAAAATACTAGTAACTACAGAATTTGTCAAGTCCTAAAGGAGAAATCCAGAGATTTCCTCAGCTGTTATGATGATGATGAAGAAGTGGAGGCTCTAGAGAGATCCTTGGCTATTGATAAGTTTAAGAATAAGAGATGAAATGGACCAAACATAACAGACCTAATAAATGAAATGGAAAACTATATGAAAACCCTTTCCATTGATAGAGAAATGTGAACCCATTACAGTTCGGGAAAGATAAAACATTGGTATACCCAAATATTTCTAAATTAGTGCATCAATATCTTTCGTGTCCTGCTTCATTGATTTATTCAGAAAGGCTTTTTTCCAAAGCTGGAAATATATTTGAAGAGAGGAGAGCACAGCTACTCCGACAGACGAGTCCTGTATTGACAAAAAAGAAATATAAATTGACAATTCTAACATCCTCTGAGCCGATAGAACAGCGAGACGTGAAGGTCTCTGTGCTGTTTACACACGCGAAAGGCACATGGCAGAAATGGCTATAGGGTCATTCCACATCAAGTGGACCTGTGGTCCCCACCTCACCATGTCAGATTTTGTTCTAACTTTGCTCACAGATTCCTTTAAGCCTTAAAGGAAGTTCTACAATGTTTTAGTTCCATATCTCTTGTGGTTCTGTCACTAGGGCTACTTTGTCCATCACATTGAGCGCCAAATTATTTGTGCCATTTTTAGCTCGTCAGCATTCCACAGTAACAAATCCTTCTGCTCTGAAAACTTGCTCCTAGGGTCAAAATTTACTGTAGATTTCAAAACTCACATTACTAGAGCAATAGGAAGTATAGATTTTCCATAAAATATCCCCAAAGTAGGCTTCAAATTACATTTTGATTCCTGGGAAGCCACTTTTAGAAAATTATAGCTCTGGATCTACTTGACTCTGTGAGCTTTTGTTAGAAACCAAGAAAGTACTGCCCATATGCTACAAAATGTTTCAATCCAGATCTTCCTACCTCTTCTAGTTGCTGAGATAAAAGGCATAAAAAATGGCTGAAATTAATTTATGTGACAAAAATGTCCCATCTTTAAAGCTCAAAATGATCATGTAGGACAGCTCGCACATACTCTAACAAAAACCAATGAAAAGAGCATGTCCTGAAATACTAGGGCCTAGTTTTTTATTTTGGTGTCTTCCCTTTTTGTAGATCTAGTAGAGCTTTGAAATTTTGTTCCGTGTGATGTTTCTAGCATTATATTTGTTAATTTATTTGCACTCCTGCGTTGGTCCATGGTGGCTAAGCCACTGCCAATTTCTCTAATTGATAACTTAAAGATAAAGATAATTTATTAATACAAAGGAGTCTGTTTCAGTTTTTCAGGAAATTGGCAACCCCATTGCCAAGGGGCCACGCCTGATAGCTGTGCAGGTCCAGCCACAGGTCCCACCCACCCACCAACTCATCTTTCCTTGACTTTCTAACTGGATCCAGAACTGTGCAACTTCTTTTCAAAGCTTTCAAACAAATTTTCTGTAGTAGACAAGGTATTCCCTGGCAGCATGTACCCTCTTCCCATGGCACTCGGTGTAGGAGCAGGAATAGTTGTCAAGATATGCTGCTCTGGAATCCAACAAGTGTCTTTTCTAGATGGCCACTGAAACTGTTGTGCTGGCCCATGAGGGTGCATAAATGTAATTAATGCATCTTTTTCTTCCTCACAGACTTCACAAATGTTTCCAAGCCACCACAAATCATCATAAATGCATGCCACATATTGGCCTGGTTGCAGTTTCAATTGTCGTTGATCAATGTTACTGTATATTCCAACATTGGCCACAAAATAACATATAGATCTTGAAACTTGGCTAACTTCAATCTGTTTATCATTTACTGGAACAAAATGATGATTTTCTCGAGTTCCAGCTACTGTATGCCCATGATTAAATCTTATTTCCTGTGCTTCTCTCTCTGCTTCTATTTCATCAGTTGAAACAAAAAAGAATGTAATTCTGTGCACATCTTTTTGGCAAAATTCAGAGAGATCGGTAGGTGTGAGAATCTGACCAGTTACTGGTCTTTGCAAGCTGGCACGAGCTGCCAATCTTTTCACAGTGCCCCCTACACCATCACATGCTGATTTTCCATGGCTGGTAGCAAAAAAGTTCCATTCTGCTGTTATCCCACCAAAATCTTTGCTGTGCCAACAAAGGTTCATGAAATTTTTGTAGTTTTTGTACTGGCCTGCAGCACCATCACTGAAGTAATGAATGTGCTTGATTACTTCAAAATTTTCTTTCAGAAATCCAATCAACTTCTTCAGAAAGACATGTACTGCAACAGTATCATGCTTCAGACAGTCACTGATGACACAAAAACATTCACTTCTAATTTCATCTGAAACTTTGTGATACATTACAAAAGGATGCAGTGTTGCTTGGCTGTTGTCCCAGTGAAAACCTTGCACTGCATCTTGTACCAAAAAGAATAGTTCTCTGCAAAATCCATTAAGATTATTGCTTCTTCAGGTTTTATTTCCTCCTTTAGGGACTTCAGGTGAGCACTTTGGTGATTTGAAACGTAATGATGACCACAAAGGAAGATAATTTTTGAAGTCAGTTCTGTGATAAAATCCTCTACTGACAACTGTTTCATAATCAAGGTGTCCCTGTCAGTGTGAACCCATTGTTTATATTCAATCATTTCTTGTGGATCCATTTCTGCTTGTTCTGTAAAAATAGCTGAAAGGTGATCTTCTAGTGCTGGTGCTCCAGGGCACAGTTCACACCGTTGTAGCATACAGTCTTTTGACTCCAAATTGCAAACACATTTTTGCATCAGCATTTTGTAATCCTCATGAATATCAGCTCCAGCCAACATCAGTTTCACATTTTGGTGAATTGTACATACACAAACACTGTGTACCCCTGCTACACCAACTGTCACACACCACTTTGGTCGAAGTTCACAGAACTTAGAGAAGCCAATTTCAGGGCCATTTCGATCTTTGTAAGCAATGTACATTTCTTTCAAATTGCTGAGCAGCAGTCTTTTTTGTTTTTGAAGCTTTTTTCCATCAATCCTGACAGACACCCAATCTTTCTTCCCTGGCACATCAGCTGAATTCATCATCATCATAAAACTTTTGAACTTTTACTACTACTTCCTCAGGCAGTGTTTTTCCTTTCTTTTTTCCTGGTATTGCAAGAATACCTGACTCTGCTTTCAACTTCCTGGCTGTTTTAACCATTCAAAGAGAAACTCCAAATTCTTCTGCTGTTTGTTGTATAGACCAGCTGTTAGGCTCCAGAGTTAGAATCTGCAGTTTCCTTTCTTTGTCTGATAATTCCATTTGGCTTTTCAATTCTTCCAACAGTATTTCATAATCTTCACAATTTCTGCACCTCTGCTGACTTGTGCTAGCTTCCGTTTCACCCACATCAATCCCTGTAAGAGCTGCCATTTTCTGACCAATAGCTTCTTGTGCTTGTCTTGTCTTTCTTTTGACATATCCTGGTAAATCTCTCTTGCTCACTTTTTGTGGCTTTACAGGGGAAATGTCAAGTGCTGAACAGCTGGTGTCTAGTTTCTGCTTTTGTGCTTCTGGTGTATCAAATGATTCACTTGATGATGTTGAACTGATTCTTTGTATTTCAGCCCTCTGTTTCCTGCAATCAGGACAAAGTTTCTGTCCAGGCTTAATGTCTTTGCCAGTCTCTTCCTTCAACAGTTGAACTATTGCAATGTCAATTGCCAGAAGTGATTTTTTGGGTAATGTTGATTTATGATATTCAAATGGGTTGCAACAGTGCTTCTGCAGACTCTCATATCTGGTCAAAAGAAGCTGTTTATGGTGCAAGCATATGCATGCATCTTCCTTAAATTGGACTTCTTCTATTCCTGTTCGAAGAAAAAGTAGTTGTCTTTCCTGAACTGTCAGCTCTGTGAACAGTTTCAAACCACATTTTCGGGAATATGTTTTCAGGTGACACTCTGTGCCCTCTTTATTTCCAATAGTACAAGCTTCCAGTTTTCTTTGTTTCCATGGGTTCTCCCACATGAACACTACTAGTATCTGATGATTCGGCCATTTTCAGTTTTGATCTGAAAACAATAATAGTCATGTATTTCATGTTGTTGAACATAAATAAAAATATGTATAGCCTAGCACGTAGTACCTAGTCCTGCACTATATAATTGGTAATAAGAACAAAGGAAAAATAAAACATTGTGCCAATGAAATAACAATTATAATGCTAGAAACATCACACGGAACAAAATTTCAAAGTTCTACTAGACATACAAAAAAGCAACACACCAAAATAAAAAACTAGGCCCTAGTATTTCAGGACATGCTCTTTTCATTGGTTTTTGTTAGAGTATGGTGCGAGCCGTCCCACATGATCATTTTGAGCTTAAAGATGGGATGTTTTTGTCACATAAATTAATTTCAGCCATTTTTGATGCCTTATAACTCAGCAACTAGAACAGGTAGGAAGATCCGGATTGAAACATTTTGTAGCATATAGGCAGTACTTTCTTGGTTTCTAACAAAAGCTCACAGAGTCAAGTAGATCCAAAGCTATAATTTTCTAAAAGTGGCTTCCCAGGAATCAAAATGTAATTTGAAGCCTACTTTGGGGATATTTTATGGAAAATCTCTACTTCCTATTGCTCTAGTAATGTGAGTTTTGAAATCTACAGTAAATTTTGACCCTAGGAGCAAATTTTCAGAGCAGAAGGATTTGTTACTGTGGAATGCTGACTAGCTAAAAATGGTACAAATAATTTGGCGCTTAATATGTTGGACAAAGTAGCCCATGCTCTTGGAGCCCTAGTGACAGAACCACAAGAGATATGGAACTAACACTTTGCAGAACTTCCTTTAAGGCTTAAAGGAATCTGTGAGCAAAGTTAGAACAAAATCTGACATGGTGAAGTGGAGTACTTTTCCAAAATTGGTCCACTTGACGTGGAATGATCCTATAAGTACTTCAAACAACTACGTACGTAGAATGTGTAGCAGCAAAAATTGAAAAATTAAATATGGTATCAGGTCATCCCATAAGTAATGTCATTTTTTACGATAGATTAAGTTTAAACTAGTCCCACTCAGTTTAAGCATAAATTTTCTGAAGGTTATATCTAAGAGGAGATCTATCGTGTTTTGCTATATACTTTACAGACCTTGACCAGTGAAGATGTGTGTTTTGCTTTATGTGAACTCCTCATAAACATGGTGGTATCAGAAGAGCATATCAGGTATATAATGCTTTATGAGTTCAAAAAAGGGAATAGTACTACTGAAGCAACGCAAAACATTCAGGATGTTTATGGCAATGATATTCTGCATGTGAGGAAATGTCAAAGATGGTTTCAAAAGTTTAGGAATGGTGACTGCTGTTTGACAGATGCAGCATGCTCTGGATGCCCTGCTGAATTTGATGACCTGCTGTTAGCCGCACATGAAGAAGACTGTTCAACAACTGTCGAAGAATTGGCCCAGAAACTTGGTTCAGCCCCGTCCACCATCCATTGACATTTGCAACAACTCAGGAAAGTGCCTGTTAGGAAAATGGGTGGCACATGAATTGTCGGTTGACACTCTGAGGGTGCGGGTAAACATTCATTCCTGTGAACTCCAAGGTCCATTTTTGCACCGTTTAGTGACTGGTGATGAAAAGTGGATACTGTACTAGAATGTTAAGCGCCGTTGACAGTGGGTTTGTGCTGGAGAACCAGCGACACCACAGCCAAAACCAAATCTTCACCCTCGGAAGGTGTTGCTTAGTGTTTGGTGGGATAAAGGTGGTGAATACATTTTGAAACCTTACCACACAACCAAACAATCACCGCTCAAGTCTACTGTCAACTACTGGATTGATTGAACACTGCACTAAAAGAGACCTTCTTTGGTTAATCAGAAAGGAATCGTGTTCCACCACCACAACGCACGTCCTCATACCGCTCGGATCACTACTGCAAAAATTGAGGAGATTGGGTAGGAAAATCTTTCACATCCTCCATATTCACCAGACCTTGCGCCTTCAGATTATCATCTCTTCAGGAGTCTGCAAAACTATCTTGACGAGAAACAGTATACTTCTTTAGATGACTTGCACACCAGTCTTTGTACGTTTTTTGCCTCAAAACTGCCTGAATTTTATAAACATGTCATTGAAAAGCTTGTAGGACATTGGCAGAGTGTCATTGATTCCGATGGAAAATATATACTAGATTAAAAAGTTCCAGTTGAGTTTTTTTTGTACTTCAAATTCCGATCTAAAAAATGACATTACTTATGGGATGACCTGATACTAATTGTAATGTACAAACCCCCAAACATGCCAACCTCAAAATTTTCAGATTCCATTACAGAGGTAAGAAACTTGGTAAAAGATCTACACTCTCCAACCCCAAATATTTTTCTCTATGGTGATTTTAATTTCCCATTCATGAAATATAAAAGGATAGGAAAAAATATATATATACACCAGGACAAGGGGGGCACACAAGAAGGCCAGGAGCAGGTAAAAATGCTACTAGCTCTAGCTGATGAATTTATGTTAATGCAAGAAATAACAGAAAACACAAGAAAAAACAACTGCCTAGATTTGGTATTCACAAACAACAGTAATCTAATTGATAATGTAGAAATATCCCCAACTATGATATCGGACCACAGCATCATTGAAATAACAACAAATATAAAGGCAACAGGAAAGGAAAGAACACGCACAACAGAAAGAAGCAAATTCAAAATTTTTAATTTTCACTCCAAAGCTATAAACTGGGAAGATGTGACATCCAGCATGGAAGTAATCAGAGATGGGCAAGATCACCAACTTTGGTGATCTTGAAGATCAAGATCAGATCACCAGAAAAATGTGATCTTGAAGATCAAGATCAGATCACCAGAAAAATGTGATCTTGAAGATCCAGATCAAGATCGTGATCTTGAAGATCACTTTTCAAGATCACTTTTTAAGATCACTTTTATATGAATTGAAAAAAGTTGTACTCTTGTAGAGTAAACAAAAACAAATTATTTTGTTAATCACTCCTGAAAAGTATCACTCCTAATACGCCCCTGAGGGCTGAGGCAATACAAGCATCGCATCCTACCCATGTCACCTGATCTAAACCACGGGGATTGACGATTCCCCTTTCAGTTTTTCAGGTGGTAAACTTAAAACTTAGTATTATCATAACTTATCAGCAAAGAAAAAACTATTAAATGACCTACATATAGTTTTTAGTTCTATTTTTCTCAATTCTCATTTCACCAGGTCCATAACCCATATCAATGAATGGTCAGCATATATAAGTAAACATTTTTTACATAGAATTTAATTTTACAGTTTTACTGCAGTACGCAATTACTGACAATATAAGGGTAAAAATCGCAAGTTAAGAGTGTTAATTTAATGTTCAACCGCTGTAAACATTTGCTTTCAGCAAAACCAATTGTTCAAAGTTACCATCCGAGAGACGACTTCGTTTGGGGCTATGAACCATGCCAGCAAACGAAAACAACCGTTCCACTGGTGCAGAGGAAGGTAGCGTGGTGTTATACCTCTTGAAGATCTTCTTTATAGCAGGATACCTATCTAAAGAGTCGAGTGCCTTACTGGTGTCCTGCAAATAATTGAGGACTTCCAAGTCTTCCTTGTTGTTAGGAGCAGAGAATGAGCCATCCATAGTTCTGAAGAAATCGTCTTCAGATGAGGAGTCTGAGTTCACCGAACTATTACCACTGCTGTCAGAATTACAATTTCTTACAGCCATTTGCAGCTTGTCTTTTACTTGAGACTTGATTGCTTCATGATCGCCGAAATTTGGCCCTTGCCATGACTCCAGATTTGAAAAAATTTACTGGAGCACAGCTCTGAATTTACTTTTTTTTCCCTTACACCACTAGATAGGTTAATGATAGTAAACTCTTGAATTGACGACATACCAATTACAAATTGTTTTAGCTAAACATAATAATACAATAATGTACAGTTTATAACTCACCTTAAGTTTATTTATTCATTGCAGCAGCAACAGTGGACGATGTTAGACCTTGCATGTAGGCATTTGTTGTGAATTTACCGCCATGTATGCTTGGCCACTGATCAATAGCTTTCTGTGTGATCATTACAGCAGATCTAGTGCCTGGAGCTGGACCCTCCTTCACAATTCTGCACAGCTTAGTCAAATGAGATGGCTTAATGGATCCTTTGTGTTCAACAATGTAACCAAGAATGGAGAATGTCCCTTCAGCTGGTGCTTCACTCCAGGCAGTTGATCCATCTTTATCAAAATGCTTTAATCTCTCTGTGATTCCTTTCCACAGCTGTTCTATATATTCTGTCAGCCAATTTATCACTGAGTCTTTTGTAAAACTACTTTCAGATCTGGTTCTGGATGGTCTAGCAACTTCAGCAACCTGGTAGTAATCAGAACGTTTCTTGATGTATTTGTAAACTTCATTTAGGATGTAATCCTCAGCTGTTAGTTCCTTTTGCTGCCCTGTGGTATCGTGCTTAAATTCAGAAACTACATCATTTGCATTTCCTCCATTAGCTAATTTGGAAATTGTTTCCATCACTCTTAACATAACAGTTTTCCCTCCTTCTTTATAAAATATATTTTCTACAAATTCTGCACTAACTGTGGTTTTTTGAGCTACTTGCAACATAATCTTTGTTACATAGGAAATCAATACATAGAACTTGGCACTAATTTCTTTCTCTTGTGGATGATCAAAAAAACAATTTTCCACAAATCTGTCAAATTGATCAAATTCGTAATTAACCATGCGAGTATCAGATTTGAGTTTTGGTCTCTTAAAACCAATGATATTGTCAAGAACCATATTGGTATAGTCAAGGCCTGATCTCAGATTTGAAGAGTGATTCTGAATAAAGTCTAAAAGCTCACTTAGTTTACAAATTTTCTTCAATGCATCAACGTGGGCTCTGTTCACAAGATGCATTAAGTCCCATCGAAATTTGAAATTTTCTCCAAACAACTTTTTCATTTCGTTTTTAAATGGCTCGTTGTCCTTACAAAAAGACCCATCTCCAACCATTCCAGATACCTTGGATTTAATTGCTTCTTCAGATAGTTTCAAGTGATTAGGAGACTTCAACACATCAAAAATTTCATTGGCCAAATAAACTCTGATTTGCTGCGTACTAAATTTATCCCAGCAGTTTTACAGTCTTATCTTCTTCACTCATAACTAATACAACTAGCATGCTTAATCCCAAAATTGTTCCAATGTCAGCTGTTATTGTTACTGAAGTTTGTTCTAAGAACCACTTTACAGTTTGTTCTTTAAGTTGATTATCTAATAGCTCACAAATTGTCTCGCACGCATGTGTGCTATGATTCAAATTTCCAACCCACAACCTGACCTATGTAATACAGCTAGAAGTACTGGATATAGAGCCCATGCAGTGTTTGTTTTCATTATGTAGTATAAGATGTTGCCACATAAGTCTTCTATGCGTTTAGTAGTGTTCTGAGATGTTTTCATCACTTCATAAACAGCAGCTGAAAATGAATCATCAGCATGCCCTAGATCCTTCTTTTCCACCAATTTGAATGTAGATTTGATCAAATCATTGTTCAGGATTTCTTGTATTGATTTACACTTGCTTAAATGGGCTATGGAAATGTCAAATTTGTTGCTTTTTGCTTTATTAGATTTGGATGCAACACTTGAAATTGAAGGCATATTTTGACTTCTCTTTATTAACCACAACAGCTTGGTGAGTTTCTTTTGTTAGGCGCAAAATTGCATTCAATGTCTTCTGGATTTGGGAATTTTCAAATTCCTCTAAAGCAGTTTTGTTAGTCTGATGCGCAGATTCCTCACTTACCTTTTGTTTCTTAGGTGGAGGAGAAGCACTTTCTTCAGTCTGTGAAACATCTAGTGAAAAAGTTTCATTTTCTAGATTAGCAGTTGATGAAGTTGGTTCATTTTTCTGAGGTCTAGCACTAGCACATTTTGTGAACAAACTAAATGACTGCTTTGCCGTATCTCTTTGCTGCACTTCATCGTGGTATTTCTTTTCTGCAATATCTAAGCTGTGGGCCCAAACTCTGGGACCTCTTGTATTGTAACAAATATTTTTTTTGGAATTAAAATGTTCCTCCCAGTTTTGCTTCTTTGAATATTTGTTCTTGCATTGACCACAAAAGTAACCCCTTTTAACACCCTCACTTTTCTCTCCAACTTCATCAATATTAGGATCCATTATTGATTATTGACTACCTGAAAAAATACAAAATAAGTAAAAGTTAGTATAGTATGGTAAAAGTGAGTAAAAGTAAGTAAATATAGTACAATGAAAGTAACTAAAAGTAAATGCTTTAAACTTAGTAAAAGTAAGGAAGAGTAAGTAAAAGTAGGTAAGTTAAAGTAAGTAAAAGTAAGTTTAAACTTAACTAAACTTTTCAATTCTAGAGTCATGGTGGATTACTTAAAACCGCACAAGTAATTATCTGGCCAATTTATCAAACCTGGCCGAGATCAATGGAACATAGTCCAATCCTGATAATTTTATATTAAAAAAATATACGTTTTAATAAAATTTTAATTATCAAAACATTGAAGCTTAACAAAAAATAAAAATAATTGTTAAATATGGAATTACCAACTAAACTTAAAATAACTAAATTTGTAATTTAAAAAAATTGGTTTGTACAAGAACGTATACGCAAAAAAATTGCATAACGTCTAGCGGATGAACAAAACCCAAACCCAAATTTACTTTTTCTCATGGTCAAATTTACTGGAGCAATGCTCCCAAGATCCCAGGAATCTGGAGTCATGGCCCTTGCAACAATGATATCCATCTAAGTTTGAAATACGGATGAGATACTGAGGCCAAAATGGCATCAGTTACCTCGGGGGCTCAACGACAAAAAATGACCAAATCTGGCATTGAAGCCAGAGACGACTGCTGCCAGTAATGGCATGCAGTGTCTCAAGCGCAGGTCGTTTGGTTGGATAGGCTCCAATCTTGCGAGGGCATCTTGAGTCACTAGGACTGTTGGAAGAAGACAACCGTAGTAGCATTCTTTCTCTGCCTGTAATTTGTTGAGGGCTGCTGCAATTGGTTTTAGAACAGACAAATATTCTGAAATAAATTCCAATTCATTGTCTTTGAGGATGGGTAGATTCAGTTCTTCAAGAGCTACATTCACGTCGTTCTTATGTTTATATATTTGGCTTAATGAGTCGTACATTGAGTTCCATCGGGTGACGCATGGGTACCTAAATTGGACGCCAGTTATTTCCTGTATTTTTTCTGCTGACTTGGGTTTACCAGCCGCATTCCACAGCGCCGAACATTTTCCCATTGCAGAATGCTTTATCTTCTTTAGTCCAGGTGAATTCAGTCCTTTATCTGCATCAGTTGTTGCTACCAAGTTCAATGTGTGGGAGGCACATCAATATGGGATGATAGTTTCACTGACTCCTCTCCATGCTCTCCTGAATGTTCAGGAAAGTTGCTGATGATAACCTCTTCATCTGAATCTTTTTCATCATCATCTTCATCTGCATCATCTTCATCAATGTCGTCAGTACGATTCTGAACACGAACACCGAACTCTTTAAAGCATTTCACCATGTTCGATGCATTGTTGGTGACTGTAGATACAACTTTTCTATAAGATAAACCATGCTCCGAGTTGATCCTGTCCAATTCCAGCAATTTTATCAAAGCTATGTGTTCCACAAAATCTTCGGCATGCCAGTGCAGTTGATCCTCGTGACAAGTCATCATTGATCTGTAATGTAAGAATATAAAATCAATGTTTGTATGAACATTTTTTTAAGCTTAATTTAATAATATTGGTTAGACACGCACCAGCTAAACTGCGCCACCAAACATTGAAGAGAAGAACTATGTGATATAAAGGAGGCAATTCAGTGATGAGTCGCCTACCATACCACCACATCAGTGACCCATCCCATAAGAGTAAAATGTGGAAGAGTCCATATTCACAGCCTGTGAATATGGACTCTTCCACATTTTGCTGTGAATCAGACACAATGACAGATGACAGAATCAGTGAATTAGTGTGAAATTACTGTGAATCACAGCAAAATGAAGACTCACCAAATTAATGAATGAGGAACACATGTCGAATAATTGAAAAGATTATACTATAAGTCTATCAGACTATCAGTCTATCACCAATGGTCAATTTATCAATTATATAAAAATAATACACTAAATCAATAGCATACCCAATGCGCAGTGACTCCCATGAAACTGCGGTGATTAGTTGACCATATGTCGCATGTAACACACACATGGTCAACTGCTGCCAGTTTTGCTTGTGTCTTCCTTCATTGTACTGGTTGTTGTTGCAAGAGATCTAGCCAGGGTGCGTCTAGATGGCACCTGAACAGCCGGGTTGACGTCTGAAAAAAATATTTAAAAATTAAAACAAATACAATAGATTAGCTATGGAAAAAATATCAAAATATTTAGCTAGGCTAGCGATAGTCTAATGTTCATACAAATAATATGATTAATTATTTTAATCAGATATTAGCTATGGAAAAAATAGCAAAATATTTGAGTTATACTAACATGAAAGAAGATCCTTAAATTCATGTAGTTCAACTAGGCTCAATGGTAGGAGCCCATTAGCCACAAGCGAGAGAATCTTCTTTTCAAGGATATCCTTGCATATTGGTGGTCCTGGTTTTTGCTTGGAAATGTGGAACATGCTTAGTGTTGACTGCTTGGCAATTTTGGCAGGGCCAGCATTGCTGCCGCTGGCATCTTCTTCTTTAGCTGGACGCTTGCGAGATTTCTTCTCTGATTCATATTCACCCAAAAGATCCGAATGTAGTTTCTGCACAAGAAAATAAATTATTATCATGCGGAGAGACTTCTTGAACACCCTGTATAATATTTATCAGAGTATCAAACTTCTAGTTGAAATTAATACTTAATAAGATTCTAAAATTTTGTTATCTTTAACTAAAATTATTTTCACCATGATCAGTGCATTTTTATCCTATGTTAAATTGAAAGCCGAATTTCATCCTTCAGTAACTAAATAGGAGAAATTACAGACATGGATCAGACAGAGAGAAAGACAGATACACCTGGCGTTTTATTATAGTTTGATATCGGCAGTTTTTAATGTAGTTACTAGTCCATAATCTATTAATATCTGAAGTGCACAATATATTCAAATGGACGTCTATGTAAATGTAGCATTAGTCTTGTTTGGCACCAGTCACTTAAAATATGACTTGAACCATTATGTTAATGTTGCTACTTACTACTTAGTTACTAAGTAGTACTAACCCTGAGGTGCCTCAGAAGATTGCTTGTTGAGTCGAGGCCAGCAGACAGAATTGTAGTTTTCTTTGTACACTGCCTACAAATAACTTTGATACTGTTTCCAGTTTTTTTCGACAATTTGAAAATATTTTCCGTTCAATAGCACAGATTGATCCTTATTACCAACATTGTTATCTAAATATATTGAATACTGTTCTGGTGACAACCTAGAATATTTGGTTCCCTTGGGAGCCTGTTGAAGTTGTAAAATTGCACTCATTATTAAAAAATTCAATCTGTAAATAAAATATGTTTAGAATTAATTTATTATGAATACGGACCTATAGGCTATATTTTATGCCTATATATAATAATATATTAATAGAACACTTTTAACATAATTGCACAGTAAATTACACTTTTTACGAGCCTAAATTCCACAGCAACTACACCTTCCATGAGCCCACGCATGACGCAAGTCACCCAACTAACAGAAAACATAAACAGTCGGTGTTGAACAAAGTTGCCACCAGATGTCGCTTGGACAAAAAACAAATGACATTCGCATAGCGGCATATTTAAGAATCTGAAATTAAAAGTGATCTAAGTCTAAAGTGATCTTCAAGATCAAGATCACAAGAAATAAAGTGATCTTAGATCAAGATCAAGATCACCATAATAAAAGTGATCTTCAAGATCAGATCACGATCTTGATCTTCAAGATCACGATCTGATCTTCAAGATCAAGATCGTGCCCATCTCTGGAAGTAATAGATTGGAAAACCATTTTTGAGGCCAAGACAATGGAGGAGATGCTAATGATGTTAGAGGAGAAGACGTTAGAAATTGTGGAAAAACATGTCCCAAAGATACAACAAAAAGGAAAGAGAAGCAGGTTCGAAAGACAAAAGAGGGCATTGTTTCGAAAGAGAAAAAGAGTGACTGCAAAATTAAGTAATTGTAAAGATGACAACATCTGAAAAATATTAATGATAAACTGCAAAGTATCGATGTTGTCATTCAGGAACTAATCGAGAAGCATACAGAAAAAGAAGACAGTGACACTATAGAAGCGATGAAGGCTAACTCAAAGTACTTAGAATAAATTTGTTTCAAAAAAGTTAGCTACAGTAAATTCAAATAAAGGCTTAGAAAAAGAAAAATGTCTTGGTACACTTTGGAGACTTAGTATTATCTTAAATATTTTACCTTTTAAGTTCTTAACTCATTCTTGTGTTGGCTTCTTGACATACTGGTACTGTAGCTACTAGAAATTTTACTGGCAAAATAAAGAATAGGACCTAAGACTCAAGGCCAATGGAAGCAGTCAGGCTAGTCAGGTTTTGGCCTAACCAATATTTACCTAAGCCAGAGGGTTTGTTCTTGAGTTCCACCATTTTATTGGTCCAACTTTTTAAAAAATACAAAAATCAAAACTTATCTGAGATCAGCCATGACTCAGGAAAGGCTCAACCATTTTAATGTTGTTGCATGTATGGTATATAAAGAAAGGTGTGACCAGTTAGATTTAGTTGATGTTGCCAATGGATTTGTTCAGGGTTCTGAACATAGGTTATCCTTATTTGGTAAATTTAATACACTAGACTTTGCCATGACCAAAATTCTGGTATGATCCAAGGCTACAATGACTTAAATGGAAGTGAAACATGATGATATTGACAAGAAACCAGTGTAATACCTGATATTTTTTGTCCAAATACCAGTATATGCAGTTTGCAAACTCACCTAAAGTGTTCAATTATAGTCAGCCACAAGATGAGATAAATCTTCAAACTACTATTGTTATTTGCTGCAAGTAGGTATTGCTTTTAGTGAGTGTGAAATGTATTATTGCATCAGAATCCAACATTTTTCACCTGAATTTTAATATTTTTCCACAAATTGGCTTTACCAATGTTAGTGTTTCTGATGGGCCTGTTAAAGTAGATGTAGTATTTGTTCTTGTAGAAGGATGATTGTTTGTGTTTATAGTGTACTGAATGGGCCCTACACTGAACACTGATAAATTTAAGTAAATAATTAAACACACAAGCCCTCAACTACTTCAAAAAAATAGAATTATTGCCATTTATAAAAAATCAGACCTAATGAATGTTTTTTATCCTTTCAGCTAACTAGTTTTGTAAGTAAGCATTTGCTTAGAATTGATACAGATCACCTTGCTAGTACTGTTTTTACTACAGTATCTGTTTGAAGCATAAATATAGTAAACTGAATAACATAATTACTGAGGGAAGTCATGGGTGATTCATCCCCAGACCTCACTTTGGAATCATTAATATCTAATGCAGAAAACAAAGACCAGGAAAAAGTAAGTACTGTACTTTCCTTTACAAAATCTTAAATCTTTATTTAGGTTGTAATATACAAGAGTTCTTAATTTTGTATATAGGCTTTATATAACAAGTACTAAGTGTACTTAGGTGCTCCCTCTTCTGGCTTTCCAAGCAGCACTATGGGCGTTAAATCATTGCTGTTATGCTTACCCATAGGCTGTGGTGAGTGAGTCATAAATGTTCAAATTATGCCTAGCCAAATATTGTTTTGCTAGTAATCAAAGTAGGTAGACTGCCAGTTTTGTTTAACTATTAACTTTAGTTTGATACCATAGTCTATCCAAATGGCCATTAAAAGTTTCACAAAAGGAGGCCTAATAGGGAAAAAATAGCTTTCCAGGCCTACACTTCTCATAGTTAAAGTTCTTTAACTACGGTATGAACTAAAGTTCCACATTAAAAGGTCTTAGCTCGTGATTTTTCTATTTTAGATCCTGTTGTACCCATTTTCATATATTTTGCAAGTACCAGGAAAAATGGTTCGAGGAAAACTTGCCCAAGCCTTTAATTATTGGATGAAAATACCAGAAGACAAGCTCCAAGCCATCTCAGAAATAATTACGATGCTACACAATGGCAGCCTTCTGTAAGGATATCTACTTTAGGGAATAAATTTTATCATGGAGGTTCCCTATTGGTTCTATGATCTTTGTTGATCCCTAATCTAAACATTTGAGTAGGTCAGTTTAAGCATAGTAGATTCTGATATTCCCCAGGCAGTCCTTTGACATCTAGATTTCCAGCCCAAGGTTTATCATGTACAGTCAACCCTCATTATAACGGACTAATAGGGGGGAAAAGGTGTCCGTTATAGCCGATTGTCCGATATAACCGACGGTATACGTATACGATACGGTAATGGATACTATATACAGTACTGTGCACTGTCTGCTGAACACGATACATGATAAATGATACAGAAAATAATGAAATATAATAAAAATATAAAAGTTAGCTTGTCCTTGGCCTTACGAATGTCGGAAACAGTTTGCTTTTTCACGCCATACTCCGCGCACACCTTGGCCACCGAAGCACCCGCCTCTTAACTTCTTGATTAATTCCAGCTTCTGGGTCACCGACAGGGTCACATGCTTCTTCTTTTCCTGGTTAACGTCGCCAGTGGTGTGTCCAGTTTATCCGATATCCGCTCTAATGGGGTCCGTTATAGCGAGGGTTACTGTACTACTAAAGGCAGTTTGGACTAGTTCTCTGAGAGATGGCCTGACAGATATTGAGTAGCATAATGACAGTCTTTTAAAGTTATCTTAGGATGGATTATTTATTTTAACATGCAGAATTTGAACTAGGCTAGGCAGTGATGTAGTCAAGACCACCATGGTCAGGACAGAGACCATATGCAATTTTTGTATGTACTGTATATAACTATTCAATATTAGGTAATGCTTAATTCCTAAGCTCTGTATTTTACATTCAGGAATAAAGACTCTAAAGAGGTTATCAAATGACAGTTGCAAAATTTACTCATACTTTATTTGCAAACTTTGTGATATTTTTCAGCAGTTAACTGTCTATTTAAAACAAGATAAGTGTTTTTTGCACTTGAGGAACATCACAGTGATGTAGTTGATACCACGATGGCTGAGACTGAGACCTAAGCTCCCAAGACCCAGACCAGTAAAAAAGGTCTTGAGTCCTACATCATTGAGGCTAGACTTGGGTACCATATACACACCTACATATTATTGAATGTTGATAATGAAATTTGACTTTGCCCATGTAATCCATAGTAACACTAGTGGACTCAAATTAGTCATTATGAAAAGGGTACCGTACATAGGTAGCTTTTGGGGGATCTCTCCCCCTCCCCAGTTTGTTGAGATAATGAAAATATTAAGTTTAGGTCTCAAATAAGAGAAAAAAACCCTATTTGAGTGACTTACTTATCCTGCTATGATTGTTTGTCAGGTACTGGTACAAACTAGTTAGCTAAATTATGGTAGATACCTGTAAGCTCTTAGGGCTCTATATATGGGACCTCCTGTGACTTTTTCAAAATCTGTCAAATGTAAAGGTATGCAAAAACAGTTCTAATCTATTTGAGAAAATAGAAACCATTCATAAAGAATGTTTAGCATTGTCTTTGGGACCTAATAAAAGCAACAAAATTAGAAGTTAAACTTTTAAAAAATATTCATCCTAGAAATATAGTTCGGGGTTACGTGTAAATGTAAGTTTTGACTTTTCTTTAGTATGGTACTAACTGGATTTTTATCTTATGTATAACAAACATGAGCCAATTCATTCCTGATGCATTATGATTCTTGCTTATTTCCAGTGGGACATTACAGTCCTGTCAGTCATGAAAGTGTTAAACTTGTAGAAGTGTACCAGAATTCTGGTTCCAGTTCCTGCTGGCTGGAATTCTGGCCATTTATTGTGAGTTCTGGTTCTGGCCAGAACTCTGTCTGATATCCGGCCAATCTGGAATTATTAAGTTTTAATAATATTAAATAAAATAAAACATAGAAGGAAAATAGAATTATATATAAACAGATTTTGATATATTTATGCAAAGTCCTTAGCCATTCCTTTGGCTACTTGCATGTCTCAAATAGCAAATGAAATATATAATAAAACATTCAAAATTTTCTTGCTAGGTAGTTTTTGTTTAATATTGTTTTATGATGATAAAACAAAAATTATAAAACTCCAGAAGTTGGCATTTTTAAAAAAATTATTGTTATAGAATATAAACTATAACTTAGCCTTATGCTTATGAAAAATATATATATGTAAATGAAATATATTTAATATTTATATCTGTAAAGAGAAAATAAAAGTGATAAAACAAGTGAAATAATATCTTACTTAATAATGAGGCGCCACATGCAAGAACCATCTAAGCGCCAAAAATAAAAATTGCCAGAAAATGCAATTAAAGTTTACTAATTTAGAAATTAATAATACATATATTATTTAAAATTATAGACCTACTAGTTAGGGCCTAAGCCAACACAAAAGGTTCTGGCAGCTGGATATTCTGGCTTCTGGCTGGAACCAAAATTTGTTGGCTGGATATTCCAGTTTCTGGCCAAAAAACTGGTTCCAGTACACCTCTAAAACCTGTGTTCAGCTTGGTTTTATTACTGTTAATTTTTTTTCCACACCCTTTTTTATGACCCACAGTTTGAGAACCATTTCTTTAAGTTATACATTATTGAAAGTAACCTGTTTCATGAATTTGAGGATTCACCGAAACAAATAAAAAGTAACTGTTTCCCAACTTAAATTTTGACGAACATAACTTAAAAATTGCTGAAAAATTGAGAGGTCAGTCAACAAAAATTTGAGGAATGTTATAAAACAATGAAGTTTTAAGATTTATCCATTATTCATTGATTTCATTTGCTGGGTCACTTAGAACTAATTGACAATTTTAAGAGTAAGTGGTAGGGGTAGGAGACTCCAAACTTTGACTCAATATGAATTTTCTTTTAGAGCAAAAGCCAGTAAGGTAAGGTACCATCTTTCACCCCAGTTTTAAGTCTAAATGCTGGAGAGTTGTTGCAGAATACCCCAGCAGTAAATTATTTGGGTTGAGGTAGTGTGAAGTAAGTTAACTTATATAACAAGTTTAGTGAAGGGGAATGTAATGAATTCTCTTTCTTGGCAGAGTAGATGACATTCAAGATAACAGCATTCTCAGGAGAGGAATTCCTGTTGCACACAGTATATATGGAATAGCATCTACGATTAATGCTGCTAACTATGTTTACTTCTTAGGTCTTGAAAAGACATTAGCTTTAAACCATCCTCAGGTAAGAATTATAAATGAAGACTCATAACAAGCTTATAATTAAGGTACTGCACTAGTTGTCATTGTTATCATCAGGATGGCCATTATGTAAACATTGAAAAAGGGGACAATGAAAATTTTTAATTTGGTGCAAATACTTTTTTTAAAAAAATTTACTGCAATACATTTGCAATTTTATAACAAAATGATAAACAAAACAATATTTTAATGTTTATTTGATCAGATCTAATTTTTTTTCATTTTTTATACTTTCATATACACAAAAAAGAGGACTGTCTGGTTTAATACCAGATGTCTGGCCACCTTAGTCATCATCCTGATCTTGATATTTAGTTTTCATATGGAAATCAAACACACTATAAAAATTATTAATCTGTACATAAAAATTTAAATCAGAAGCACCAAAATTCATACCAAAGTGAAGTGAAATAACGAAAAGGAGAAAATCTGCTGTAAAATCACTAAATTTTGTATGGTTCACCAACAATTAGTTGCCCAGCAAAAGTTAGGGCCTAAGTGTTTCCACAACAGTGTTTCTGTTGAGTTGAGGCCTAGACAAAAAATGGTTATTCTATATGAAGTCAACCTAAACATTTTGGAGTTTAAGTGACCATCTTCAAATTTGATGAAGATGGAGAGCAAAATCTAAATGATTGAATTGAATTGAATAACTTTTTTAATTAATAAAATAAATACATTAGTTTTACAATTTGTGAAAATGGAGTATTTATTTTATTTAATTTGGCCCTTAAGCTTTAGGCTATACTGGCCTCTTAATTAAAAATGACATGATTAATAATAATAATAATACATAAATCATGAATAAGAATTATTAATCAAGGCATGCATTAATTTTAAATTATCATCATCAATATAAAACAAATACAAAGTCATTATTGAAGGTATTGATACCAGTACTATACAAAGAAATCACTATTAGACATGAGAGATAAGAGATGAACAATAACAAGTAATGTACTTTTAATTAGTGATGTGAGGCGAGAATATTCTCATTCTCCGAGAATATTCTGAGAATATTCTCTAAAATATTATTTGCTGAGAATATTTGAGAATTTTCTTTTTTCTTAGTTTTAAAACATTTTTAGATTGTTTTGCAGCTTTTTAGAGAATTCTAGAATATTTCAGAACCTTATGGAACGCTCTAGAATGTGTGAGAATATTCTAGACGACTCCAGAACATTCTAGAATACTCCGGAATTGGGAGAAAATAGTATATAAAGGATGGCAAATTGTTTCTTTGGTTAGTTGTGGTTGTGTTTAGCAAGAGCAAGTATCAAGTAAACTTTTAACACATGAGGATAGCCCAGAAAAGTCTCATGTTCCAGAGAAGTATACGGAAGAATGCAAAGATCAAGAAAAAGAAGAACAGCAGCAGAAGGAGGAGGAGGAGGAAGAAGAAGAAATAATAGGCAAAGAAGCCGATGATGACAATGAGGCAATGATTGATGAGTCAGAATCAGAGTAAATACCAGGGTAACCAATAATTAATTTCTATATAGTTTTGAAAAAATCAAATAAATAAAAAAAAAAGCATGATTTTTTTTCATAAAAAAGCTATTATACTGAAAAACTGAAATTGAACACTTAATTACAAGGGATATTTTTTATTTGTTTCTAAACTGTTTTGTATGAGATATTTTATTAATTTCCATATAATTTTGAAAAAAATCAAATAAATAATTTTTTTTTATTTTTTCAGAAAAATCATCATTTTTTTTATTTATTAGCTATTATACTGAAAAACTGAAATTGAATACTTCATTACAAGGGATATTTTTTCTTTCCAAACTGTTCTGTGTGATATATTTTATTAATTTCTATATATAATTTTGAAAAATATCAAATAAAAAAAATCATGATTTTTTCATAAAAATGAATGATGCTGAATGTTGGAAGCATGACTGGCAGAGGAAGAGAGATTGTGGAATTGATGAAGAAGAGGAGAGTTGGGGTGTTGTGTGTACAAGAAACACGCTGGAAGGGGAACAAAGCAAGAGAACTCAGTGAGGGATATAAATTGTTGTTGTTGTTGTTGTTTAGCCGATCAGCCCACCCTGATCGAGCAAGCCGGCGGCACGCAGGTAACCGATCGCCCTCTCCGGAGTGGACCAGAGGTTCAGCGCACTCGTGATGTTGTGTTGTGTTCGTTGTTGTGCTAGAGCGGTACAGTCCGTCATAATGTGTTCAATTGTTTGTGGTGTGTCTTGGCACAGGTGGCAGGTGTCGTCTATGGAGTTGTCTAGTCTGTGTTTATATGTCCATAAGTTGGGGTGATGTCCACATCGGAATCGTGCTAAGTTAACTCGATCCGATCTGCTCAGGCTGATCTCTGACCTGTTAATGGGCCGGCTTCGCACCTAGGACCGCATTCGGACCGAGTCGTGTCAGTGCTTTGTGGGTTAGGTGTGTGTGTATGTGTTTTCTGTACTGTGTGATGTCTGTGGGGCGTGGTATGGAATGGAGTATTTGGTTATAATGTCTCTCTGGTGTTACCTTAATGGTGCGAGGTGTTGGTGCATGATTGTACATGTAGTGGCAAGGGTGTTGTGGGTTAGTTGTCGCTGCTGCCATGAATTGTGTTCCCCTCATGTCTAAATGTTCCCTAACTTTTAGTATTTTTGTTTCTGTGTGCAGGTGTTCTATTGGTGTTGTTTGAGTGCATCCTGTAATGATACGAAGTGCGTTGTTTTGTATTGTTTGTAAGGTGTTTATGTGTGTGTTTGAGATAATGGGTGCCCAGCATGGGCTAGCATAGTCCATAAATGAGCGAATATATTGTTTGTAGATGAGTGATGTTGTTTCCTGCTGGTGTCCAAAGTTTGTGCCTGTTAGTACCCTAAGCGTGTTAAGTCTTGACGTACATTTGTTTTTAATGTCCTGAATGTGGTTTGCAAAAGATAATGATGTGTTGTATGTGACACCTAGTATTTTGGTTCTGTGAGTGTGTGGAATGTTGATGTTGTTTAGTGTAAGTTGTGGAATTACCTGGTGTTCTTTTGTGTTGCTTGTAAGCAAGGTGATGGTTGATTTTGTGGGCGCTACTTTGAGTCTATTGTGTGTGAGCCAGTCTTGTATACTGTTTATGTATGTTTGTAGGTTATTTGTAGCGGTGTCGATGTTGTTGTGGGTGGATGTTAGAGTGATATCATCTGCATATGATGATAAGGTAAGCTTGTTATCTATGGTGTTGGAATGTCATGCATGTATAAGTTGAAGAGTGTTGGTGAGAGAACAGAGCCTTGAGGGACCCCGTTCGGAAAAAGCTTGTTTTTGGATGACTTGCCATTAAATGTGACATGTGAGTATCTTCCTGAGAGATAGTTGCTCAGCCACCTTTTGGTGTTATTGTGCATGTTTGTGTTGAGTATTTTGTTTATGAGAGGGAAGCGTGGGATAGCATCAAATGCTTTACTAATGTCTATTGTTGCTAATAGTGTACGTTGAGCTGGTCTTCTAGAGTTGATGCCATCCATGATGTGCTGCGTCAGGTTAGTGAGTAATGTCGTGGTTGAGTGGTGAGAGGAGATAGACTGGTGACTTTGAGAATGAATTATGGGGAACATGTACTCGATATAATCAGTGCAATACGCACCCTAAAGTGGATGTCCGGACGACGTTAAGGAAGCATTCTGGAGGTTATTGGAGGAAGAAATGGAGAGTATTGCCAAGGACGAACGAGTGGTGTTGGGCGGGGATATGAATGGACACGTTGGTGATCATAACAATGGAGTGGTCAGAGTGCACGGTGGTCATGGCTATGGAGAGGCAAACGTGGACGGTGAGAGAGTGTTGGATATGGCTGTATCGTTTGATCTAGCGATTGTAAATACGTTTTTCAGAAAGAGGGAGGAGCATGTTATTACGTACAAGAGTGGAGGCAGAACATCGCAAATTGATTTCATACTGTATAGGAGGGCGCAATTGGCCGAGGTGAGGGACTGCAAAGTTATTCCAGGAGACCATGTGACGCCACAACACCGTTTGGTAGTCATGGATGTGATGTTGAAAAGAGGGAGAAAGACCCGAGGAACAACAGTGAGGAGAATTAGGTGGTACAAACTGAGAGAGGAGGGGAAGAAACGGGAATTTAGAGAGAGAGTGTTGAGTGAAATCCATGTTGATGAACAGAATGTACAGGATTGGTGGGTACATAATGCGAATGTCATGAGAATGGCAGGTAGAGACATATTGGGGGAAACATCAGGTAAAGTGTGGGAAGATAAGGAAGGATGGTGGTGGAGTGATGAGATCCAAAGAGCACTACGAAGTAAGAGAGAAACTAAGAAGTTATGGGAAGAATCGAGGAGTGAAGAGTGTAAGGTGGTATATAAAGAAGCAAAGAGAGCAGTGGCGAGAGCAAAGGCGGAGGCATATCGGCAGATGTATGAGGATTTAGAGGATCGTGAAGGACAAAAGATGATGTACAGATTGGCTAAGAGCAGAAATAGAGCGACAAAAGACTTTACACAGGTAAAACAAATTAAGGGAAGGGAGGGGGCGGTGCTGCAAAGAGATGAAGAGATAAAGGATAGATGGAAGGAATATTTTGAGGAATTATTAAATAAAGAAAACCCAAGATCTTTCTATGAGGATGGATTACCAAATGTAGCTATGACAGAACAAGTGGGGAGGATGGAAGTGAGTCGTGCTCTGAATAGGATGAAAAATAACAAAGCGACTAACCCAGACGAGATACCAGCCGAGGCATGGAAGGCACTGGGAGATGAGGGGGTGGATCTGGTGTTGGATCTAATGCAGAAGTTGTTTGACCAGGAGGTGATTCTGGATGAGTGGCGGACCAGCATCATAGTGCCTATATTCAAAGAGAAGGGAGATGTACAAGATTGCACGAATTATAGAGGGATCAAGCTAATATCACATACAATGAAGATATGGGAGCGAATAGTGGAGAGTAGGTTGAGAGACGAAGCGGAAGTGTCAGTGGAACAGTTTGGATTTATGCCAGGAAGGAGAACGACAGATGCAGTTTTTGCATTGAAACAGTTGGCAGAGAGGTACAGAGAGGGGCAGAAGGCGTTGCACATGGTTTTTATTGACTTGGAGAAGGCATATGATAGGATACCACGGCAGGAAGTTTGGAGATGCTTAAGGGAAAAGATGGTACCGGAGAAGTATGTTAAACTGATCAAGGGGATGTACAGGGGAGTAACAACTAAGGTGAGGAGTAGCGTGGGTGTGTCAGAGAGCTTTGGGGTGGAAGTTGGTCTGCACCAAGGATCAGCTTTGAGCCCCTTCCTTTTCAATGTGGTATTCGATGTGTTGACAGACAGGATTAGAGGGGAGGCGCCGTGGTGCATGATGTATGCAGATGATGTTGTGTTGAGTGGGGAGACGAAAGAAGAGGTGGAGCAGCAGTTGGAAAATTGGAGAGAGGCGTTGGAAAGTAGGGGGATGAGAATTAGCCAAAAGAAGACCGAATATATGAGATGTGATGTGCAGCAGGACCGAGGAGGGGAAGTGACATTGAGTGGAGAGCGTGTTAAGACGTGGAGTATTTTAAATACTTGGGGTCAACAGTGGATGCAGAGGGGGGAGCAGAGAGAGAGATAAACTGTAGAATACAGTCGGGGTGGAAGAACTGGAGAGAGGTATCAGGGGTGCTCTGTGATAAGAGGGTCCCAGTGAAACTGAAGGGAAAGGTATTCAAAATAGTGGTGAGGCCAGCAATGTTGTATGGAATGGAGACTGTGCCAATGAAGAAGAGCAATGAAAGAAAAATCGATGTGGCTGAAAATGTTGAGATGGATGTGTGGAGTGATGAGGAGGGATAGGGTCAGAAATGAGCATATAAGAGGAACAGTGAAGGTGGCGGAAGCATCTAAGAAGGTGCAGGAGGCCAGGCTGAGGTGGTATGGACACGTCAGGAGAAGAGAGGAGGAGTATGTGGGGCGCAGAGTGCTGGAGATGGAGTTGCCGGGACGGAGAAGAAGAGGAAGACCGAAGACGAGATGGAGGGACTGTGTGGTGGCGGACATCAGGGAGAAGGACTTGGAGGAGGACGTGGTATACGACAGAGGAGAGTGGAGAAGACGAACCAAAAACAGCGACCCCATGTAAAGATGGGATAATAAGCTGCGGAAGAAGAAGAAAAAGATGATTTTTTCATAAAAAAGCTATTATACTGAAAAACTGAAATTGTGTACTTAATTATTACAAGGGATATTTTTATTTGTTTCTAAAGTGTTTTGTCTGATATATTTTATTAATTTCTATATAATTTTGAAAAAATAAAAATTAAAAAATCAATTGATTTAATCAGGTGATTAAATCATTTTGATTTAATCACTGCCATCCCTGGTAAATACTGTACTTTGAATTGAAATACAGTCTTTATACAATGATTCAATAAATTTTTTGCATTAGTTAATTAATTTATTTCTTCATTCATCCTATCATTCACTTCTGACTTAGAATTTCTCCATTTTGACAGGAACTGAAGTTAAGTTGTATCGGAATAGTTGAAAAACGCCTCAAATGTTCTAAAAAAAAGAAAATTCTCGAAAATTCTCGGTTTGGAGAATATTCTCAAGAAAATTCTCCTAAAGATTATTCCTGAGAATTTTACAACATTACTTTTTATCCTAGATTACACACAAGAAAGGGATAAACAATAGTAATGTACATTTAATCCCAGATTTTTATTAGTATTCCATTATTAATCGAGATTTCAACTTTGTTTTAAATGAATTTACATTCACAATATTTTTTATATCTGCATTTAAATCATTCCATAGTTTCAATCCAATGAAAATGGGTAATTTTTGAGATATAACATGCTTTGATCTACGAGGGGTGGTCAGAAAATAAGTTTACACAGCATATAACTTTGTCACTAAAGGACCTACATTGATTATGTTTGTATCAGGTGAATTCGTTAATCATTGTTGGCAACACTGCACGTCGACTCAGCTGCAATCTATCGTACATTGATTATATGAGTCAGTTGAACAATAATGAACATGGCGGCTTGACTGGAACAGTGCCCTGCCCTACGGAGCAGTCCAGGACATTTACGTTTAATGGCTGCTCGTAAACGTTCCAGTGTTGAACAGTATGCAGCCGCATTGATTGTTGTGCCTTTTAGCATGAAATTTGTGAGCAAAACGCCTTTGTGGTCCCAAAACACGGTAACCATCACTGACAGCGGACCTCACAATTTTGAACTTCTTTGGTCGCGGGGATAAACCCATGTCTCGTCTCCTGTCACAATGCGCTTGGGAAATTCTTGACCACTGACAGACTCAGAATATCGTTGCAGAAATGACAGAACACTGTTTCAGTCGAGCCACCATGTTCAACTGGTTCTCATAACCAATGTACGGTAAATGGCAGCCGAATCGACGTGGTGTTGCCAACAATGATTAGCGAATTCACTTGATATAAACATAATCAATGTGTCGGTTCTGTAGTTATGAAATTATACGCCGTGTAAACTTATTTTCTGACTGCTCCTTGTACTTCTAGTCTGATATGAGTGGATTTTTTAAGTTAAAAAATATTTACCCATTGTAAGTTAATGATTTTGTTCTTACACTCGTAAATAAAAATAAAATGTGCCAGTTTGATTATATCACTGAGCTTTAGTGACTTAGCTCTTTAAATAATGCACTACAGTAGAATAATCATGGAAATCAGCATCAGATAATAACCTTATTGCTCGTTTTTGGATGACAAAGATACTGTTTAAAGTGTTGGTGGAGTTTCCCCTAACAAGGGTGCAGGACGTTATATGAGGAAGAACAAGAGTATTTTACGAGTAAATAAACCTGTTTCGAGACTACATTTCTAAGTTCGATTGAATTATCGAGTATGACCTACTTAACGTTACTTAAAATCTTTTGTATTGATATAGAATAATCCTGTTCAGTCCATTTCCATTTCATATTAAAAGATAATAGAAACTCCATACAACTTAGTCTACATTTGGAACAGTTTCATAATACAGAAGGTTAACAAAAGTAAATAGAGACCACAATGATTGTTCTCAAGAACAAATGACAAAGTTCACAAATGGAATGCCAGAACGTGTGTCAGCTGTACATAATACAAAGGGGAAAGCAACACGATTCTAGGTATATTGATTCCATAAATGTGTTACTACTTATTGACTTTTATTATCAAATAAAAGACTGGAAAAACCGAAGGTGTCTATTTACTCTTGTCAACCATATGTATACGTATTTGCTCCATAAAGTCTCTCTTTGGCAGGCAACTCACGTATTCTGCCAACAGCTTCTAGAACTCCACAGAGGGCAAGGAATGGAAATCTACTGGCGAGACTCTTTCACTTGTCCTTCAGAACCAGATTACAAACAAATGACCATTCGAAGTGAGTGGAAAAGTTCTTTGTCAGAGATTCTAGGACTCTCCTGATGAGTTGCCTTACATTGACACCTAATCTTTTATTTTTTTTCCAGTATGTAGCTCATTGGACAATTTTTTAAACTACAAAAATTTTATGTAAATATATAAGAATATCCACATTTATAATTCTAGAATAATATCTACTGTTTTAAGGACCAATATTGCTTTAAGTGGAACATTAACATGGCCTTTTCTCATATATGCTATGGCTTGAAGACCATTGTAGTATATTTTTTTTATGAAAATAAGGCTTTACATTTAGCTTCTTTAATGCTGGTTATGGTAAATCAGTAAAAGGGATTTAAAACTCGCTTTACTGCATGAAGGTTTAAAAATTCTAGTTGCAGAAGAAAAAAGTAAATATATCAAAAGGTTAAACACACACACACACACACACACACACACACACACACACACACACACACACACACATTTCGGAGCCTAAACTTTTGCTAAAGTTATTATAGTGAAAGCTTGATTTTTCTTCAAAAATTTATTCTATACATTATTAAGTTACCTCATACGTAGTGTAAGCCATCAGGAACGACCGAGACTAGCTTAAACTAATTTCATTTTCTTCAAGATGCACCATGACCAAATTGCGCAGTTATATTGAAGAAATTTTATTTATCCATGTAGCACAGTTTTTTGAGCAGGGATATTAGACCTATAGGATGGAGCCATTTGTGTCCGTCGATTAAATTTGTATATTGCTTTACAACCTTCCTGCTTTTGCCCCATTGACATTGGGGTCGTTAGTGCAGTTAGTCTGTCTGTCTTAATGAGAAAACATTTTTGTGTTTTCTTGAAATAAACTTTTGGTTTAGTCCCTATTGTAGACACTTAAATGTATTAGTGTAAACTTGAAATATCTTTGTTGTTATTTACAGAGACTGGGGGACTTTTTGGCCTTGCAATTCGCCTTATGCAGCTATTTAGCGATTGTAAATATGAATTCAAAGCATTAACAGACATTTTAGGATTGTATTTTCAAATCAGGGATGATTACGCCAATCTTTGCATGAAGGAGGTATGATATTTGTCACTTTTCAGCTGTAATGGATTAAGTTAGATGCTGTAACCATAATTCTTAACTTTCAAGATAACTAGCCCAGAGCTAGTTATTTTAAAAGTCAGATATTTCTTGGCATTTTTTCTAGTTTACCTTATCTCTCTTAAAAATTCTACTTTTTCTGCTGTTTTGGCTTAATGCAAAGTTCCTTCATTTTCAAATTTTAATGGTGAGGTAGACCTGTGCAACACATTGTAGGTTCTTTATGCTTCTTTCTGAACTTCTAAAGGTGTTTATGCTTGTACAGTAATGAACATATGAAGTAAATATAAAATTAGCCTTAGGAAGGGAACTTAAGACGTGGTTCACAATTCAAGAAATTTATTCAAAATGGAATGTGAAACTTTAAGTCATAAGTTCCTAATTTGTAGAGGTAACTTGAAAACAGCGTATAATGTAAATGGCCATGGTACATACTGTATAAACTAAATTTACTCTTCCTCTTATAACATCCTCATAACGTTGGCTTGATTTTTGAGAAGATGGGTGACAATAGATCATACAGCAGATTAGGAAGTTCTAGATTAGCTCATTTCATATGAAGGCTTAGGATTAAAATAATTTCTAACTTGTTAGTACTGATAAGTTGGTAATACTGTAATAGATTTTAATAAACACGAAAACTAATTAGTTTTAATGTCGTATTGTTTAGGGTTGGGGTAATCAGTAATCGTAATTGTAATCATCTGTAATTGATTACAAATTCTGGAGTAATCGTGTGTAATCAGTAATCGTGAACAAAAAATGTAATCATAATTGTAATTGTAATCGATTACAGGCAAAATAGGTCCTGTAATAATGATATAGTAATGTAATCATGATATAGGTTCAGGTATGGTATCTTGCCATACCAGCATCATTGGCACCAATAGAATGTCTATGCAGTGCTGCAGGCAGAGCTGGGCACCGCAAACTCAAAATCACTTCCGCAATCGCAAATCCGCAAACTCAAACCTTACCTTCCGCAATCGCAAATCCGCAAACTGCTTGCCATTTTTTGTGCCGCAAACGCAAATCCGCAAACGCAAACCATATTTCCAATTTTTACAGTGCTGGGCACTTCCGCAAACCGCAAATTCCGCAATCGCAATTTTAACTATAAAAAGTATCCAAAACATTAAAGAGGTATAAAAAGTTTTTATATCTTTTTAATGTTTAATGTTTTAGCCTTGTTTTTTATTAAAAACAAGGCTAAATAATTTATTACAATAAATCACTATTGTAGAAGAAATAAAAATACTACATATATTGATATATTATATTGAACAAAAACACCTCCTGCAAGTAAATAGTAAATAAATTAAATAATAAATTTAATCATTTGAATTTCATAAATTTTGAGACTTAGACACGTTAGAGAAGACTGTACTGTAACTGTAGTAACTGTACACACATTACATTACACAAGTTAAATTAAGTTAACACTGTGACTGTACACAACTTGAACTCACTGTACAACTCAACCCCTCTAGCCTCTACAAGTGTACGCCTCTGGCTTTGTCAACAAGTTCAGTCGTCGTCCTCCAGTAACTGAGCCAAATCCAGTTTTAATAAGTCCAGTGGCCACGTGGGAAATTTGCGGAAAGATTTGCGTTTGCGGTCTTAGTTCCGCAACGCAAATTCACTAATTTGCGATGACTTTGCCGCAAACGAATCCGCAAACGAAAAGCATACTTCCGCAATTGCGGAATTTGCTGTTTGCGGAAGTGCCCAGCTCTGGCTGCAGGACAGATTTTTAGGCCAGAAAGATGCAGGCTGACAGACCATACTTTTGAGGATCTCATGATGGTTCGACGTAACAAGCATGTTACGAAGTAACAGTTAAAGACTGTAAAGAACATGTTACTAATTAAACCGAGTAGTTTAGGAACTATGACTGCCTGTAAATATTTATGAATTTGATGTGCAAATGATGCGTTTACTCAAATAAAAATTACAAATATATACAGTATGTATATATATTTTTCATATTTATATGTGTATTATATTGACAATATGATCATGAAATCACATTATCAAAAATTGAGGCTTCCTTTTAGCTATATGAATTAAATAAAAAGTAATCATAATTACTTTTCCAAAGTAATCGTAATCAATTGCAAATGAAAAAAATGTGTAATCGTAATCGATTATTTTTCAAAGTAATTGCCCCAACATTGTTTGAAGTAAAGTTTATAACTATAGCTCAGTGGTTACCGTGGCGGTCTCTAGGTGGTGAGGCTTTGGTTTACTCCTGGATTGAGTTGAGTTGGCCGCTTGCCTTGTCATTGCTCGGGCTAAAGGTAACCTTTGGGGCACACTCATACTTATATTGTGGGGAAATGAACTTCCTGGCTGTTACCCTTAAATTTTAGTATTATGGACAAATTTTAGGCAAGATACTGCATTAATTTGAGCTACGTGTGGCCACATCGCAACACTGCTTCCCGTCAGATCAGCGAAATTAAGCGACGTTGAGACTAGATAGTAGTTGGGTGGGTGGCCGTCCTCTGCTTCCAGACAGGGCAGGATTAAGGTTGCGCGGGGCCCGCGACACATTCGTAACCGAGGCCCCTTGCCTCGGTTACGGACATGGGCGTCGTGGTTAGGAAAAATGAAAATGTAGGTCGGGCATTAGTGAAGAAGTGAAAATTCCATTAAAAAGTCGTAAAATTGCAAAAAGAAAAATTACAAAAATTATGAATTGCAATATAAAGATCAGAACTTGCACTTATTCATATTATTTATTATTTTACACTGTTTGACGTTGCTTTACATTTTGTTGCAGTACTGAATATTAACAAACGTTTGTTTTTCAGTATAGTGATAACAAGAGTTATTGCGAAGACCTAACTGAAGGGAAGTTTAGTTTTCCAATCATTCACGCCATTACCACCAGACCTGATGACCAGCAAGTTATTAGTATCCTTTTTTTTCTTCTCTCTCCGGAGAGAAGCTCCCGTCACTCGGTTAGTTAGAGACTGTGTCGAAGGGTGCGTCCAAAATGCCACTTTAGTGGAGGAGGCAACACTGAAACTAACTATTAATAAAGTAGGTACTCATATTTTAGCCGGGCTAACGACACAAAATTGACAAGTTATTGTCGTTTAGATAAGGTTAGGTTAGGTTAATTTTTTGGAGTGACGATGTGTTCTCTCTCCGACCAAATTGTTATAGGTCCATTTTAGCAGCAATATAGCTGTCAAAACGTTGAAATTTCATCATAGCGATAAGAGCAAATTTGTTGTTACTAAAACATTGAGACTTGAAATTAAAATTTAGTTCATTTAACTGCAAGGAATTTGCCCGTTTTCATGTCTTTTTATACTAAAAGCAAACATACGCTAATCGTTTAAGATTTTATTTTTTATGCAGGAAGGAGGAGTCAAGGGCAAATGCCCACAAAAGCGCCCCTCCCATAGAAGAAGAAGAAGAAGAAGAGCCAAAATCAAGATCCGGAGTTTTCGAAATAACTAGACAGTCTGCGTTTGAAAGATGGGAGGTCATAGACAGGAGGAAAGATAGAATGGGGAAGATGTTTCAGAGTTGACCATTTGAGTAGATGACAGATTGAAAATACTTATTAACTCGTGCGTTAGATAGTTGGACAGAAAAAGAATGAGAAAGTGTAGAAAGTTTGGTGCTGCGTGCTCCCCATAAAGGAGGAGGCATGCAGGTAGAGAGTTGAGAAGAGCAATGTCCGTTATAATAGCGATAGTAAAGAGAGAGTGAGGCAACATTGCGGCGGAGAGATAGAAATTGAGAACAATCAGTAAGAGGCGTGGAATTGATGAGACGAAAAGCTTATGATTCCACCCAGTCAAGTACGGCTGTGTGGGTTGAGCCACCCTACGCTTCTAGGACAAAATCCCCCCGTGGACAAAATCCCCCCGTGGACAAAATCCCCCCGTGGACAAAATCCCCTCGCGGACAAAATCCCCCCGGACACAACCCCCGCGGACAAAATCCCCCTAAGGCTTTATTAAAAAAATAAGAATACGACTGACTTTATTAAAGTTTTAACAAAAATATCACGACTTAACCTAACCAATCGTCAAGGGCGTACAATTACCTAACCGGGCAAACAAATAAGAATACGACTGACTTTATTGAAGAAGAAAAATTAAAAACACAAAGTCAAACAAAATTCAAAATTTAAAAAGACAAATTAAAAGCAATTCCCTTAAGAAAATAAAAAATAGACCTGTTGTTATAGTCTTGTACAATTTTCAAAATGCGAGAAGAAGAAGACTTATACTTCTTCCTTTGCGGTTCTGTCGGCAAGCCAGCGATAATTTGAGAAATAAATGCCTGTTGGTAGCTTATTTCTTGCCCTAAAACTTTTAAAAATTTCCATATGTTTGGATGCGAGCATCCTGTTAGAGATGCAAAGCGTCTATGCCAGCCTTCGACAGAGTTATTTGTACGTGGAAGTTCTGTAATTGTTCTTGAGTACATATTCCAAATAGAAATGCTAAAAGTGGGTTCTCTTCGTCCTCGTCGGCATGGCCTTCCAATATAATTATCTTCAAAATAATCGAGAATTGGCAAACCTTCCACTGGTATAAAATCGTATAATTGTTCAAAAGCATCAACAACTTTTTCTGGAGGCACAAAAGCTAGAGCAGGTATCATTCGAATTTTTAAGGCAAAATCATTGTCATCTTGATATTTTTTCTGTAATCCGTGTTTCTGTAATCCGTTTCTGTAAGCCTCTTTTCTTTATTGTGTTTTTAATTTTTCTTCTTTAATAAAGTCAGTCGTATTCTTCTTTTTTTAATAAAGCCTTAGGGGGATTTTGTCCGCGGGGGGATTGTGTCCGGGGGGATTTTGTCCGCGAGGGGATTTTGTCCACGGGGGATTTTGTCCTGATACCCCACCCTACATATGAGAAGCATACTCGATACAGGGGCGAACAAGACCCCTGTACAGAGACAGCAAATGAGTGGGGGTGAAGAAACCGCGGAGGCGGTATAACACACCCAACCTCTTAGAAGCTGTTTTAGAAAGAGAGTTTGTGATCTTTCAAGGAAAGATCACGAGAAGAGGAAGGATTGAGTTGTATGTTGTTGAAGGTAAGGGGATAGTTGTGTAGAAGATTGTGACGAGTAAACAGATGGAGGAACTTAGTTTTTGAGGTATTGAAAGCCACAAGGTTTTCTCTGTCTCAATCAGATTTAGCAGAAAGATCAGAGGTCAGGTGTCCCATAGTCGTCCTACGCGAATCATGAAGTGACTGCTGTGAGGGACGCTTTGGGAAGTGGGTGGAGAAGTGAAGAGCTGAATCATCGGCATAGGAGTGAATAGGACAGGATGTGCGAATTAAAAGATCATTAATAAATAAAAGGAAAAGAGTGGGTAACGGGACAGAACCATGAGGAACACCACTGTTGATTGCTTTAGGAAAAGAACAGTAGCCATCTATAGATCGGCCAGAAAGGAAATTAGAGATGAAAGCACAGATAGAAGGATAGAAACCGAAGGAGGGCAGTTTCGAAATTAAAGATCTGTTCCAGACTCTATCAAAAGCATTTGATATGTCTAGCGCAATAGCAAAAGTTTCACCGAAATCCCGAAAGGAGGGTTACCAAGAGTCAGAGAGCTATGCAAGAAGATCGCTAGTAGAGCGTCCCTTGTGGAACCCATACTGACGATCTGAAAGAAGATTGTGAGAAGAGAGATGTTTAAAAATCTTACTATTAAGGATAGATTTGAAAACTTTGGAAAGGCAAGAAATCAAAGCAATTGGACGATAGTTGAAGGGTTGAGAGCGGTCACCCTTCATTGGGACAGGCTGAATGAAAGCAAACTTCCAGCAGGAAGGAAAAGTACCAGTTGAGAGACAAAGACGAGAGAGTTTGCCTAGGCAGGGTGTCAGCACTGAAGCACAGTTCTTAAGAACAACAGGAGGAACACCATCAGGACCGTACGCCTTCCTGGAGTTGAGCCCAGATAGGGCAGAAAAAACATCTTTAGAAGAGATTCTAATTTCAGACATAAAGTTGGAGGAACATCACCAGAATCGTCCAGGTTTGAATTGAAAGCGAAAGTTTGAGCGAAGCGTTCAATTTTGTCAGGAGAACAGACGGCAACTGAGCCGTTGGAATGGAAAAGAGGAGAGAAAGAAGAGGAAGTAAAATTGTTGAAGAGGTTCTTAGCTAGATGCGAGAAGAATTAGAATTGGGTAGATTTTCACATTTTTGCCGGATGAAGGAATTTTTGGCGAGTCGAAGAACAGATTTTGCACGATTCCGGGTAGAAATATAAGCTGAGTGAGAGTCGGGAGTTGGATAGCGACGGTACCCTCCTCTTTTTGGTACCTCCTCGGTATGGGCCGCAAGGCCTTTTGAGGTACTACTTTTCCTTGTAACTCCTTGTAACACTGTTGCTGATAACATTAGAACAATTAAAGTTAAACCAAGGTTTTTTTTTGCATTAGTAGTCGGAATAGAATATGGAATTACCCCTCCATACCCGAGAGAATCACCTTCGTGATGCGCTCAGCGCACTCGGAATGCCCCCGGCTACGGAAGCAGTAATCATTCCATGGGAAATCGGAGAAATACTGCCTAAGGGCCTCTCAATCAGCGGCGCCGAAGTGAAATCACACACTAACAACTCAACATTCTTCATATTTCCTCAATATGAAGCATTTCATCCTGAAAAAATTCTTATTATTCTTATTATGAAAACTTTATTCCCCAATGAACTTAGTGTGAGAAGGCAGAAACAGCCCGGATGCAAAATCCGAGGCTATTGTTGCTCGTCGTAGGGAGGGGAGAAAGAGGGAAGGATGATGGGTCCTTAGCCTAATCCTTTCCTTCCTGTATCGCGGGAGATGCGACCTTTTGACGGGCAATGTGGTGTCCACATCCGTACACCTACAGCATGTTTTTAAATTCCAATTTTTCCTTATATGTTTTTTCAGATATCATTCGACAACGTCCAAAAGATTTAGAAGTTAAAAAGTATTGCGTTTCTCTTCTTGAGAAATTCGGTTCTATCGTTTATACTAAGAAAACGCTAGCCGAATTGGACCGGAAAGCCAGAGAGGAAATAATTAAATTAGGTGGCAATCCTTTGCTAATGTCACTTTTAGATTCTTTAAAAAACTGGGAATAGGTGTAGGTTATATAATAAATAAATATATATATATATATATATGGGTGTGTGTACAATTGTTTGAAATATTTTGTCACATTTGCCAAGTAATTTTTATTATATATATGTATCGAACACCGTCTCGTTTTATGATCAAGAAGCTTTTTTATTGAACGATCATTATTTCAGTTAAAAATGCTAAATAGAGAGGGGTAATCAAACCTCTTTCGACAGTTTTGTGTCAGAATTTTAAACAGTTTTATGTTTCTTGATTTTTTTAATTGGTTTACGTACATCTAAAACGAGGTTACAAATAACGTTCTCAGAGAGTAAAGGGGAACAAAGTGTCTAATATATATTTGTACAAGTGTCCATTAAGTGTCGGTATAAGATTTCACGTAATCGCTACACTGATTTACGGGACACCCTTTGTATTATATATCAAATTTAAGTATTTATTAATATTGCCAAATAACGGAGAGCATTATTTATTACCATTCATTTCGTGTTATTAAAGCGCTTATTGATCTCATGATTTGATGTAAAGTCCTAATAGGTTTGAAAGTAATTTTGATTCTTATTTTAATTCTGGTTCATATTATCAGACTCCTCCTTTTCTCATTGGGTGGACGACAATGTTTGAGTGAGAAACCCTCCCCCAATTTTCGTACGTTATGTCTTGCCATTAATAAAAAAGCAAAATGGAAAATGTGTACGTTACCTTAATATATACATATGATAGTCTTCACTAAGTACCTCATAAACCATTTTTATATACCTTCAATCTCGGTACAATTGTGACAGATGTTATCGAGGTCAAGAAAACAGTTTCGTTTTCACGAAATATTTGAAATCCTGCATAGAGTTGTGCAAGATTTCATCGAAAATAAGACAAATGAACACAATCAAAATTTGACTAGTCCAAAGAGACTACACATACACCAATCAAAGAGACCATACCATTGGTAGGTCCTATCCAAGATCAAAACGTATCATCCAGTAGAAAAGCGAAGTTCATTTAGGAAAGTCTTCTACGCTACACTGATTAAACGTATAAATGAAATCGATAACCTTCTGTACTGAATATGGTAAGGATAACTGAACACAGGAGAAATACTGAACATCTTGAAGAGAGCAAACATAGTTCCAATATATAAAGGGGGGAACAAATCTTTCGCACAAAAAACTGTAGACCAATGTCGCTGACATCTCATCACACCAAACTATCTGAAAATAATAAAGAAAAAATCATCATCATGAAGGCAGAGGAGAGATTAAGTGGTAACCAACGTGGCTTCCGATCACGAAGATCGTGCCTGTGACTAATAGATCACATCACTGATGGGCTCGAAAACAGATAATCATGATGTGATACACACGTTTTGCCAAGACGTTCGAGTGTGATCTTTGAAATATAACGTACGATGGGGAAAAGCAGCATATGAATTTATAATATATGGAGCTATTACTTCATTTCCTGCGAATAATGTTCTGGTAATTGGTAGGATAACTGGTCAGAGGTCGCTCATGTAACTTAATTAAAGTTTGAGTAGGTATGTACATTCAAGGTATGTAATGTAGTTCCTTTCTTTCTCTCTCTCTCTCTCTATATTTATTTATTTATTTATTTATTTATTTATTTATTTATTTATTTATTTATTTATTTATTTATTTATTTATTTTCTATTACGTTACATATTCGTTAAGCTTCCTGTAGTACAGCTACCTTCTAAGTATTGCAAAATTTAAAATTTTAATACTTGGGCTTAATTACTTTTTAAGCATTTTCCCCAAATCTTTTATTCTCGAGACCTCATTTATCACATTCGATCACAGTCAATTCTCAAATCAGAACTCATTTTAACACTTGAAATTACGCTGCTTATTCGTGTGAATCCAATATACAATAACGGAGAATTATTCTTTTAACGGTAATAATATTTAATAATAATGTACAGTATAGTATTAAGTAATTTAGGGGTCAGGGTTTAGCCCTTTTAAATATCAGACTAAGTCCAAAATTAAAAAAGTTAGTTATACGTTGATTTTTCATTGCAACTTCAAACTCTGGTATCGATACATTGCCTCAACTGACGAGAATTTGTAATTATGTACAGTATGCAAATACGCGCCATATATATAAAAAACGAGTTAACAACTTCTATTAAAAGTAAAATCGGCGTCAATGATCTTGATGTTCTGACGCCAGAGGGATTACGCATCATCACTCAAATCAATCTTAGCAATCCTGCATTAAAGAATATGTAAGAACTTGTACCTATTAACAGCACTTAACGTAAAATACTTGTTCAGTAAGCAGTAGAATTTAACATGGCGCATCAATTTGGCAGTACACAATTACAAGTTTTGTTTTATTACTCTCTCCAGGTTTATGTTCATAATTTTTTTTGTTTTTTATTCCTATCATTTACGCAGAGTGTAAATATAATCTAATATTGCACTCACGCATTACACGATGGCGTTTCTTCTTGAAGTAAAAAACTCCCCTGGTGTCCTTCCCATATGAGAAAAGGTTCCATGTAGTACATCTGAAAACTAAAATATATTTTGTTTACACACTATGTTAAATCTGTGTAACACTGTCAGTCCACTCGGTATTTTCTCAGGATAATGTAATAGCACTTAGTCATTCTTATGAATTTTGTGGCCTTATTTGGAATGTGATTCGTGAAAAACAAACAGAAAAGGGTTAAGCCTATAACTGTTAGTAAGAGGTAATTTAGATGAACAGGATTTGGTAATTCTGCTTGCCTTTAAATATGCCACACAAAACTTTAGTTTGTAAAAGTGAATTAGCTGTTAATACGAGCTTCAGTGTATGTGATACTTTATTTTTTAAATGTGTAAACCGTAAAGGTATCTAGAAATTCGTTCATTTGTGTAGCTAATTTAGATTTTATATAACATGATTTCATTTTCAAATTAATTTGAAGGTTGTGATTTAATCTCTGGGAAAAATTTGTATTTGGGAACAATCTATCGCTTGTCTTGGAAGGAGAAATATAAGAACAAACTACTGTTGAAAATCATAGTTCATATAGTATGTTGTCAGCTCGGGACTTCGAGTTGGTGTTTTAAGCTGTACGTTTCGTTGTCTCAATCCCTTTACAACAGAAATGGAAAAAATTGTGTAAATATTGAACAGTAAAGTTGTGGGCAAGTATTAGATCCCTTTCCAAAATGTCTTGTTTCCAAGAGTAGGATGTTTCGAGATGTTGCATTTGTATGAACCCAGTCGTGTATGTAGCTGCTTATTTCTCTGTGTTGTACCACTGTTTACAAATTCATTTAACCTTCACGTTCTGATATTTTTATAGAATTTTGATTAAAACGTTTTCGAAAGAATCGTAGGTACTGATTTAGCAGTTAATTTTAAACGTCAAGAAAGAAGAATTGGCTTTCGAAGGAGGATAGAAGTAGTCACATGTTACGTATTTCGAGTGAAGAATTGAATAATGAAATTCATGTTTGTTATGAAGTTTCAAAGCTCAAATTATTTACATCATAAAACTTAAAAGTACAGGGTGTCCATAAATTATCTTTACAATTTGAATTGAATTTGTAAAGATAATTTATGGATAGCCTGTATTTTCATCGTTTTATTTTGAATTACTTTAGAAAAGTATGGAGATTAATTTTTCTTTAGTTTGGCAAAATAAATTTTTCATTTTTAAAGTTGCCTTAAATTTTCAATGCATAACCAGCACCAAAGCATGCCAGTAATTCGTTAATGCTTGTGGCGGTTTATACTATAAATTTTAGTACAGCTTTGAGTTAATAAAGTAAAGTATATTTAATATATAAAATGCTACGCCGGATTATTTTTATGCAATAAATTATAGTTCGCGAGATTGTTTCGTGTTTTAGTGTCCTTTATGGAAAACGGCAAAGAATTAATAACAATTAAATGTACCTCAGTTCCTCATGGTCGCTTCAGTGGAATTTTTATAGTTACGAGAAATTGAACTAGGAGAGGGAAAAACCGTAATGAGTAATGGATTTGTTAGGAGAGCAAGATTTCTACACAGGAGGAGAAGGAGAGCCGAAATCAAGTTCAGAGTTTTCAAGATGCTTGGAGACCCTACTTTCGAAAGATTGGAGGTTATATATAGAGAAAAGGATGGATTAAGGAAGATTGTTCCAGAGTTCACCGGTTCAGTAGATTAGACTGAGAATACCGATTAACTCTTACGATAGAGAGTTGGACAGAAAAGGAGCGAGGTCGAAAGTCTGGTACTGCAAGCTTTCATTAAAGGTGGAGCCATTCAATTAAGAGTTCAGAAGAGCAGTGTCCGTTATACAGCAACTGAGTATGAGGTGAAGAAACTGCGGAGCCAACACAGCACACCTAACCTCTTTGAAGCTATTATAGAGAGAGAGTAGAGATATCAGAAGGAGAAGGTTTTGGAAGAAGTAAGGTCGTTGGAGAGTGTACAAGAATGGTGGGAGGAGAACAGCCGGGTGATATTGAGAGTTGGTGAGGAAGTACTGGGCAAAACATCAGGTAGAAGACCCCCTGAAGATAAAGAGACGTGGTGGTGGAATGAAGAGGTTCAGGAGGTGATTAAAAGGAAGAAAGATGCTAAAAAGAAGTGGGACACATCTGGTAGACAAGAGGATAGAGAAAGCTATAGGCAGGCGAAGAAGGGAGTGGCAAGAGCCAAGGCGCAGGCGATGGATGAAGTATATAAAGAGTTGCGAGACACCGGCGGGAGAGAGAGAGATCCTTAGAATAGCGAAGGCTAGGGATAAGGCGAGTAAAGATTTTACTCAAATTAAACAGGTAAAGGATGGGTAGGGAGTGGTCTTAAAGGATCAGGATAAAATCATGGATAGATGGAAGAGTTATTTTGAACATCTGTTAAATGAGGAAAACCCAAGGGTTATTTTTGAAGATGGTGTCCCAAATCAAGGGTTAACTTCAGGAGTGAGTAGGGAGGAGGTGAAGGTGGCGTTGAAAGGAATGAAGAAGGGGAAGGCATTGGGACCGGATGGGATACCAGTGGAGGCGTGGAATTGTTTTTGGAGATGAGGGCATAGATCTATTGTGGGATCTGATGCAGAAGATATATGAACAAGAGGAAATGCCGGAGGAGTGGGGGGATAGTACACGTACCTATCTACAAAGAGAAGGGGGACATCCAGGATTGTGGAAATTATAGGGGAATAAAGCTTATGTCACACACGATGAAGGTTTAGGAAAGGATTATAGAGAAAAGGTTAAGAGAAGAGACAACCGTGGGGGAAGAGCAGTTGGGTTTTATGCCAGGTAGGGGAACAACTGATGCGATTTTTGCACAGGCAGTTGATGGAGAAACACCGGGAGCGACAAAAGGGACTGCACATGGTTTTCATCGACCTAGAGAAAGCATATGATAGAGTGCCACGCCAGGAGGTTTGGAGGTGTATGAGAGAGAAAGGTGTGCCGGAGAAGTACGTTAGGTTGGTGCAAAGTATGTATGAAGGAGCAAGGACCCAGGTTAGGAGTAGTGTAGGTGTAACGGAATGGTTCCCCGTGAGGGTTGGTCTACATCAGGGATCTTCTTTGAGCCCGTACCTTTTTGTTTTGATTATGGATGTGTTGGCCCAGGGGATAAAAGATCAATCCCCTTGGTGTATGCTCTTTGCAGACGATATTGTTCTGTGCAGCAACAGGAGAGAAGTAGTAGAAAGAAAATTGGAGGAATGGAGGAGGGCTTTTGAAGACAGAGGGTTGAAAATCAGCAGAAAGAAAACGGAGTACCTGAGGTTCTACGAAAATCAAGACTCAGAAATTAGTTTAGAGGGAGCGAGGTTAAAGAGAGTAAGTAAGTTTACGTACTTGGGAGTGACAGTGGCTGAGGACGGTGAGCTGGACACAGAAATAACACACAGAGTGCAATCTGGTTGGTAAAATTGGAAGAAAGTTTCAGGGGTGTTGTGTGACCGAAGAATAGGCGCAAGAGTTAAGGGAAAGGTGTATAAGACTGTGGTAAGACCGGCTATGATGTATGGGCTGAGTCTTGGGCTATAAAGAAAGATCATGAGAAAAGACTAGATGTAACGGAGATGAGAATGCTGAGATGGATGTGCGGAGTGACAAGGTTGGATAGAGTAAGGAATGAAAGGATAAGGGGCACAACAAAGGTTGGAGAAATCTCGAGGAAGATACAAGAAAGTAGACTGAAATGGTATGGACATGTGATGAGAGGGGACGAAGATTATGTGGGTAAGAGAACGATGAATATGGAGGTGCATGGCAGGAGAAAGAGAGGCAGACCGAAGCGAAGGTGGATGGAGAAGGTGAGGGACGATTTGAGGTAGAAGGGTTTGTCGGAGGAAGAAGCCCAGGACCGGGCTGTGTGGAGGAGGCTGGTCAGAAACGCCGACCCCGCATAGAGGCGGGAACGGGCGAAGAGAAAGAAGAGTAGAGATATCAGAAGCCAGGTGCGCCATATCTGTCTCGCGCAAAGCATGGAGTAATATTGAGAAGGACGCTTTGGAAAGTGGGTGCAAAAGTGGTGTGGAATCATCGGCAAAGCAGTGAATAGGACAGGAAGTACGACTTACAGGAGCGTTGATAAATAAAAGGAAAAGAGTGGCTGGCAGGACAGAATTCTGAGGAGCACCACTGTTAATAGCTTTAGGAGGAGAACAGTGGCCATCTACAACCGCAGCTATAGATCGGCCAGAAAGGAAATCAGAGATGAAGGCACAGACAAGGATAGAAACCGAAGGAGGTGCAGTTTGGAAGATAAATATTTGTGCCAAACTGTATCAAAAGTTTCTCGTATGTCTAGCGCAATACAAAGGTTTCGCCGAAATCGCGGAAGGAGAATAACCAAGAGCCAGAGAGAGATGGAAGAAAATCGCCAGTACAGCGTCCCTTGCGGAACCCATACTGACGATCTGAAAGAATACTGTGAGTAGAGAGGAAGATTCTTAGCTTCCTATTAAGGATAGGTTCAAGAACTTAAGAAAGGCAGTTGGACGATAGTTGGAGGGTTTAGAACGGTCACCCTTCTTTGGGACACGCTGAATGAAAGCGAACTTTCAGCAGGAAGGAATCGTACCAGATGAGAGAGAGAGATGAGAGAGTTTGCCTAGGCAGAGTGTCATTACAGAAGCATAGTTCTTTAGAACAACAGGAGGGACCCCATTAGAACCGTATGCCTTTCTAGAGTTGAGCCCAGATAGTGCAGGGAACATCTTTGGAAGAGATTCTGTTTTTAGACCTAATTAAGTGAGAGGAGGGAGGAGATGGAGGAACATCACCGGAATCGTCCATGGTTGAGTTGGAGGCGAAAGTTTGAGCAAATAGTTCATATTTATCAGGAGAAGAGATGGCAATTGACCCGTCAGAATGGAAAAGAGGAGGGAAAGAAGAAGAAAAGTTTTCGGAGGTTTTTGGCGTGGTTCCAGAAAGTAAGAAAAAACTAGAAAAAGATGTCAAAACGTTTGGGATATCTATCTATCTATCTATCTATAGCTATCTGTCTGGTTGAATTTGGATTTAGCTTCCACCAACTTGTTCGTTGTGACGAAGGTCAAGCTTGTCACCCCACCTTGGACTATAGCCTTTAACGTGGAATCTGAGCCATGACCCGCCAAGGAAGCCAGTAAGAGAGTAATGCAATATGAACAGTTGGGGCCACCGATTAGAAGATCCCTTGTTCACTCGTAACGTTCTTCACGATTGGCCTATATATAATCAAGACAATTTTTATCGCTTGATCTGAAGAAATCTCAGCAATAAAAAGTGTGCAAATTCTGAAACATGTTTTGAAGTCCATTTTCGTACAATAAAAAGAAAATGTGCTGAATTTTTTTAATCTATTTTAATTAACTTCGCTTTCGCTTTCGCTTTCTGTGAACTAATTTTTATTTTTGTATTTTTTCCAGATGTTGTTCCACTTTCCTTTTTTAAGTTTTACTTTGTTAATTTTAATACGAGCTGGTTCTCACAATGCGATTTTATTATCTTTATATCTTTTCGGATTATTTTTTTATTATTATTATTATTATTAGTAGTAGTAGTAGTAGTAGTAGTATAAACCCGAAGGGGATGATGATGATTATAATTATTGTGTTGTTAGCTAATAACATCCTCATATCCTTGAATTTTTGTTGCCGCGCCAATCTTCACTTTTTGGCCTCTGTTCCTTCATCTCTTTATCAAGTCATTGTCTTCCTCGAACAGCTGAGTCGCTACGGCTTCCGAAAGTAGGAAGTCATTGGTTACTGGGGATAAATATATACTCCTCCATTGCGGGATAAAGGGGTGGGGGGAAGTGGGTTTGGCCCCTACTATCTGAAAGGCCTTTGAACCTCTCAAACCCCAGCAACATCTTAAATGCTGTTTCTGGACCGGCAACTTTGCAACACCGTTTCTCACTGGATAAGCGACGTTGGATCTGTTTAATAGTTGGATGGGTGTCGTCCTTTGCATTCAGATGGTGTAGCGACCCGTAGATGGTTCGGGTTCCAAGTAAAGCCGTAGGTTCACTCCATCACGTGATCTTACGAAGGAGGTTAAAATATAATCCCAACATCATCATCATCTGACTTGACTCGTTTGACTGATTCTTAACTTGACTTTACCAAGGAGGTCCGAGGTTCAGTGCTGTTTTCAACTGTAACTTTAATATTGTTAATATAAGATATGTATTTGATAAATTGAATTGAAGGTAATTAAAGGTAATTTAACATCAAAGGTAATTTAACAATTTCAGCTGTGAAATGTAAATAATTTATATAATAATAATTAGTTAGGAGAGCTTGAAACTGGCACGTCGCTCAGGCCAGTTAATATGGCCCCTCTTGTTTACTCCCGTTTTATTTACCATTGCGATCGAGATTCGAACTTCCGACCTCATTGTCTCCATTTACTTGACGGGAAAACGGTGTTACTCACTGAACTGGCCTTATCGCTGCGCCAATTTCTGTCCCTGGTGATTGATCATTATTACCAAATGAGATACAGGAACTGGTTTTATATTAGCTTCTTAACGTCGTATAAAAAGACACCAAGTTATTGTCACGAGTGTATTTTTACCTATGTACATTATTATTTACTGCTACACCTATGTATAAAATTTCTATATGAAACGGTCTTGTACTTGGCTAAAACATATATAATTCAAAGACAGTCTATACATTATTCACAACTTATATATATATATATTATATAAAATATTATTCCTAATTGGCAATGACATTATGGGGTTCTTAATTATAACTAATTATTATACATATATCACAGAGAAAATTCAGGTCAGTTACTGACCTGAATTTCCCTTCAGAATCACATCCTATAAATATCAATCAAGTATTTGATAAGAATTAAGAACAGCAGGAAGATTTTTAAAAAAATACTGCTAACTTTAATTTTTGGAGTTTAAAAAGGCTAAATAATGGCCATAATCTCTCTACTTAATTGATCTTATAAAATATTTAGATATAGGCTAATATAGTTAATTTATTAATAGCGAAATTAAGTACAATTTATATAATTTTAATTTTAATAATTATATAAGAAGTAAATTTTTTTAATGAAACAATTTGTATTTATCTTAAAATTAAAATACCGATTTAAGATTTGAATACAAAAATTTTTAGATTACTTTGAATGAATCCTCAGCATATTGAAATTCATATACAAAATCAAAAGAAAAATGGCCCCCGGGAAGAAGGCAGACACTCTAATCTTTGAAGAAACTCTGAAAGAGATGTTGATCCTCTTCATTGCATTTCAAGCAAAGAAAGTGTTACAAGAAGTAGTAAAAATAGAGGAAAGCGAATACGCGCTAATTTAGCATAGGAGGTGACTACCCTGTCATAGGGATTCATAATGACTTAGATGCAACATGGCATTACTAATCTTGTCCTTCTTGTCAAACTCCTCTGATCTTTTATTTTTTTTTATCTCTTCTTTCTATTTTCCGAAAGATTATGTATATACAGTATATATATATACACACACACACTTGAGTAGTTTCGATAAATAAAATTGTCTTTTTAGTTCAAAACCTTTTTCATACTTCATGATTCGAAATTAAGTCTTGGGTTTCATTCTTGATCTCATCATCTCCAATTTTATCCTTCTATAATTTACATATCTTTTACTTAATTTTTCTAACAGTGCTTTTTAACTAAAGAAATATCAAAGGAGTATTGTTTTTATCAGTGTTCTGCTTCAACTTCGTATCCTGCTTTCCAAATATCTACGAGACAAACGGATGAGTGGAAGCGATAGAAGAGTGCCAAAGGTAGAGTCATGTGCGACAAGAGTGTCCAAGCTTCCTGCAAAGGAAAAACAAGCGATTGTCACAATAATTTTAAATGTAATTTACAGAACATTTTTCCATATACTTAAAATACTAATTATATTTTTCACTAATTAATTTTAAACAACGTTAAAATAACTAAACTATTCCATAATAAGGAAGACCAAAAACTGGAATAGCGCTCAGGCCAACTAATACTAATATTACCAGCGCCATCGGGAGTCAACCCCCGACTTTGGTGTCTTCACTCCGATTATAGGAAAACGGTTTGGCTACCCACTGAGCTACGGACGCTGTCAAACTATTTCATAAATCCAAATTCATGTCGTACCTTTCCGTAAAACTCGTACTTATAGTAATTTCCATCTTCGCTCTTAATTTCAAACGTTTCGAGTAACCACAGAGCAACATTTGCCACCACCATGAAGGTGATCATCTCTCTGCCAGGTTTCTTCGAATTTAGAGCGGCGGTGTTGGAACATCTTCTTAAGCCATCACAGATTAAAGCCGTTTGAATCACAGCTTGAATCACTTGAACTATTGAAACGGCGACAAAAAGAGGTTTCTTGTATGTGAAAGCAGGGACCATGCTGAACACAGCATAAAGGAAGATGCATGGCAAGCAGATATAAAGAATAATATCATCTACTCTACTGACTTTATGCGTTACAATATCCAGATTTCGTATTGCAAGATAGGACAGAATAGCAACGATGATCATTACGATATGAACAATAAGTTCACTATATCCATTCACTTGCTGTAAAGGAAAAAAAAGAGGATCATTAATATTGCTGTTTAAGGACTGAAATAACATTTAAAAGAGAAGGAAGGAAAACCTGTCATATATATATATATATATATATATGATAAAAATAACCACGATGGAAAAAGGAAACAGAATGCTGCTCAAGCGCTCTCGTCTAATGACATCCTCAGGAACACTGAGGATGTTCTCAGTGTTCCTAAGGATGTCATTAGACGAAAGCGCTTGAGCACCATTCTGTGTTTCCTTTTTCGTTCGTGGTTATTTTCATCACAAATATTATTCACGTGTTACTTTCGTGAAATAATTTTCATATAGGCCCTATATATATAAGCAAACAACCACAGGGAAAAGGAAAAAGAAACACGAAATCCAAGCGCTTTCGTGATATATTCACATCTTCAAGGAACAACAAGTAATTACTATTACTTGTTGTTCTTTGAAGATGTGAATATATCACGAAAGCGCTCGGATTTCGTGTTTTCTTTTTCCTTTTCCCTGTGGTTGTTTGCTTATTAATAAGATCACGTGTTATTCTGTGATTTTACTGCATATATATATATATATATATATATATATATATATATATATATATATATATATATAATATATATATATATATATGAGTGTGTGTGGGTTGATAGATAGATTTTTATTTTCTTACCAGTCCATGCAGCTTAGTTTCATCATTGGCAGTGAATATGAAAAAGAGAATGATTGATATCACTGTTGCAACTGTCATAAGAAGACCAGCGAATAATCCTCTGTTTGAAGAATGGCAATCGACGTAGATTATGAAATTAGATTCAATTCCTTTCCTGGGATCGTCCTCATACGTCATTTCGATCGAAGGGAGATGAGTGTGGCGATCCATTCGGCCAATGTTTTCCCAAAGAAGAATCCAAACGCCAACTATGAGAATGTTATATTCAATGCTGAAAGGATAGAGGTAAGGAGTGGTGTCATTGATCATAGTGGTCAAAGGCGTCGTCATTCCACATCCATAGTTTACATTTAATCCTCCTCCTTTGCCTTTAGAATTGTATCCTAAAGAATAAGAGTCTCCATCCCCATCATCTAACTCCTCTTCGGAGTCATTTTCGTCTCCTGTAACTGAAGATGTCTTATAGGAAGGCGTCGCTGTTATATTTGAATATGCTGCATCATCGGCTTTCTTTGAGCTTATAGCTTGCAAAGTTTCTTGTATGATGGTGTAGACCCAAAAGAGAAGAGCTGCGGAGATAGAGTGCATAAGAGCGAATCTTGAAAGTCTTCTTCGTCGGTTGATAATAAGCTGTACAAAATTAAACAACCATTGTAATATATTAAAAAATAAATTAAAATTTTTGATCAATAACCTCGTAAAATATAAATGTTGTACTTAATCTTTACAGGCAGCATAATGACAATCGAGGGCTACGTCGTGGCCAGCATCGTAACTCCGCTTCCTGTCCATTAGCAAAGTTAAGCGACGTACATTGGGTCTAGACTGCAGGTGTGGCAACCCTGTCGCCAATCGCCACAAATGGCGAATTGGCTTTGTGAGTGTGGCGAATTTGAGTTTGCCTTGTTTTGGCCCTAATAATAAAATGCAACAAACCCTTTTCTCGACAGTGTACTGGTTGCAATTTAACATTTTCTATTCCATTCTCAGACTGACTCATTGACGCAATGCTACCAGCTGATACTCTCCGCCACTATTTGATTCAGTCAGGGCCCGACCGTGAACTGTAGGTGTGGTTGCTTCTGTTTCGAGTGTTATTTTTACATTTTCCTCTGCCCCAGTCGTTAACAAAGTATTTTCTGTATTGTTATAATTAATTTCAACATTTTCATCGTAATGATGGATAAGTGGATTATTTGAAAACGAGGTGAACCAGCAGATGATAATGCCGAGCTAAGTAATGTAGACAAACTCATTGATTTGGAAGTTAGTATTAAAAGGGGAAAGACGGGCGAATGAAAAAATATGTCACGAGAATTTAAAAAAAGCTGTGAGCTGGAATTTATAGTGATGCAAGTGAATGAAAAGCCAGTGTGCCTTCTATGCAAAAAAAAGTTTTCAGTGAAAATAAGGCAGACAATTTGAAGAAACCACATTGAGTTCAAATATTCAGCCAACATTTTTGAGACTTCTCAAACAAAATCATTGTGAAATTTTGCATCAATTTTTCTCATTTTTTTCATCATTTGTGTATAAAGCAGTTGTGAGTAGTCAAAATGTACATGTTTTGAATAAACCTGTTTAAACAGTTTTTAATTTTATATTTCGATTTATCAACCTATTTTCTCAACTTATGCACGGTGTGGCGAATTTTACTTTCATTCGCCACACCTGTGGCTAAATTGAAGAAATGGTTGCCCACCCCTGGTCTAGAATGTACAGTAATTTGATGAGAGACTGTCCTTTGCATTCAAATTATGTAGCGGCCCGTGGTTTGGATCCCACGTAAAGCTGTAGGTCCCCTCCGTCATATGATCTTAGATGTTGCGGAGGAGGTTAAATAACCTCATCAAACAACAATAATGGGAAATTACTTTTTGCGATTATTCTTGACAAATTATTTTTAAAACGTTCAAAAGACTTACATTTGAATATTTAAAAATGAAGAAAAGTTGATAAAATGCATAAATTGGTTGAAGTACAGACATTAATACGTCCTGAGCACAAGTACAAGAAGCAAAAGCTGGATTCTCCTCAATGATGTAAAGAACTTTTTGACCAAGGTTCAGTCCAGAATGAATTAGAAACCCTAGACAAAATACTGAAAAAGAAAATCAACTCGTTATAGAAAACGGATGTTGATAACGTATGTGGGAAACAAATATTTAAAATTAATTAATTAAAAATATTGCCAATGAGCCGTTCTACCTATATAATTTTAATTTTTATATTTTTAATGTATTACGTATCTTATTTGCATAAAATCCGAGTTTATCTACTTGAAATGCCCTCACACGTCCGACTGGTCTCTGGAAGATGAATTGAAGTACCTGGGCTCGCTTCCGCTTGCCCCCTTCTCACTTCAATTAAGAGACAAATGCCTCATTCAGCGTGGTGGAGGTAGAAAAGTAAGGGGAGTCGAGCAATGAGCCCTTCCTCCTACTGTGGGCTTGAGTTCAGTAGCGCCATCTATTGACGCTTGTCTGAGTCGTACTTACAGCGAATTGTAGGAGTGTCTAACACCTGTCTACTTGAAACACTCCTCTTTGAAACAAAATGTTTTCCGATATCTTAAATTTATTTAGAAAAACATTCTTGTTCGTACCTGCTGCCCCGATTTTAAGATACAAAGATCCACCGTGGCGACCAGAGGTAAATCCATAATACTGGGTGTAAATCTTGCGTGGCTCCGGAAGGTTTATTCTCAGTTGATAATTTCCATCAGATGTCGGTTGTAACTGAAGAGGTTCGTCCTTCACATTTTTTTCTTTTGCTTCTTCTAAAGCATTAGCTATACTGTTTACGTATCTTCGTACGTCGATATGAATGTATCCTAACCAAAACAGTTGAACGATGATCAAATATACATTGAAAGCTTCGCCCATTGCGCTGTCCTTTTTGCTAAATGTATCTGCTAAGTATAACACGCATCCAATCATGAATAGCAAAATGGCGTACATCGTACTCAGGTTTTCGCATAAGGTATCAATGAACCACGTTTTCTTCGTGGCAGGATCAGTTGAAAGAGGTTCTTCATGCTCTTCTTCGTAGTTAATGGGTGGATTCGCATTTCCTGAATGGCCGTAGCCTATTCCTGATAAAGACCCTTGCGATCCCATGTTGTTGTTCCCTAACCCTAAAAATCCGGGGGTAAAATTATGAGTTATTCCTGCATCGCTGTAGACAGATTGTGTGTCAGTGTTGAGTCCGGAAAGATTAGGGTAAGTGATGGGAACATTTGGACCGCTATTACCAGCTGTATTTAAGGAAATCATTGATACTGATCTAGCAGTTGGAAGAGTATTTGTTACGCCTGGAATACCATTTGCAAGATTCAACTGGAATACCATGCTATTCGTGCGTGCCCTTTGGGGTATACCCTAAAAGAAAAGAAATAAAAGAAAAAATGCATATATAAATTAATAAACTGATGACTAAAAAAAGATAAAACATATGTAAAGAAACAATTAATCCAGCTATAGTCAGAAATGGTAACTTTTAAATATGAACTAAAAAAAAAAGTCCTTTTAAGTCTATAAATAATTTACAAATGTAATTTTACTTACCGCGAGTAGATTTGTATCCGTATGGGCTCTATTTAAGGGATGAGGTGGAGGTGGAAATGAGGAGGGTCCACTGACAGGCAGCACAATAGGTTGTTGTTGATTTTCTGAATTCACAAATCCTGGGTTGGGGATACCCTCAGAGCGATGACTCGGCTGGGGAGAATTCATTTCCTGAAATAAAGCGAATTTATGCTTATAACATACTTGGTTGTGTTGCCTAAACGTTATTTCCTTCATCTGAGACAGTTCTCTATTCGTTTTCATACATTTTGTTCAGATAATACATTAACTGACAAAGACTGAAATACTGTATACAGTAAAAGTGATTCCAGAAAGGTATGTTTCACAGTATACAAATAATATCTAAACTAAATAAAATCGACTGACTTTAACTAGAATAAAATCAGTAAAGTGGACGTTATAGGCGTTAAAGAGTTAAAGGTATGTTATAAGCACAATGAGGTCAGGGGTTCGACTCCCAGTGGTGTTTGTTATTAATAATAATCCAGGAGTTAGCGCAATGGGCCGCATCAATTGGCCTGAGCACTGTGCCAGTTTCTGGTCCTCCTGACTGATTATTATTACTTTATAATTGAAACTGAAATGGACAGCTTTATCTTGTATACGATCGTCCTTGCAACAGTTGTGACCTTCAACGGAAGGAAAGATTTTTATCAACAAGAATTAAACCACCTTTAACCCTTTCTTGCGTATAGGAATGTTTCCTAAGATCTAATAAAATCGTCTGACTTTATTCAGAATCAAATCAGTAAATTGGACTCCATGATGCCAAAAAAAGTTAATGAATTTCTGTACACACCTCGTCTTCGCTATCTGATATGTAGTCTTGTCTTAAATTTCCAGAACTTGAAATTTCCTCAAGGGAGGCGGAGATACTCGGAGAGTGATTGTCCTCGTAGGGGGAGGAGTTGAGGGCTCTTCCGACAGGTGCTGCCCAGGAAGAATACTCAGATGGAACACCTGAGTCTGATCCGCTGTTTAGACCTTCGGGAATAGCTGTAGAATGAGCACAAAGGTTATTACTAGTGATTTACTCTACCATTATACATTCATTATGCAAGAATTTGAACTGTATTAAGTCACTTGCATGGTTAACATTCTTATGTTAATATTTTTAAGTAGTATAATGATGATAATGATAAGTTTTATTGGTAGGATATAAATCCTATAACTTTATTCTTTCTAGTTATTATTTAACATCACTAAAGTAAGTTATCGGTAATTTCATAAAATATGTAAAGTAATATTGTAATTAGTTAATTTAATAAAATGAACATTAAATAATAATGGAAAGTTAATTAATTAATCAACCATATAATAGTAATTTATACTAACCAAGCTTGCTTGAATTATTTAGATTAATAATTAATTCTGTTGTGGAGGAGTTTTCGGCCGCATCAGGATTCGGACTATCGCCCTTTGAGATGTTCGGGGTGAAATTGACTGTCGGCAAGGGCTTTTGGCCTAAATGTGCCTGCAGTTCGGGCGGAGCGCTCACCTTGCGTTTTCGCCTAAGGTGTGGATGTTGGACAGGCCTTCTCCGCTTTTGTTGCGGAGTTACGAAAGTACTACCACTGTTTTCGCCCTCACTGCAAAGAAAATGAGATGCCGTTATTAAATTTACGAGTAAAAAGTATACGTTACGTTTCATAAATGGGGGTTAATAATAATAATAATAATCAGTCAGATGGGCCAGAAACTAACTTCTGTATAACTATTATTATTATAATTATTATTATTATTGGTATTAATATTACCAGCATCATCAGGATTCGAACCCCGACCTCAGTGTCTTCATTTTATTTATAGGGAAACGGTCTTACCGAGGAACAGACGCTGGCCGTAAATGGAGGTTAGTGCAACGTTTTCTTTTTCATTTTAATGCGAATTTTTCTTTGTCATTAGTAACGAAAATAAAATACTTAGTTTTTTTAATCTTTTTTGTTTTGTCATTAGTAAGAAAAACAAAATACAAAGAAACGAATGGAAATAAGAAAGTTTACAAGAACGAGAAAAAAAACTGGAATATCAAATTGAAAATTTTCTTCATACTTGCAATGAAGCATTTTGAATTTATATCTATTTACAACGTATAATTATAAACCTGTGAATCCTATATTTTAAAATTGGTTTCATCAAATCCACACCACCCCACAAAAAAAAATTCTTTACGTTAACGACCTTGCTGTTTAGTTGAAAAAAATAAAACATATTCTCTAAATTATTTTATGACTGGAAAGAATATGAAAAAAATTCAATGTCCTTTATTCGAGTCACCAATTAAAATCTAAGTCTTATTAATTAAATTTAAGAATAAATATTATTAAATTCAAACAAATCCTATTTTTTCCTAAAATACAATAGGATTTGACAAAAAAAAAATTAAATTTTACGAAGTCTTTAATAATATTTTAGAAGGAAATGTAAACTATATAAATCATGGTCGTAATTGCTATGCAAAAACCATTATTACGTATATATAAGAATGGTTGGTGTTCCATGTAAAATATAATACCTTTCATCATACTTCTTCTTAAGCTCTAGATAAATTTGTCTCAAACATTAAAAAACATTAAGCATTATAAAACGCTCGCACACACACACACACACACACACACACCCTATATATATACAAACAAACAGATTCCTATAACATAGAGGTTATGAAATAATTGAAACCTTTCATGAGATCCTTATGGCAAATTATTTAAGAACAAAAGGTCGGACATTTATTCAACAACACCCTTTCACTCTTTGATCCTCAGGTTTGAAGTGAGTGGGTGAGCGACTTTTATAACAATAATCATGCAGACTGAGTCATTTTACACGCCTTACGTAACCTTTAATCAACAAGTTCATACACACACACACACACACACATATATATATATATATATAAAACGTGTATTAACATATTACATTTAAGTTTGAAGAAAAGTTTCACTGTTTTACACAAAGCACCACTCTCCCCATACGCTCATTCAGAGGTTAAAACAGCTCGCAGTATTGTTGCCAAGTATGTAGAGGGTCTATATATATATATATATATATATATATATATATATATAATATATATATAATTATATATCTATATATATCTTTGTGAATAGTCTAAATTTCTAAAGTAATCAAATCCTATATACAGTAGCTGCAGCTCCATTTTAGCTACGCAGAAATCGAATTAATTATATGTACGAATTAACGAGTTAATTATTTTTTAATTTATACGTTCAGTACTACAAGGTGTCCCATAAGGTATAGTGTAGGATTAAATGTAGCGGTCAAATGAAACCTCCAAACACTTATTTATGGATCGCCCTATATATATATATATATATATTATATATATATATATATATATATATATATATATATATATATATATATGAAATACTATGCCTACGTAATGTATGATAGGTACAAATTTATAAACCTACTCCAACCTTCAGTACTCACGCATCCTTACGAAAACCTATATTGAAATTTCTCCTCTTCTCTTCTCTTCGAGAAGTACAAGAAATGAATGC
>JAJOZX010005989.1:35000-62500 GCA_023014485.1 Bathynomus jamesi | reverse complement strand
CAAAAGACTCTTAATTATTAATAATGATGGTATTTCACGATCGAAAAAATCCCCGATGAGGAAACATTTCAGTAAGCAATTTATTCTCTCTCTCTCTCTGCATATATCTACATATATACTTTAAAATATTAAGTCTTTTATTACAAAGCAAGAGCGTAGAGCACTTACTTTATATTTAACAACGTAAAAAATAACTGTTAAAAATATAAAATATATAAATTCACTTTATATGAGGTGTTTAAAACAACCTTTACTATTCTCACTTGTTACTATGATATGCAATGTCCAACTTGTTTTCAAAGATTAATATCACTCAAGTGAAACTCTCCTCTTACTTTATGTAAAATATATTTACACGTTTTTATTAAATATAAATTTAAGTTCACAAATTGAAGTAAAAGTAAGTTCTTGTTCAATAAAATTTACAGTGATGTCCTCTTGATAAAAAGATATGTTTTTTATGTGTGTGTGTGTGTGTGTGTGTGTGTGTGTGTGTGTGTGTGTGTGAAAGAGGAAATTGCCCGTTAATCTGTATTACATTGACATTGAACAGAGTCAAAGTGGACATGTTCTCCTTTAAAGTGGTAATAATAATAATAATAAAAAAATAAAAAATAAAATAATAATAATAATAATAATAATAATAATTATTATTATTATTATTATTATTATTATTATTATTACATACTCTTAAAAAAATTCGGACACTACGGCTTCAGGGGCTACACTTAAGATGAGATAACTCATACTTGGCTAACAGGGCACAATTTATGGCACCTGACTCTTTTACCTCACAGACAAGACGCATCTCCCACGGGGTACCCCAAGGGAGCATTCTGGCACCTATCCTGTTCCTTCGTTATATAAACGACTTCCACAGGTCACTAAATAATTCTTCCTGTTACCAGTATGCAGATGATACTTCAATCATAACCTCATATAAAGACTCACTACCACTCCACTAACAATGAACTCCAAAGTGTTTATGTATGGTTTAATGCCAACAAACTGTCCTTAAATATTAAAAAAAACAGCTTATATAATAATCACAAAAAAGAAATCGTTGCTCTCTTTAAACCTATACATAAATTCAACACCTGTTCAGCGAGTACGATCGTCCAAACTTCTGGAAATTACTATCGATTCAAACCTCTCATTCAAAGAGCACACTGAAGATCTGTGCAACAAATTAGCCAAGGTTTCATTCATAATTATGAAAATTAGTGCAGATCAAATTTTCCACGAATTAAAAAATCTTAAACTAGGAGAAATCTACAAATTAAACATTGCCTCATATATGTATCAAATCGTCCATAATACTGCTCCAGAAATCATAAAAAAATATATTAGCTCCCCAAACACAACACCGTTTTAATACAAGACAATAAGACACGTTCATCAAAAAACCGAATTATACTGTAGATTGTGCGACTTATCTTTATCCTCAACTGGTCCGAACCTTTGGAATTCACTTGATCAAGAGACAAAACAATCTAGGACATTAAAAATCTTCCAAAGGAAACTGAAAGACAAATTCATCAACTCATACAAGCCATAATTCTGTACCTCCTGTCTTATTTCAATAACAAAATTAAACTACATGTTCTTGTTTCTACATTTATTTCCCAATTTCTATATAGCAAAACAAATGATAATAATTGGTAAAATCAAATCAAATATAAGCAAGGTCAAGGTCTCAAAGGTTGTCAAGATACTCACTTAGCAAGGTAATTAATATTTCCATATTTTAATTGTATAATATTTAATTATATTTCAGTGTCTAATATCTAGATAAATACGAAGGTATAATCTTAGTTGAATACCAACCTATATGTAATTATATGTAAATATGGGAATGTGTAATCTTAGCTGAATATTCATATTGTATGTACTTCTAAACATATGTTTGTAGCTTACAACAGATAATCTTCATGTACTTTTCTCTCTTTGCCTCTATATCTTTAAAGCTAGTGTACATAACTTCGCTACTCTGCATTATCGATCAAGATTTATCATACAACTCTATTCTGCCAATAAAGCCTAAAATTTGCTTGTTAATGGCAGTTCTTTGTTATATAAGTATATGTATGTATGTACAGTATGTACGTATGTATGTATATGTGTGTGTATGTAATACACATTAACACTAAACAACAAAAACAATAAACAATAAAATTATTATTATTATTATTAGAAACAAGTCAATACAAAAGCGCAATTCATCTATTCGAATAATAATAATAATAATAATCATAATAATAATAATTACATGTGAATGTGAGTGAATTGAATGAATGAAGTGAATGTGAGTAAACTAAATAAAGAAATGACGAAATATTTGGTAACATTTAAGGGAATAATAAAAAAAATAATAAAAAGTGACCTCCACTCACAAAATTCTATATAAATCTACGGTACAGAAACACCGCATTTGGAACTTCAGTTGTCAATTTGAAATTAACCCTGAAAACTTTGGGATTATAACTAAACTATATTCAAATGCAATAATTTTATTAGTAATCATTATTCACACCATGATTGTGTGTACCAAAAATGCGTGTATTGTGACTCGGGATTAAAATAAAAATACAGGGTAATAATAATTATTCAGGAAGGCTCTCACCCAACTAATGCGGCCCATTGCTGTAACTATTGTGGTATTATTATTATTATTATTATTACCAGTATCATCCGGATTCGAACCCTTAACCTCAGTGTTTTCACTTCGTTTATAGGGAAACGGTGCTAACCATTGCGATACGAACGCTTGCGAAATGCAGATAAGGGTTATTCAGTTAAAAGGCCAGCGCCTGTTGCTCAATGGGCCTGTTGCTCAATGGGTAACGCAGTTTCCCTATAAGCGAATTGCAGACACCGAGGTCAGGAGTTCGAATCCCGATGATGTTCGTAATAATAATACAGGATTTAAAGCAATGGGCCTCATTTATTGGTTTGAGCACTGCGCCAATCTTTGGTTTCCTTACCTATTGATAATTATCTATTTAAAAGAAATTGTTTTTGAGCATCCTTAGAAGACTTTACATTTGCGAGATTCATTTTACGATAGGAATTATAATAAATAGATCATTATTATTATTATTATTATTATTATTATTATTATTAGTATAAAAGTTTTGAAATAGAAATACATATAGATATATGCACTATAGACAGATGCTACAGTATTTTATCATGGAAATTTATGTGGTGTTTAAAGTCAAAAAGTTAATTATTAATATAGCTTCGACTCCAAAACTGACGTGGGTATGTTTAATTAACATTTTTCAGCTATTTATTTATCGTTTGACATTATTATTAAAAAAAAAAGGAGAAAAAAGTACCCCACCCCCCCTTCCTAAAAAAAAGTCTACATATATTTCCTCAATACTATAAAGGCCAACTCATATCTTCTACTCGTTCGTAGAAGCGATTTTAACAAGAAAATATAGGCCACTTTGGCCTTTATTAACTTCTCATATTTCGATATGGCTTCTCTCTCTCTCTCTCTCTCTCTCTCTCTCTCTCTCAAAGTCAATCATTTCCTCGTGGGTTTTTCTTATAATTAGATTAAGTTGATCGCTTAATGATAAATGTTACAGAACAAATTACAGTTTGGTCGCAATACAATGAGGTCTCTCCCGCAATAGGTCAGATGGAGAGATTGAATGCAAATTTATTGTTCCATCCCCACCCCTCAATAACAATGAAACAGTGACACATGGGTATATGATGGCACTCTGTATAGCTGGGTATAGCTAAATTTTACATACATACATACATTCATATTTTCTCTTTTTTTCTCACACACACACACACATATATAGGAACGTAGTATAGGAACATCTTTTGCAGACGATACAAAAATCAGTAATGCAGAAGAGGAGGAAGCCCGACAGAAGGACACGAACAGAAGACAATAACATGAAATTTAACACCGAAAAATTTCAGCTCTTGAGATATGGAAGAAGTGAGGAGCTAAAGCAGACAGCATATTATGCCTCCAGATAGAGAGAAAATTCAGAGAAGCAAGAAAGCAATAAATTTAGGGGTTATAATAGCCGATAATGCTAAATTTGGGACACAAAACCAGATAGCAATAAATAAATCAGTAAGAGTCAAGGGACAGGTAATGAAAACCTTTAAACGAAGGGACAAGAAGGTAATGATTCTCCTGCTGAAAATATTGATCATACCAAAACTTGGATACTGCTCAGTCTTGACGTCCCCACATAAAAAAGAAGAAATTAATAAACTAGAAGAAATTCAAAGGAATTTCACAAGCCAAGATTGATGGTTACAAAGAACTCAGCTACTGGGAGAAACTTTAATTAAATCTATATTCACTGGAAAGAAGAAGAGAGAGACAACCATAATTTACGCGTGGAAAATAATGGAAAAACTGGTACCTAACCTCAAATTGAACCAAGTAACCACCCAAACAACATTGGAAAATAGGAACGGTAGAATGTGTAGTGTATCCAAACTTAAGTCCAGACAAGGGAAATCTCAACTCTAAAGGAAAATAGCTGGGTTGGCAGGGGGCGAAGACTATTCAACGAGCTTCCGAAGGAGATCAGGAACATTTCTGGCGTCACCGTAGAATTCTTCAAAAGAAAACTAGACACCTGGCTCAGGACGGTACTAGATGAGCCGGGTGTGCCTGGTTGTGTGCGATGGAGATCGCAACAGAGCAACTCACTCCTCTATCACGCCAGGCCTAAAGGTGGGGCCACCAGCTTGACTTTAGTGTGAAGAGAGACCAACGCACGGAACTGTTACAAGGTTACGAAGCTATATATACATATATATATATATATATATATTACAAAATATGTTGAACTTAATACTTTATTATATTAAATGTCGTAATAAAATTAATGTTGCAATTATTTAGCAATCAATAAACGGATCTGAAATTCTTGGCTCAGGATATGCAACTATTTAGCAATCAATAAACGGATCTGAAATTCTTGGCTCAGGATATGATGTGTGTCGGTGGAATGAAAATACATTTATTTATCATCTTACATTAGTTACTGTATGACATTTGTCATAGGACAAAATAAAAATGTGAAATGTCTCGTTCATAAAGTGCTGTTTCACACACACACACACACACACACACACATATATATATATATATATATGGATGGAGAGAAAGAGGGTAGGAGGAAGGAAGAAGTAGATGGATGCATGTATGTCGTTAATATTTAATTTTAAGAAATGCAATGTAGATAGTCTCATAGTGGATGCCTAACTGTGTATGTATGTATGTATGTTTAAGCGTACTGAATTGAACTAAATTGAATAACCTTTATTAATGCTAAAATAAATACATTGGTTTTACAATTTACAATGATATAAGTAATTGTGAAGTTGGACTATTTATTTTATATATATATATATATATATATAACTTGACCCCACCAGGACTCGAACCCAACACTTTTTGATTAGAAGGTGAAAAAAATCGTATATGTATGTATACGTGTGTGTGTGTGTGTCTACATAACGTGGAATATAAAATGAAATAATAAAGCAAAATCTAAGCTGCGAATGTAACACATTTTTCATCTATTTAATACATTACGAACGAGTAACGTAACGAATTTCTTTATCGTCTAATAACATCACAAAAAATATACATTTAAAACCTTACTAAAAAATGTGCGTCATTTAATCTCAATAAATCCAGTTTGATTTTCATGAAATTTACGTCTTTCTTCCACGACGTTTTCTCTCCTTCCTCCCTCGAAATCCTCAGAAATTCTCAAAAAAACAAAAACAAAAAAAACAAAAACAAAAACAAATAATATCCTCACAACAACATGAACAATAACTCTTATAATAACAACCTTATTAATTTTTCCAGCTCTAGTTTGCGTTCTTATCGCCACAAACTCAACTGGACTAATAAAGCTTGCGCTTCGATAGAGCCGCGTTGCGCTTGCAATAAGAATTTAGTGACGTCATGTGAGGCGTCACGTGATCCCCTCACTCGCAGCGCGATTGGAGGATAAGCGTATGTTGTTATAATGACGTCATAATATAAAAAACTGGATTTGATTTGGCAAGATATATAAAATTTATAAAATACTTCCCTCATATATATGTATATGCATAGGGGCCTATATATATATATATATATATATATATATATATAGATTTTTTTTTAATAAATGTTTGGGGATTTTTGGACTTTTTCTTTTTGGTGGGGGTCGGATTTTGTAAACACTTCTCGTAAATACCACAAATTTCACTTGACGGATACTGAGGATACGTTTTTCTTCATTTTTTTAATTTTACAGTTTAATTCCAAAATATTTCCAAGTATTTCCAATTATTATTTTTTAATTATTTTAGTTTAATTGTATTTCAAATTACTGGTTTCAGAATTTGATTCGTTATAATTCTATTTTATTACTGCTCATAATTCGCAGTTTTTTTAGTCATTCAAAACTTTTTTACAACCTTTATATATCATAAACTATATATACTGTATATATCTACAGTATATATATATATATATATATATATTATATATATATATATATATATATATATATATAATATAATAAAATAGCGTCGTGTGATTTATAAAATAGATCTTTGAAAAGAAAAACATATATATATATATATATATATATATATATATATATATATATATTATAATATATATATATATCACAATTTGATAGTTAAATATGATTTATAACTCTCCGTACTAAAGATTATCGTAAAAAGTCAAAACTCCTTTTTTTACATTTTTTTTATGGGTTTCCTTCACCAAAATCGTCGCATTTCACCCCTTAAATGGTGACAAAAATTATACCGTCCCTTAAAAAAGTCTTGTGCATGAATGTCAGAATGGAAATACTAAACTTGATTAGTCAGTCAATTGAATTTGGACTCTTCTCTAAACCAATTTGATTTAATCGTGATGAAGCAAATAAACTCGAGGACAATTTAGCAGTAACGATTTCAGCTACTCTAGAATGCTTTTCAGGCTTCTCATGTATAGGAATCGTGACCCGTGCACCTTCAGGAGGTCATCTGCCTTTAAGATAGGATTGGAAAAGTCGTTTCATGCGTCTGTTATAAAAATATCTATGACTGAACTGGCTTATATAAAGATACGTGCGAAGAGGTGTCATGCTGGGTTATATGCGCATGGCACAAATATAGAAATTGTTTGGTCAGGATTTTCAGACATGAAAAATTGGCTCATTTGTTTATATGTACAGAAGTCACAAATATTACAGTCTAACAAGACCCAAAAATCCATTCCAAGCAAGCCAAAGATAAGTAAAACCTAGGCGAGAGAGAGAGAGAGAGAGAGAGAGAGAGAGAACGAACAAACATAAGGAGATTAAACTCTCTCACATCATGCTAATACATTCATTTATATTTTAAATGGCCCAACTCGTATACCAAACACAGTCATTCCCAAAATCAATGAATAATGTATAGAAAAAAATATAAGAATGAATTGCGTACAAATTTATGATTTTACTAACGACAAATTCTGAGGTGTTACGACCTCCGAAACTTAAAATAACCAAACAGACATTTAACCCCCATCAGTAACCATTATAGGGGTCAAAACATTGAAATATAAAATATTATTCGTTAATAGCTCTTAAATATCAAATACAATATTTCACTCATGGGATTGTTTCATTGCAGACTTTTTATAGAACCATTTTGTAAGATTTTAGGACTGGGGTCATAAGTATAAACCCCATGGTTCCAACAACGTAAGTAAATTGAAGGTTCCTGCCGAAGGTTAAGTGATAAAAATATGTTTGAATTTAAAATGTTTTTCGTTTTTAAACAAAACTAATTAGAACTTCTCTAGAAAACTCTACTGATAGAATTATTTGGAAACGCAATTTTAATATGCTTACAGTATTTCGAAATAGACCCTCTGAACGAGAATGGGTAAATACCCTGAAGAGAGTTTAGTATACCCAGTCCACATTGCAACATAGCAACCTTTTCTTTCTTTTTTTTTCTAAACCAGAAATAGTTATTTATTGGGTAACTTAAGTAGTTATTGCAAAGTAAAAAATACGCTTAACACATCGCTCTATTAGATGTAATTAACATCCATGACTGGGAAATAAAATATGTACGCGTGACAATGATAATGAGAATGAGTTTCTTCCCAATTATTAATTTTGCCAGGTAATTATATTATATATATATATATATATCCTGGGGTAAAGAACACTCCTACCAGGCGCGTCCCCCGGGTGGCGGATGTGGGAACCCTGGAACTTTCGTTCTAGGGCTGCTCCAAATATACAGAATAAGGAGCCGCGGACCAAACAAGCAGCAGAGGGATGGCAGTCCGGCTGCATTATTTGCCAAGAAACCCTATGATGATGGCGCATACCGCGTACGGGCGAACCGACACACCTTTCCTTCCTGGCCCACAGGAGGGAGGTGACAAACGAGAACCTGGAGCGAAGACGCCATCTGGGGGATCCGACCCGTCTTTTAAGCCGGATGGGACGAAATGATGTGAAAATGAAAATGATGGTATATATATATATATATATATATATTGGATTTACAAAAAATTTATTAGGAATTGTTAACAACAAACATTTTAATTGTAATTTCAAAAGCAATTAGAATTTTTTTGTTTTTAATCTTTGAATTAATTCCTAGGAAAAGCTTCATTTCAATTTAAATCCTAACTCTTTTTCCTGATTTTTATCTTGAATTCTAGATCGATAAATCAGTTTTCAGGGATTTAAAATGAAGTCATTTGAATCCAGTTTTCATTCAAATATTTTTTTACCATAAATGTTAATTCTAATTCTAATTCTAAATCGCGGCAAAAATTGGAAAATGAATGTCAAAGTCGATGTCAAAAACGATTAAAAAAAATCGCAACTTGCGTGAATGAATTAAATGTAATAAATGAATATAGGAGAAAGAGTTCTCTCTCTCTCTCTCTCTCTCTCTCTCTCTCTCTCTCTCTCTCTCTCCTACATCAAAACTTATACTGAGAGCAAGGAATGTAAACGTTTACTGTATCAAATTTTGTTACTTTTCATTCAGTATCTTAATGTAATATTTAAATTATAATTCTAAGAATTCCCAAGTAAGAACATAATATATCTATGGCTCAGAACTGTACCAGATTAGCCGGGTGTACCTGACTATGTGCGATGGAGAGCGTAAGAGAGCAACTCGCTCCTCCACCAAGCCGGACCTATAGGCAGGGCCACCAGCTTGACCTTCGTGTGAAGAGAGAGAGAGAGAGAGAGAGAGAGAGACACACACACACACACACTATCAATATAAAAATTTAGTACAAATTTTTAAATTTTACTTTCAGTGCCTCAAATGATGGCTGAGTGGTAACTCTCCCATACCTCCTTCTATAGAAGGTTAATGGCTCGAATCCCTCGTTGGGAAAACATTAATAAAAACTCGCTTGTTCATTGTGAATTCCATTTCTATTATTTTCTTTCGTTTTCGGCTCCATTGGCGAAGGAGGATTCAGTTCACTATTAAATTAATGTAAAAACTCTAAGTATAAAATCATTCCTTGTACGAAGAAATCTCACCTTAGACAAACGTCTCACGTTTCAGAAGGAGGAGATTGTAGAAAACCAATCGACCGTGGAAGTACTCGTACTTCGGGAGGACGTGAGGTAGGAAACAGGGAGTGCTAGAACTCCCGTTTTGCCTGTCACTCTCCTCTTTAGCTGATCTTTCTTCTGTGTCTCATCTACTCTGTGAGCAGTCCATCATGTATTCTTCACTTTACCCTGTATACATGCAGTTTACACACTACACAATCTTTTCAAAATTTATACCCCAAAAGAATGGCATCATAAGCCTCTTCGGAGACCTTGATTTCGGCTCTCTCCTTCTTATGTAAGGGGGGCATTTCTGCGGGCACTCGTCTTTGACCCCTCCTTCCTAGACAGGAATAATCTTCGCCTGACAAAGGAGGACTTTACACGCATGCAAGACACTGAATGTTTAACATCTTCAGACTATTTACTCATCAATTAAATCTAATATTGACTTTCATCTTATGTTGGTCTAATGTGAAATAGTAGACAACCCAGACGTTAATTTAAGTATACTGGATATAGAGGCATATCTATCTTGGCGTAGTTTCACTATAATTTGCCTGCCGACTGGTGTCCTTAAAGATATACTCGTTACATCAGAGGAGGAGTAGGAGGAGAAAAAGAAGAGACAGAAGAAGTTATATGAGTTACAACAGGAGTTACAGAAGTTACAAGCTAACGAAGGCACAAAGGTCCACTTTAGGCTAGCCCAAGGAGGAGGGGAAGGAGGAAGAACAAGCACAAAAACAAGACCAAGAAGAACGGAAAGAACAACAAGAAAAAGAACCACAAGAAACACGATTTATTTAAGTGGAAAGACCAGTTACTGGAATGCGATAGAGCTTCGAGCTATATAACGTATTCCAACAAGGAATTCTTGTACGCATGTGTTATCAGACAAGATATACTTGTATATGAGAAATACACGCAATATATTAAATAATCGTGCTACACTGTAGTTTAAAAAAAAAGCGTAATTCTTGGTTGCAATGCCATATATAATATTATATATATATATATTATATATATATATATATATATATATATATATGTGTGTGTGTGTGTGTGTGTGTGTGTGTGTGTGTGTGTATAATAAATAAAAAAAACACTTAGACAAAGGTAGAATTATTTTTTATACCGACATAAAACTGTAGTAAATTGAAAGAAATTCATGCATGAAAATATAACTAAAAAAAATTTATATTAGTAATTTATTAGTAATTTAACAAGCCAAACTGAAGGTTTTAAATGCTGTTAGCATAATCTTCGTCATACAAGTCTAGACTTCTTTTATCAATTACAAAAAAAAAAGAAAAAAAATATGGACATAGTACAGTGTCAAAGAACTGTTTGGGGTTCAAGAACAATACCTTGCGGTAGAGAATCCCAAACCATATATAATGAACAAAATACTGCGCAAGAGGGACATTGGTACTGTTAGTACGCAAGAAACGAAAGGATAAGGATAGTTAAAACTGTATATCATAAATAAAGAACATACCTAAATGCATATACACACACACACACACACACACACACACACACACACATATATATATATATGTGTGTGTGTGTGTGTGTGTGTGTGTGTGTGTGTGTCCATTTAGGTATATACAGTGTATATACTGTGTGTGTATATATATATATATATATATATATATATATATATAATATAAAGAGAGAGAGAGAGAGAGAGAGAATTACAAGGAGTTACAAGGAAAAGAAGTACCTCAAAAGGCCTTGCGGCCCATACCGAGGAGGTACCAATGGCAATGGGTGCCAGGGAAAAATTCATACACCCTCAAATAGTGTGCAAGATTCGGTCTAACCTTTTCTTGAACAGATGCACAGAAGAACTGTTCACAACTTCTGACGGTAGCCTGTTCCACGTGTCACAGATCTTATATGTAAAGTAATTCCCACACACATTAGTCCTAAACCGTTTCAAATCCAACTTCCAACCATTGTTGTGAGTTGGGTTATCATTTAAACTAAACATGCTTCTAAAATAGACATCGTTCAACCCACGTAGGAGGTTGAAAACCTCGATGAGTTGACCGCGCAGCCTCCGAGTTTCCAGCGAAAACAAATTCAGCGCGCGTAAGCGTCGATTGTAGCTCATATGCCTAACGGAAGGGATTAACTTTGTGGCCCTCGCCTGGACTCGCTCCAGCCTCTCAATATCTTTCCTGAGGATGGGCGACCAGAACTGCCACAGCATACTCCAGGTGCGGCCGAACCAGAGAATTGTACAGAGAGAGCACAATCTCCTTGTTCCGAAATCGAAATTACCTCCTGATATAACCCAACAGCTTCTGGGCTTTCTTTTCCATCTCTACGCACTGTTTGGTAAACTTAAGGTCGCTGCTAATTAGCACACCCATGTCCTTTTCCAAATCAGTGACCTCGATATTACTCCCCAACATGGAGTAGTCCGACTTGGGATTGGCGTAGCCAATGTGTATGACCTTGCATTTACCCAAGTTAAACGGCTATGCCATTTTTCGGACCACTCTCCTATCCTACGTAGGTCCGCACGCAGTTGCTCGATCGCCTCTGGCGTCCCAACATTGGCCCCAAGCTAGGTATCATCAGCGAATTTGGCGATCCTACTGACGATGCCAGCGTCGATATCATTCATGTAAATGATAAACAACAGTGGCCCTAAAACGGAACCCTGAGGAACCCCGCTAGTGACCGAGGCCAAATCCGAGCTAGCCCCTTTAATTACAATCCTCTGCCGCCTGTTCTTCAGCCAGTTTTCAATCCACCTGCCTACTTCCCCACTGATACCCAGCGCCGCAGTTTGGCCATTAGCCGGCGGTGAGGTACCTTATCAAAGGCTTTCTCAAAGTCGAGATAAAGTATATCAATCGCCCTACTCTTATCATACTCACTCAACATGACGTGGAAAAACTCAAGCAAGTTGGTGAGACACGACCTATGCCGTCTAAACCCATGTTGGGAGTCCCCAAACAGCTTATAGGAATCCAAATGGTCAACGATACTATCCGCTATTATCCCCTCTAATAATTTACCTACAACCGAAGTGAGACTAATGGGATGATAGTTCCCTGGACTTCCGTGATCCCCTTTCTTAAAGATAGGGGTCACGTTAGCTTCCCTCCAGTCACCAGGAACCTGGCCCGTCTCCAACGATTTGTTGAAGACTGTAGCCAGGTGGGGAGCCACCTGGTCGCGCACCTCCCGCAACACTCTGGGGAGGAACTGGTCTGGCCCAGGAGCCTTAAACGCACTCAGTTTGTGAATTCTATCGGCAACGACTGTCGCGGTACACCGAACACTATCCAGGCCAGCACCTTCGTGCCTGACACCTGGCTCGTGGATGAAGCGGGTGTCCTCCCTGGTGAACACTCTCGCAAAGTACTCATTTAGCATATTAGCGATGTCCTTTAACAGGCCTCTCATGCTTCTAATGGGCTTTCTACTATTAACTATCTACTATTAAGAGAGAGAGAGAGAGAGAGAGAGAGAGGAGAGAGAGAGAGAGAGAGAGAGAGAGAGAGATTAATTATTTAAATCAAATTCTTCGACAGCAAATGCAAGCATTTAATTCAGCCATTTAAATTTGACAACAATATTCAAGAATAACATTCGAAAATAATTTCTGTACCTATAAGTTATACCTAAAACATTTAAATTTTCCATACCTCCAGTATACCTCTGAAAATATACATAATTCTACCTCTTATACCGCTGTCAAAACCAAAGGTGAAACCAAAGGTGAAAAATTACATATAATAGAAATACCATTCCATGTTTAGAATTTATTCCTATAGTCCTATATTCCTCTAATTATATTCCTATATTTTTATATTCCTATATTTATTCCTATAGCATGCTGAAAACTTATTTCTATACCTATAACTGTACCTATACATTCACTTATTTTCATGTTTTATTTATAATAGGTGTACCTATACGGCTATACCATGTTATCATCCCTACATAACAGAAAACAAAGTATGCTTAACACAGTCGGTTCCCTGAATCAACTATTAAATTTTTTGATCTGGTTGTTTTAACCAATTATTATTTTATATACAGTATATACACACAGTAAACCCTCGTCCAACGCGGGGATTAGGTTCCTTGAGAACGGCGCGTTAGATAAATCAGCGTTGGACAAACTTAATACCTTGTGGGATAAATGGGGATACGTGAACGCGGCCGCGTAAAGTCTCCCATTAATACTTAGATACGTAGATTTTTTATTCACACATAAATGAATTTCCCTACCTATATTGTATATGAAATAAGAACATAATAAAATCATAAACATAATGATATTTACATATGATAAATAAAAATATATTAAATGAAAATAGCACGTATCTTTTCTTCACTCTCTCGGATGGTGCGTATGGTAGACTCATTCACGTGATACTCGCGGCCAAGTGATGTTATGCTCATACCACCACGCAACTTATCTAGAATCTTTATTTTTCTGGCTAATGCCATAACCTTGCAACTTTTCTTCTCTTCACTATCACTTGCAAATGCTTTACGTTTTGGTGCCATACTGCTGTCTAAGGGTAATAGCAAAACAACGGCAAAATACAACAAAAACAATCCAACACAACTTCACTAAACTTAACGCGTTAGCGGGACTGAGACAAAGGGTGATGCGAGGGGTGAAGCGAGAGGGAGGGAGATGCAAGAGTGTTGGAGAGTGTAGGAGAAAACACTAGAGCGCGCATTGACACGCCTACAGTACTACTGTATTAGACCGCGTATAATAAAATTTTCTGCTTTCGGCAAATAAATTATTCGCATTTACTTTCCGTGTTTAAGCAAATTCGCGCTGGACAAACACGCATTGTACGAGGGTTTACAATATATATATATAATATATATATATATATATATATATATATGATGCAAACCCACAAGGAAAAAGAAAAATTATTCCAAGGCATTTCATGTATTCAGAAGTACACCTCGTCATTCCCTGACGAGGTGTACTTCTGAATGCACGAAAGGCCTTGGAATCATTTTTCTTTTTCCTTGTGGGTTTGCATCATTCATTAATTTCACGTGTTTAATTGTGAAATTCATCCCATATATATATATATATATATATATATATATATATTATCCATATATATATATATAGAAACTTTGGTTAAACCTTTGGTTGGCTTCCGCCCGAATTGTTCATTCTGACGAAGGTCAAGCTTTTCACTCCACCTTAGACCTACAGTTTAACGTGGAATCCGAACCACGCCCCATCAGCAGCCCAGCGTCTTAATCACTAGGCCACCTAGGGTACCCATTTATCTGCCAACCACTTTCTTTATTGTGTGCAAGGATGAACAGCTGGGTTTTGCTGCGCGCCGGCTGCCGTCGGGTCTCGAACCCGGGGCCGATAGATTCGTAGTCAGCGACGCTAACCACTACACCATAGAGGCGCATATATATATATATATATATATATATATATATTTGGAGAGGAGTAAATTATACACCAATCGACCAGGGAAGTACTCCGGGGGGGGGGGGACATTAGGCAGGAGACGGGGAATGCTGGAACTCCCGTTTCTCTTGTCACTGTCCTTCTTAGCTGATCTTTTTCCGTGTCTCATCTACCCTGTGAGCAGTAATTAGGTGTGTGTGCGTGTGTTTTCCATGCCTATGCTATTTTATTAAAGTTGTCAACTTGCTTCAGTAACAAGAAACTGTTATCAGTTTTCCTATACTGAACGTCCCTGCAAAGGAGCTACATATATTTTATTAACTGTTCTCAGATAATTTTCCCACATGAACACACATGTAAACATATGCATACATATGTATACAACTACATACACGTCCCGGATTTACATTGATCGTGCACATAGAAATGTTAAAATTTTAATTTCATAATATATATATATATATATATATATATATATATATATATATATATATATATATACGGTTTATACACACTGTATATATGTATATGAAGATATTTTATGTGACAGATTTCCAAATACAGTATTGACTAAATTTTTCGTCACATCATTAGCGAGGAAGGAATGAATCATTTGTTTTTGTTTTTATTTTCGTAAAAAAAGGAGAGAGAGAGAGAGAGAGAGAGAGAGAGAGAGAGAGAGAGAGAGAGAGAGAGAGAGTCTCATAAAAATAAAGACTAGAAAATTTTGATATTAAAGACTGAATTTTCAGCATTTCTGGACGATAAATGTAAATGTACACACACACACACACACATATATATATATATATATACACATATATATATATATATATATATATATATATATATATTATATATATATATATATATATATATGCATGTATACATATGTATGCAGGTGTTATTATGTAGATAAATTGTGTAAGAATGTTTAACAGGAATATGTAATTCCTTTGCAAGCACCTTTGTGATGTAGAAAGAGTTAAAAAAAAACTTTGAAATTAAGTCGTTTGAATGGCGTCGTTGAAAGCAAAAACGCCATTTTTTTTTTTCCGTCCCAATTTCCAATTTTGAAGAACTTTGATTTCTAAATCTTCTTTTCGTTAATCTCAAAAAAATAAAAATAAACCACAAGACTGCCAACAAAAATATAAAGTTTTGACAAGTATTAGGACCCGAAGCTATCTAACTATCTATCTATAGTACCAGCGTTGGAAGATCAATGGGTAACACCGTTTCCTGAGGTCGAGAGTTCGAATTCCGGTGATGCTAGTAATAATTATAAGGGAGATAGTGCAATGGGTCACAATAGTTGGCCCGAGCGCTGGGTCAGTTTCTGACCCACCTAACTGATTACAATTATCTACCTATCTATCTACAAATAGACTGTATATCTATAGATGCTCTACAAGGTGTTCGAAAAGTCCCGTCACCCCCCTACAAAATGTACATATTGTAATACCAATTTTATTTTTGTGTGATTAATTGAATTTATATGTGATTCATTGACAATTTTTTTTTCCAGGTATTAGAATTGTGAACAATGACAGACCAGTCCACTTACAGTACACTTTGGAGGAAAGGATATTAATGAATACATAGGTTCATGAACGGTCACATACTGGCGAAACGATGCATGATATCCAGAATGATTTCAACACAAGATTCAATGAAGCTGTACCGCCAAACAAGACGGTATTACGTTGGGAGAAAAAGCTGTTTGAAACTGGCTCCATCAAGGACAGACGACGGTCGGGAAGACCAACAACGCGAGCAGAACAATGTGAAGGTGTGATTGCATCGGTGGCTCGTTCACCGGAAAAATCACTTCGGAAACGATCAAAAGAACTTGCAGTCCACATGTCCACAATGAGAGATCACATGACAAAAGATCTCGGCATGAAACCATACCACCCTGTGGCCGCCCCGAAGTCCAGATCTGTCTTCATGTGACAATGCGTTATGGGGTTTCGTCAAGCAGAACATATCCCGGGTGCGTTACCGCACAACAGAGGAACTGAAACACGCTGTTCGAGAGGCATTTGGTGCAATCACTCCAGCAATGCTGAGTCGATTCTCACACCGCACATGGAAGCGCATAATCCTTTGTTACGAAAATGATGGTGTGCACACACAGATATTCTTGATTAGTAACTGTAATTAAAGTAATTGTTGCTGGTGACTTGTTTCTTAAATTACACCTACCACATATAAATACAATTAGTCACACAAAAATAAAATTGGTATTACAATATGTATATTTTATAGGGGTGGGGGTGACGAAACTTTTCGAACACCCCGTAGATTCTAGAAGGTATCTAATTTCATATTCATATTTTCACTCGGATGTTTGTAAACTCATGAATAAAATTTGTGATATTCCTTCGACCGTTTGCTTCAATGATGTTGATGTAATTATTTCATGACTATGCTATGTGCAAGGCAGAGACTTATGTAATTAGGTAATAGAAATAGATTTAGGTAATTTCTTTTTTACCTCACTTTTTAACTTTTTCTTTTTAATTTATTTAATAATTTTTTCATTTATAACAATTTGTATATATATATATATATATATATATATATATATATATATATATATATATATATATAAGCAAACAACCACAGGGAAAAGGAAACACAAAGTGTTTCCTTTTCCCTGTGGTTGTTTGCTTATTAATAAGATCACGTGTTATTTTGTGATTTTAGTGCACACACACACACACATATATATATATATATATATATATATATATATATATATATATATATATATATATATAGCACGACTCGCTGTTAACTATCAAGTAAACAGGAGACTTTGTGCATGAAACATTCAAGACGAAGTAACTCAATGACTTTTCTTGTAGTTTTAGCGTTCCAAGTAATAAAGGGTTCTTAACCATTGATCGTATAGGTTCCCTTTTTTGGTATAACTTTTTGGTATATAAGGTCAAAAAGAGAACTAGTAAGTTCCATGTTAGTGTCTATACAGTCTCCAATTTGGAACTTAATTCTGGTAGACTCTTTCTTTAATCGTTTATCGCGCAGTGTTACTTTACTAAAGAGACGTTTGCTTAACCTTCGCTGCACAGAGGTCTTTCCGAGACTGGATAAAATCTTTCGGCGTTAGCCAGAACAAAATCAGTAAAGTAACACTGCCCGATAAAGGGTTAACCCATTTTGACTTGTAATAGGGAATCAAACGGTTTAACATTTTCATGTCATAAAGTGTTTTACTCTTTACAGCTGTATGAGATATCATCATAAAATATTTAATGTTAAGGGAACGATAAGTAATGAATATATAGTATTTGAGTTAAGATTCTTAATTTCTCTGAATGGATTAGCGATGTTTTAAAGTGCTACGCAATTTTTAGTAAGAAGTAAAGAATTTAGTTTATATATATATTTTTGTGTGTGTGTGTGTGTAAATGTGCTAGTTTGCGTGTATGTATAATTGAAAAGTCATGCCTGTTAACGCCCATTATATACAGTATATGCATCTGTATTAAAACATGGCATCCCATGCGTGAATTTAATGCTCTGAATTTTTTTTTCAATGCTCTGGTAATTTGTTTGCAAAACAACGTCACTTCAAGTTCAAATGTTCAAGTAGGGAAACTTTTCAGAGCAAAGTTTAAGTTAAAACACACACACACACACACACACACATATATATATATATATATATATATATATATATATAATATGTGTATATGTGTGTGTACAATATAAAAATCAATCGACTGATCAACAAGACCAAACAATCGTCGACAAGTTATTGTGAGTTAGATTAAGTTAAGTTAGGTTAACTAGTGTCTCAGGGTGTCGATTGTTTGGTCTTGTTCATAGGAGTTGGTAACTGAGAGTCTACCAATGGGGTTGCCTTTAGGGAAGAGCTCTGTGCTCACTAATTTTAGGGTTTGGAACAGGTTGGGTTAGGAACAGGTTGGAACCTGGCACTTATTCAAGAAAAGTTAAACGGGCTGTCATTTTTCAGCTAAAAGCTTAAGTTATGAAAATGTAGTTGGTTATTAAAAATTTCCGTAGGAATTAAGAATTTCTGTTACGCTTTCTGATTTAACTACAGGTCAGATTTTCATGAAATTTTCAACATTCATTACCCCTGTGGCTTTCTAGTGAATATGCCCTAACGGGCTTATTTGCACAAATTTTGACCATAGGTTACTATATCCAAAAATATTGGCCGTAGCAGCAAATGTGATAGAAGTAAAAATATTCTACTTTAAACATAAGCTAATAATATTATCTTCAAACATTGCTAATACTGATAGTATTATTGTTATTAGTAATAATTTCTAAAATCGTGAATTTTCAACCTATCATGGAAAAATTCGGTACGAATATAGAGAGACAGATGTTCTACTGATTCATTATCATTTCGAAAAATTCCCTCATATACCTACTCAGTGTTTGCCATTAAAATGCGAAAAACATCATCAAAGATGGCACAACAAAAATCTCAAAATGTTTTCACAAAAGATTTTTTGTATTCTCCTGTACTTTCTAAAAAGTCATTTAGTATATCTTGGCTACGCGCAGTTTATGACGCATTTCCTTTTGAAGGGGAGCCCACACATGACCAATTTTCTAAATACTTATTGGATGTTCATGAAACTTGGAGAAAATATTAACAATGTAGAGCTCTATGGAATATTCCCCAAAAAACTTATTCTATCAAGTTCTTACCATAGGTCAATATATCATCTGCAAAAATATTGCGTGTACCAGCAAAAGTGATAGAAGTAAAAATATTCTCTTCTAAACATAAGCTAATAATATCATTCTTAAAAAATTCTATTGCTAATAGTATTAGTAGAATTAGTGATAATTCTAAAATAATGGCTTTTCATCCAATCGTGATGAAACTCGGCAAGAATGTTCAGAATATGCCATAATGGGTTTATCCCCATAATATTAGCGCGTTCGACTATATAGGTAGTGCTGAAATAATTTGGACGAAATGTCTTAAATAAGGAATTTGAAAGTTTAAGTTCGGCATAGGAAATTCTTGCATTTTCTCTGCTTGTAGCAAAAATAAATAAAATATTTTGAAAGGTTTATATTTGGAGAGACTTGCACATTAGTTATCTATTAAACGTCAGTAAAATTAAAGAAGTCAATAGAAGGTTTGCCCGAGCGAAGCGAGCCCGTCTAGTTATTATTATTATTATTATTATTATTATTATTGCTAGTTAACACCTATATATATATATATATATATACACACACACAGTATGTCCATTTTTCCTAAATGTATGAAGTATGCTTGTTTGCTTGCTGTGCTTGCCGTGTTTCATTGCTAACTTTACATCTCATCCTCACAATTTTTATATCATTTTACGTTAGAAATTGTAAAAGGAAATCTTAATCGTTAGAATGTACGTGACAAACTGAAACATAAATATGTCAGAATTTTCTCATTATTTTCTCATTTTTTTTACATCTGAGTTGTCCTCTTGCGTCCTGCAAAGGTCATAAGAGAAATTCAAGCAATTTGATTACATCAAACACTAATTATTAAATATATAAAAAGGAAAGAAATATGAAACAAAATATTCTGTTTTCATCGAGTGAACGGCAAACATGTGCAAACACACACACACACACACACACACACACACACACAACACACACACACAGGATGTTCCAAGAATACGCACGAATCATCGTAACATAATTAAGAACTATGACGCAATGCAGTAGCATCCAGTCTTCCAGCTATAATAATTAACAGGAGCAGAAAAGCGACAAAACGTTTCCTGGTGCGACAATTCGGATGACGTAAATGGGGTAAAAAGTGTTCAAAAAGGGTTAAAAAAGTGTTCGAAAAGTGTTCAGTTGCTTCTCCTTTTGTCCTTATTAAAAAAGTTTAAATATCGTTCCAACTGAAAGGTTTACTCAGAGGTGATCTATTTCTACTCTGGTGTCCTTCGACAGTGGGTGGGGTCATTGGTCCGGGAGGCTTGGTGCTTATACTGTATATCATAATGGACAGTGCCTGATCAGAATATATATATATAGATGTTACACACAGACAGTGCATGGAACAAGGAACTCTTCTGAGAAAATTAAATCCACTGTAGTCTGAACAAGTAATGGTAAATGACAAATACTATAGTTTTTCTTTTTCATGATGGAAGTCCAACGTGGGCAACGGGTCACCAGCAAAGAGGCCCCAAAATATAGCTTCTCTTTCAGCTATCTGCTAAGCAGATCGGACCCAGCTTTGGGACAGGGTCTAGTAGCATATATATATATATATATATATATATATATATATCGAGTCGGCAAAAAAAAAAAGGGAGACCTTTTAAATCCTTCATATCTCGGCAAATACGGTACATACTGTAGAACCATGAAATTTTAGTATGTTAGTACTAGGTAATTTTATGGTTTGTATGCCATCTTTCAGCAGTTTAGCTGAGAAATTGAGTTTATGGCGAATATTCCAGAAAAATCTTGCTAATCATAGGTTCAAGTTGATAATTAAAGCGATTTTAATTACCGTAAGCCAACTGCAGGAGGTTTGGACAAGCTTCTCAAGAAAATCGATAAAACAGGAGATATCAAAAGAATACCAGGTAGCGGTATTAAATTTGGCCACCAAACAGACCCGATTTAAATCCTGTCGATTACGGCCTTTGGGAAAATTTGTCACAGAGAATTTAACGGGTCAAAGTAAGAAATGTCGTTCATTTACGATAGCTTCTTCTGGAAAAATGGGATGAGCTACCACAAGAACAAATTAATAAAGCCTAGATGAGTTCCGTCCTAGACTGAAAAAGGTTGTAGAAGTTCGTGGTAAACATATCGAGCAGTTTTTTTAACATCAAGGTAGCACCATATGTGAGTACTTTGTAACTTTTTATCTGCACATACAATGCAGTAGTAGTGTAAATGGAGAATTTCCAGTGGCATAAAGAAATGTTCAATAAATCCGTAATTTTTATTAGTTTTCTTTGAAATCCGCTCACCGTATAGGAAATTTACTTAGTTGTGGGGTGTGAAAAAAATATTGAAATCTGACCATAACTTTGGATTTTACAGCCAAAGTTCGAGGTCTCCCTTTTTTTTGCCGACCCGATATATTGAATTGAATAACCTTTATTCATAAAATAAATACAATTTTACAATTTTTGTTGTTAAAATAATTTTAACATAAATAATTGTGAAATTGGACTATTTATTTTATTTTATTTGGCCTCTAAGCTTTAGGCTTTACTGGGCCACGAGGGACACAATCAATTTTCAGGTGTTAGCTAGCAGTAGAAATAATCCTAATAATAATAATAGTAATAGTAATAATAATATTACTTATATATATATATATATATATATGCAAATAACTGCAATGACCGCGCAGTATATAAATGAATAGAAACGACATAAGTATTAAGGAACGTTTCTGCACACGAGGAGGAGAGATAACGAAATAATGAAAAATGAGGCGAACCGCCTGGGAATCGAACCCAGGGCCTTCCAATTGCCGGTCGGACGCTCTACCATTATGCTACGGACCTCACTCAATCACAAATCGAAATTCTCCCAAATAGGGCAGAAACCAATGCCCTCAGAGAGCACCCTCGCAAATCGTGAATATGGCGCAACATAACTGCATGACCGCGCAGTATATAAATGAATAGAAACGACATAGTATTAAGGAACGTTTCTGCACACGAGGAGGAGAGATAACGAAATAATGAAAAATGAGGCGAACCGCCTGGGAATCGAACCCAGGGCCTTCCAATTGCCGGTCGGACGCTATCACCATTCCCAGGCGGTTCGCCTCATTTTTCATTATTTCGTTATCTCTCCTCCTCGTGTGCAGAAACGTTCCTTAATACTTATGTCGTTTCTATTCATATATATATATATATATGTATTTGGAGAGGAGTAAATTATACACCAATCGACCAGGGAAGTACTACGGGGGTGGGGGGACATTCATTAGGCAGGAGACGGGGAATGCTGGAACTCCCGTTTCTCTTGTCACTGTCTTCCTCAGCTGATCTCTTTCCGTGTCTCATCTACCCTGTGAGCAGTCCAGCATGCTCTCAAACACACTTCTCCTTCTATTCCTCACTACACATATAATACATGTATTTTACATACTATGCAATCTTTTCCAAATTTATTAAAAAAAATAGTGTCATGAGCCCCGGAGACCTTGATTTTGGCTCTCTTTCGTATAAAGGGGGGCATTTTTGCGGGCACTTGCCTTGGGTCCCTCCTTTCTACATAAATAAAAATATATAAATATCGATCCTGAACCGTCTTTCCAAACCTTCTAAAGTTTTAAGGTACCCTAAAGGATATATATATATATGTGTGTGTAGTGGTTGAATAAATTTTGAAAAGATTGTGTAGTATGTAAAATGCATGTATTGTATGTTTAGTGAGGAAGAGAGTGAAAAGTGCGTGTTTCAAAGCATGCTGGACGTTCACAAGGTGCATAGTGGTTTGCGTCGCTGACTACGAATCCATCGGCCCCGGGATCGAGACCCGGTGAAGGCAGGCGGCATGCAGCAAAACCCAGCTGTTCATCCTTCCACACAATAAAAAAAATTGGTTGGTAGATATATGGGTACGCTGGGTAGCCTAGTGGTTAAGATGCCCGGCTGCTGGTGGGGCGTGGTTCCGATTCCACATTAAACTGTAGGTTCAAGGTGGAGTGACAAGCTTGACCTTCGTTAGAATGAATAATTCGGGCGAAAGAAAAACCAAGGTAATCCAAGGTGTGTGTATATATATATATATATACACCTAGAAATAGATGAAAGAAATTATAGAATCTGCGCAAACCTTCCATATTAGGCGATGGTAAAATGTCTGTAGAATTTAATTAACATTTATTGAGCAATCTTTGATAAAAGAAGCAAACACGCGTTTCCTCTAAATATCTGTCTACATCGTCAATAATTAGATCTATTCTATGAATAGATGTGAGAGATGACCGTAAATTTGTATTTATACAAAAGACACCTTGTCAAAATTATTTTTCTTTCATGCTTTTAGGATTATTTATATAATTACGAGTAAAAATGCCATTATTCAGCCAAGTTTAGTGACTTCAGAGCGTTCGTAGACAGACAGTGTCTACTCGAAAATAAGTTTTAATTATTATAGCTTTTTCAAGTTTGAAATACTGAAGACAATCAAAGGTAAACAAATTTACTTGACATTTGAGTTAAAATAAGGAATTCAAGGCTGGGATTTACCTATTGTAATAGGTTTTTTGACGTTATGTGTATATATATATATATATACACACAAGGCTAAACTGGATATGTTGTTTGATTTTATTGTTTGAATGTCTGTCAATACAAGATTTAGTGCAAAAGGATATTTTTTAATTAATGAATGACCAGCATTTTTTAACAATGACTAAAAGCGGTTTCACTTTTAATTAAGCATTTGGGTTAATAAATGCATAAAGGAGAAAGAGTCTCTCTCTCTCTCTCTCTCTCTCTCTCTCTCTCTCTCTCTCTCTCTCTCTCTCTTACCCAAAAAAAATGCATGGTGTAGATTAGATTAGCACTTTAGTATTCATGCTGTCCTTTAATCCTTTATTTTCAGCTAATACCTATCTGAGTACACGAAATAAGCGTATTCAAGGTGTGAATGAACTCTGAAGCTATTCTTTTCATTATACTTTTTCCTACTTTCCTATAAATCTTCTCTCACCATTATTTTCTGTCAGCAGTGGCTGGTGGAGGAGGGAGAGAGCCTTGTCTGTTCTATACTTTAATATTGCTACTATTCCCGTATGAAAACTTTACACGTTTATAAGTGTAAGCATGGTGTAAGTTTTCAGCGCTCTTTTTTCATTGCTATTTCTAACTTTTCTACTTCCTTCTTGGGCTAGCCGAGAGTCGATCTTAGGGTCTTTATTAGCTCGTAACTCTGTAACTCTGTAATTCTCTCTCTCGAACGCGGGTCAATCCTGAACAGTTGTTCAAATCTAGCGAAAGTAAATTCCTTTGGTTAAACTTTGGTTAGCTTCCACCCGAATTGTTCATTCTGACGAAGGTCAAGCTTTTCACTCCACCTAGACATACAGTTTAACGTGGAATCCGAACCACGCCCCACTAGCAGCCCAGCGTCTTAACCACTAGGCCACCTAGGGTACCCATTTATCTACCAACCACTTTCTTTATTGTGTGGAAGGATGAACAGCTGGGTTTTGTCGCGCGCCGGCTGCCGTCACCGGGTCTCGAACCCGGGGTCGATGGATTCGTAGTCAGCGACGGTAACCACTACACCACCTGGCTCTATAAGTATTACAAAATCTGACGTTATTTTTTTTTATTTTTTTAAATTTTGGACTCTGTAATTTCTAAATACTAAAATTTGGCTGAAGGGGTATCGTCAATCTTTGGTCATTAATCAAAGAATTTTGAAAATATTTTTTATTTCATCATTAATTTTCCTGATTTCAGATTTCGAAAGAATTTATTTTTTATTTACTTATCGCTTCAATCATAAGTAAATAAATAATAAATTTATATATATATATATATATATATATATATATATATATATATATATATATATATATTATGCTATTGAAGGCTTTGAACAGCTGTTCAGGGTCGACCTGTGTTTGACCCTTCTGCAGCATATATATATATATACAGAGAGAGAGAGAGAGAGAGAGAGAGAGAGAGAGAGAGACACACACACACACCACACACACACACACACACACACACACACACAGAAAGGGGTTCCAGGATTTAATTTAAATGTTACGTTTAATTCTACAATGATTTATAGAATACCCTGTAAATACATATAAGAGAAAGAAGTCCTCCCATTGGCCTCAATTACGGTTATGACCCTGGGTATGGGTCACAGTGTCCACAAATTGCTATCAAGTGCATGGAACTACCAATGATCCATTCCTCATGCGAGTAAATTTGCTTTTGCCTTTAATTCTCAAGAACATTTACATTTCCTGGCACATTTTCACAGAAGTGTAAATAGGAAGAGAATCACTCCCGTTCTTATTTACACGAAGTTTCGAGATCTTTTTTTTTTTCAAAATTAAGAGCAACTTATAAAAAAAAAAAAAAAAATACGTACTCTACTTAAGTTTTGTCTTGACTGTGCGACCATCCTGTTTATTCTTTTTTTGTTACTTAATTTTATAATACATTTATGTGACTTGATGAGGACTTTTAGGTCAACGAATCGAACCAGGTTTTTCAGTTTATAATAAATAATCAGAGCTGGGCACTTGCGTTTTTTTTTGCGGTACTGCGGTACTGCGGTACTACCGTGTTGGTCGGTACCGCGGAAAGTACCGCGGGAAATTTGAATGCGGTAGCGGTACTGCTGTACTTTCAGCGATCCTTTGCGGTACTGCGTTATGCGGTACCGGTTTGGTAGTGCGGTAGTAGTACCGCAGTACCGCAGTACCGCAAAAAAACGCGCAAAAAAACGCAAGTGCCCAGCTCTGAATTTATATATATATATATTATATATATATATATATATACACACACTCGTGTGTATATATATATGGAATTAATGGTTACTTTAATTCTGAAAAATAAATATTTTTTGGAAAGGAAAATTGTTTAATGCATGTAGTACCCTCTCCAATAATAATAATAATAATAATAATAATAATAACATCCAAAAGTATGTTGTTTTAATGACCTTTTTAAAAATGTCCTTTGGATCATGGTTTCATTCTTTGGAACTGAAAGACACGTAATAATGTAAAATAGACATGAAATAAATTGCAAGAGTTCAATTTAACTGCTCTGACATTCCCATATGCCACCGTCTCCTTTTTATTTTACATGACGTAACCCAACCTTAGTCTTTTTAAAGTCCTTCTGTGTCTATGTATATGATTTATTATACAATATATCAATGCCTAGACCACATTTTTAACCTTATTTTTTTATGTATGGCCTTGTTCATAGAAAACGCAAAGAAAACAGTAGTGTTTATGGTCAACTATTTTAGATGAAATATTCGCTGGTAACGCCTTGTTTCATATATATATATATATATATATATATATATATATATATATATATGTACTATATGAAGCCTTTATCCCCTTTCCTCTTAAACCAGGGGTGGGGAACCTTTTTTCATTGGAAGGCCGCATTTCATTTAACCAAGACCCTATTAGGCCGCATGCTGAGTATTTAACATATACCGTACAACAAAATGTCATATTTTAGTCTACAATCTACATATTTACTAATTTTAAATCAAACTTCATAATACGTGAGGGTTTTTATAATAAATAAAAAATTCAGCAAGTAGGCAGAAGGCCGCAACTAGTACCCCAAAAAGGCCGCAGGTTCCCCACCCCTGTCTTAAACTATAGACTGAATTGCCAGAACATTTAATATATATATATATAATATATATATATATATATATATTATATATATGTTGTATGTTTTGTA
>JAJOZX010005989.1:0-32500 GCA_023014485.1 Bathynomus jamesi | reverse complement strand
TATGCTTTATTTACCTTTATACTGTAAATAGTACTTAAAAAAGTACAGGACCTAAAATTAGGGATTTCAGGGTGCTTTTATCAGACGGGAAGCGCTTTTGCTTGTTTTGCTCGATAACAGTTATGTGCCAAATCATTAAATTCTAAACAAGCCTTCTTATTATTATAAGCCATTCCTTAAAAATTCTGACATGTATCTTCAAAGTTTTAAGTTCATGTTTTATTATATAATTTAGTTTTATTTGACATATGTATCCAGTCGGTTACAAAAGTCCTTATATATTGGCCACACCTATGCTGTTAAAAAATATATATAATATATATATATATATATATATATATATATATATATATATATATATATATTGCCCATTGAACTACGGGTATATAAGCACACCGGACAAAAAATTAGTCACCCCTCTCAGAATGTACCTAATAACGTGTGACGGCGCCTCTGGCCTTGATAACCGCACGAATCCGGCGAGGCAGAGACTCTACGAGGTTGTGCATGTACTGAACATCGATTTGCTGCCACTCGTTCATCAGCCGGTCCCGAAGTTCCGCCAGAGTCCTGCGCTTCACTTTCTGTTTCCAGCCTGAACAACACCTTCGACGCATTCAGGATTAAAGGCTTCATTGGACCTGCGATGTACTCGTCGCCTCCCATCATTGGAGAACAAACAAAAACGGGACTCATCGGACCAAATTACACGTTTCCAATCTGCCGCAGTCCAGTTTTTGTGCCTCTGAGCCCATTTATAACGTGCCAATTTGTGACTTGCTGTTAACAGCGGCCTCTTCTGTGGTACCCTGCTCCAGATGTCCATCGCATGCAGTTCTCGTCGCAATGTCCGTTCGGAAATTGGTCGCTGGAGAACCTCATTGGTTTCTTGGAGCAATTGTTCTCTGGTTTGAAAACGATTTGCAGTTACTAGACGAGAAACATGGCGGCGGTCCCTATTGTCGAGAATTGTTTTCCGGCCACAGTTACGCCGTCGATTTTCAGTTGATTGCGAACTACACCACTCTTTTGTAAACTCGCTGGACAGTACGCGTTGACACACCAACCAATTGGGCTACTTCAGACATTTTGTGTCCGTGGGCTCTGCCAAACACGATGGCTCCTTTTTGCCACTGAGTAACGTCTGCCTCACGACCCATTTTGCAGACTATATCCAACACACACTTTGTTCTTCACCACCTCACGAAACAGATCTGATCCTGTGCGCTACGTCACCGCAACTTGTCACTTACCAATGCTACATCAGCGCCCTCTGTGTGACCTTGAACTTCCTACTATCGGTGCTATTAGGGGTGACTAATTTTTTGTCCGGTATGCTTATATATATATATATATATATATATATATATATATATATATATATATATATATATATATATATATATATATATTATATATATTGCTTCCCCACTTAAATGAGTAGAAGCGCTGTTAATTAAACAATATTAATGACGATAAAATTATGATAAATTACCACTAGGCTATACTCCTTTCAAATATTTTTTTAATACAAAACAAGCTCGAAATCCAAATCAGTGCATTGAAAAAGGAGGGGGAGAGCAATAATTTTGTTGCGTCGAGACGGGCGCCAGTGGAAGCAACCTTGAGAATTGCTTCATTTGTTTGACTTAATATATTTGTGTTTTATAAAAATTATATCAATGCACCGATAATTTCACTGCTTATACGATAGTATAAATGTAATAAATGATATACAATAAAATTATTGATCGCTATACTTGGGGATGAATTAATATTATGTCTTAAAAGAATAAAAAATATTCACCGATGGAAACAGACCCATAACGCATTCATTTCTTTAGGAAAACGTGGATCGTGGAAGCAACTTAGAGAGTTGCTTATTCCTGCTATTATGCTAACGGAATCCTTTTAAAGCGTTTAATTAATGAGCTTATAGCATTAAATGACTAAATAACTGGCAATTATTACCAAATATATTTTTAGAAGAAGAAATACAAGCTAATTATAATTGGAGTTTGCTTAATTATGAGTAAATCAAAGTGAAGTTGTTATATTGAGGTTAATGTCGTTCGTCAACTGCCCAAGTGCCCATCCCCTTCCCCCCCCTCCTCGCGGGGGATAGAGGATAGAGCTGGTGTATAAATAAAAGAGGTTGGTGTATACTGTATATATATATATACACCTTACCTTACCTTACAACCTTACAAAGGTTTCGCGTGATGATCTCTCATTTCGCGAAGGTCAAGCTTGTCGCCCCTCCTCTCGAGTTAGCCTGGTGAAGTAGTCAGTTTGATTCTTGCGCTCTCCACCTCACATAGCCAGGTACGCCCGGCTCATCGGGAATTGTTCTGAGCCAGGCGTCTAGTTTTCTTTTGAAGATTTCCACTGCAACTCCCTTCGTGTTTCTTAGGTCTTTGGACAGCTGATTAAACAGTTTTGGTCCTCTCACTACAAAACTATTTTCTTTCAGGGTTAAGGATGTTCCCTGTCTCGCCTTCAATTTGGGAATACGACACAGTCTACCGTTTCTACTTTCCACCGTTGTTTGGGGAGTTATAGGGTTCAGAGTAAGATTAGGGACTAGTTTCTCCATTATTTTCCAAGTGTAAATAATGGTGTATCTCTCTCTTCTCCTTTCCAGTGACTATAGGTCTAGTTCGCGTAACCTTTCCCAGTAATTTAGTTCTTTGCACCCATTGATCTTGGCTGTGAAGCGTCTCTGGATTCCTTCCAGCTGTCTAATGTCTTCTTTTTTATATGGGGATGTTATTCTCTTTGTTCTGTTTACTGCTATCTTATTTTGTGTTTCAAATTTCGCATCATCTGTCATTACAACCCCTAAATCTTTTGCTCTGGAATTTCTCTGGATTTTCTGTCCATTTGGGGTATAATATTCCATGGATTTTAGGTCTTCTCTTTTTCCGTACCATATTATATATATATATATATATATATATATATATATATATATATATATATATATAATAGGCTATGCATGCTTCCCTCTACATAATTGTCACCAATCGCCACTGAATTATTTATATAATATATGATACACATATATTCCCATATATATATGATACACATATATATATATATATATATATATATATATATATATATATATATATATATATATATATATATATATATATATATATATATATATATATACGGGGCTCCAATAAACCTTAGCCCCCCCCCCCGCCCATGGCCTAAACCATTAGAGGTACAGTAAAACTAAACATACCTTACAAAAGAGAATTTAATCCTGCATTTAATGAGAAACAATTAAAACTTGGTGTTCCCGCCATTGGCTTCCAAGACAGCCTGAATTCGCTTTGGGTAGCTTGCCAAAAGTGACGTGAATAGATCTTGATCGTTACGCAAATTTGCTAAAACAGTTTCAATGTGTTGCGTCATTGTATCCTTCGAAAATCGATTTGCTGCAGGTTCTTGAAACAAGAGACATTCAACCTTGTCCTTTATAACTGATCCAATGTGTTCACAGACGTTCAGGTCAGGAGAATTTCCTGGCCATTCTTCATTTCCAAAGAAATCGATCTCATGGTTCCGCAACAACTGTTGAGTGGCTAATGCCTTAAAGCACGGGGCCTTATCGTGCAGAAGTGTGGCCTGATCGACATCCATAACATTGTTTGGGTTTCTTAGAAAAGGAATGACATGCTGGGATAGAATAATATCACGAAAATACTGTCCATCCCAACTCTGACTATTTGGCTTCAGCACCCACATGAGCTTCTTTGCAGTGAACAAAACAAACACACCAACACAGTCTGGACTTTTTAATAATTTGCGATAATGTTCATTGTCATCGATTTCATCTGGTGTTGTGGCCCACACTCGATCATTTTGGTAGTTAGGCCGACGTGTTACGTAAACAAAAAATTCATCGGAGACAGCTAAATGCATGAAATCCCCGTTACGTAAACGAAATGAGGTCAGGGGTTCGACTCCTGGTTGTGTTGGCTGATAATAATCCACGAGATAGTGCAATGGGCAGTTTATATATATATATATATATATATATATATATATATATATATATATATGCGCCTCGGTGGTGTAGTGGTTAGCGTCGCTGACTACGAATCCATCGGCCCCGGGTTCGAGACCCGACGGCAGCCGGCGCGCAGCAAAACCCAGCTGTTCATCCTTCCACACAATAAAGAAAGTGGTTGGTAGATAACTGGGTACCCTGGGTGGCCTAGTGGTTAAGACGCTGGGCTGCTGATGGGGCGTGGTTCGGATTCCACGTTAAACTGTAGGTCTAAGGTGGAGTGAAAAGCTTGACCTTCGTCAGAATGAACAATTCGGGCGGAAGCTAACCAAAGGTTATATATATATATATAACTCGATCATTATTTTCATTAATTTTAATTAATTACTAAACAAAAGTGAAATTGATTAATTAACTAATTAATAAAAATTAACCAATACCAGGAAATGTTAATTACATTTAAAACATGACTTAGAGCTTTCTCTGTTGACTTTGAATTGTGTCTTTATGTCACCTAATATTAATCCTTATGTCACCATTAATATTTTAAAATTAGTTGTCATTATCTTATAGCTACAGTAACTGTGTTCCAATAATGAATTTGTTTCACCATGATGATAATAATGACATATATATATATATATATATATATATATATAAGCGCCTTGATGGTGCAGTGGTTAGCGTCGCTGACTACGAATCCATCAGCCCCGGGATCGAGACCCGGTGACTGCAGGCGGCGCGCAGCAAATCCGGCTGTTTCATCCTTCCACACAATAAGAATTGGTTGGTAGATAAATTGGTTCGCTAGGTAGCCTAGTGGTTAAGACGCTGGTCTGCTGGTGGGGCGTGGTTCGGATTCCACGTAGGTTTAAAGTGGAGTGACAAGCTTGACCTTCGTCAGAATGAACAATTCGTGCGGAAACAAAACCAAGGTTATATATATATATATATATATACATATATATATATATATATATATATATTGTTTGTAAAATTAACTTTACCAGCGAAGAAATGGGGAATTTTTCAAAGGTTTTTATTGCGAAACGAATACTTCATTTAAACTTGTTTTTTATTAAAAAAAAATCAACAAAGCTGTTCGTGTTTTTACAAAGTGTTGCTGTTGCTGGTGTAAATTTTAGGTACTGCTTTAGCTGTTATTTATGAAGGATGTACTTTCATCTCTCTTGTATTATTTGTTATTCTAATATGACAATTAATTTGTCATCACACACACACACACACACACCTTTATACTCGTATAAGTGGTGTGTGTGTGTGTGTGTGCAAAACCGCGCCAGAGTAAAAAATGTTAAATAGGTACTAGATCAGCAGTTTTTAAGGGCAATATGTGCTTCGTACGTTATAAGAATCTGTAAATCACGCAAAAAAAATGCCTTGGCATGTGTCAGATTTTGTATTTGAAAATGGAAGTGTTCACAACGTTTTTGGAAATCTTCGTCAGACATATAACTGAGGAACCTAACAGCCACTCGAATGGACAACGGTGGTTATAGGCTAGGGAGCGAACAAATAGGGATCCGGTCCACGTCAGACAGTTATGACTTGTGGACATCGCGAATAACGTTCGTTGCATAAACTGGGCTACAGTAGACGTGCGTCTTGGAGAAAACCTCTCCCTGCTCACAGACAGCACTGTAAACAGACCCCAAAGGATGATACACAAGCTGATGATAATCTGGAGAGCTTTGCTGTTCTTGAACGAGTTCATTTCAATTAATTTATTTCGGTATCAACCGCAAGAGTAGAAAGAAAGACCGCGATGAAGACGTTCAAAAATCCTGTCTGCAGTCGCCTTTCAACATGGTTGGTTGGATGATGGGAAGGATGACTTGGTATTTACTGACAGGACTGGAGGTCATTTCCTGTGCATCTATAGAAACATTGACATGAAACCTTCATTAAACGCGTCTAGAAGTACCTTGATCGTCACCTGCAAAATCGAATCCCTCCTCCCACGTCTGTATCGCCTTAAAAGGAAATGTTAACTGAACTTTAGCAAAATCTTGAACATGCCTTGATTAAAAATAACTCATTTCCTCTCTGCCAAGGTATGTCCATGCCCTTCATAAAGCTCGTAGAGAAGCTACAAAACATTACTTGTCTGTTTTTTCCAAATTCGTCCATAACTTATGTGTGCGTTACAGCCCTTAATACAGTTACTTCTGTTACAAGGATGTTTACTTTAGGCTCACAGGAATATACTTACAGACTAATATAATTTCATTTGAGATATTTTGTCGATAAGTGTTTTGTGGTTTGGTTAAGTTAGGTTAGACTAAGACAACGTTTCCAAAACTGTGGGGCGCGCTCCTCCTGGGGACGCAAGATCTACTGAAGGGGATACGAGGTGGTCAACAAAGGAAAAATAAAAAGTAAGCATGTGGATATTTTTAATAATTTTATCCCCTGTCACTATACCCAGTATATGTAGACTCATGCCATTTCCTGCAGTATATTAATAAACGAAATTGATTATGGTACCAATAAACTACACTCCATGAATGCGGTTCGCAGATGGGGGTCGTGAAGAAACTATTTCAGTTTGAAGGGGGCTTTGGATAAAAAAAAGTTTGAGAAACGCTGCGCTAAGGTTAGCATAAGTTAGGTTAGGTTAGATTAGATCAAATTAAGTTGTTAGAACGTTGATAAAATTTTCCTTCGACAAAACACTTCATAACAAACAAAATGAGCAGGCGTGATACTTAATTTAGAATATACAAGATATTTTAAATGTCATTTTAATAAGAGTTTAATCTCAGGTTTTATCTAGATTGTAAATTTACTAAACCACTATCAAGTTTAAAACCTATAAAACTGTAAAACCTCATAAGAGAAACCTATTTTATCTCATCGAAGATAGTAAATAAAAATTATTACCTCATTCTATAGTAAAAAAAAACAGCATCCATTTAACTAAAACAAGAACTCAATGCGCAGTAATCCTACACATGCGCAACATTTATGCCCAGAAATTGAAAATAATGTTCACTAAAATTATATGATCTTCGCGATTAAAATAGCACTTGATAATGTAAACTTTAAATATTATTACATATGTTAAACTGAGATTAAACGGGAATTTCCCTCGTAATGGATTATAAAGATATTTTGTTGTTAAGATTCTGCAAATGCCAAGTAGAATGAGTGTGTCAAGGCGTGTTTTGAACTCGGGTTAAAAACGCAAATCTTGCCAACAAAATAACATCAAATACATACATATATATATACATATATATATATATATATATATATATATATATATATATATGAACACTTCATTCTTCCAATATATTTTTTTCCTTTTTTTATATGTACTCATCTCTTATCACGTTTTCTTGTTTCATACATTTCGTAATTTTCTTTTTTTTCCCTTTTTTTTTTAAGGGAATACTCATATTTATATTTTATTACTTTAAGTATTTAATATTTTAGTTTCTCACGCGTTTTCCTTGTAACAATATTTGCATAAATTTATTTATACATAGAATTTCTTCATATATTATATATATATATACACAGTATATATATATATATATATTATTATATATATATATATATATAGATATATATATATATATATATATATATATGTTTGTCCGTGGGTAGTGTGTGTGTGTGTGTGTGTGTGTCCATAAATTTTCCTTACAAATTCATTTGAAATCAAATTGAATTTGTAATCATAATTTATGAACACCGTTTATATATATATATATATTATAATTTCGAAGTCTCCTCGGCATTATACTGAGAGCAAAGGTTTTGTGCTTGCTTGCTAATATTTTGTTTGCTTGAACCCATTTTTTTGCGTATTTCACTTAAATGTTATGTAGTGCACAAAGAATTATTGATAATTGCCTGCAAACATACGCGCCTTTATATATATATATATATATATATATATATATATATATTATAAGAGGTCTCCAGAATATATCAACAAAATTACGCCACACTGACGGTTGTCTGCGTCCAGATGATGTAGGAACCCGTGGTTCGGCTCCCAGGTAAAACTGTAGGTCCTCTCTGTCACATGATCTATGATGTTACGAAGGAGATTGAACACAACACACACACACACACACACAATCTATATATATATATATATATATATATATATATATATATATATATATATATATATATATATATATATATATATATATAGATATAAACTGAATGTATATATATATATATATATATTTTTTTTTCCCCAACGATCTGTTAAATAAATCTACGGATATTTTACACGTGTTAAAAAATGGCAAATTGACTCCGCAGAGTTTTTCAAACAAATTCGACTGTAACTTTAATATATAACTTTAAACGTATTACAGCAATAGATATATATTATCGCGTTTTAATTTAAAAACAACTTCTCTAATCCTATTTTCATCGGGATTTTTAATAATTTCATTAGTTTTATTCGTGACTTTTGAGGTTTTATCTGTAAAAAACCACTCATCACACCAATAAATACTGAAAAATCGAACGGTCTGTGAACGTAAATAGAGAGAAGAGTCTTAAAAGCGAGAGAGAGAGAGAGAGGAGAGAGGAGAGAGAGAGAGAGAGAGAGAGAGAGTATCTTTGGGTACACTCTAAATGGAAAATTAACTAAGAAATTAATTAATTTAGTTTGCATTTCATATTTTTACTGCATTTTCATGAATTTACTTAACAACTAAAGCCTTACAATGTAGTGAAAATATTCCTTTTTGAGTTTTAATATATCATACTTTCGACTGTGATTTTGAATGGGTACCAAAAGAGTTTAATGTAATTTACTATTTAGTCTCTAAATCTTATGAATAACTTAATATAAAACATTAAAATAACGGTACTTACGTATTATCGGGACTACCAAGCTGTTTATTATGTATTTTTGCTCTCGTCATTTTCGTTTAAACTAACGAAAATATCACAACTTAACCTAACCAATCATCAAGGGCGTACAGTTGACCTAACCGGGCATTCAGTTGACCTAACCGGGCATTCAGTTGACCTAACTGGGCATTCAGTTGACCTAACCGGGCATTCAGTTGACCTAACCGGGCATTCAGTTAACCTAACAGGTTAATATTGGTTATTTCACCTAAATATCTTCTGATCTTTTCGTATTAGGCGCTCACTGTCACATTTCGGGCAAGTTAAGGATGAGAGAATAACGCCGTAATTGATAAAAACATTCAGTGCTTTGTCTTCATAAAACAGAAAATGTCCGGTTAGGTCAACTGAATGCCCGGTTAGGTCAACTGAATGCCAGGTTAGGTCAACTGAATGCCCGGTTAGGTTAATTGAAAGCCCGGTTAGGTCAACTGTACGCCCTTGATGATTGATTAGGTTAAGTTGTAATATTTTCGTTAGTCTAAACAAAAATGACGAGAGCAAAAATACATAATAAAAAGTTTGGTAGTCCCGATAATACGTAAGTACCAAATAACTTGTAATATTGGAATATAAAACTACAATAGTGCAATTTGTTTTAATTTAGGGGGAGGCTCTGCCCTTGGCCCCTCCTTCCTGCATAGAAAAAACTATTTGGAATAGAATATTTTTTTACTTTGGGATAAACGTTATTTCATTATTTCTGTTTACGGGGGTGAAGGGTAAATGATAAGACATACATAAATAGGCAGCAGCGTCCGTAGTTCAGTGGGCAACACCGTTTTCCCGACACTGAGGTCGGGCGTTCGACTCCCGATGATACTGGTTAATAATAATCCAAGAGTTAAAGCATTAGTCTAGCCCGAAAACTGTGCCATTCTCTGGACCTTGTGACTGATTATTACACAGATAGGTAGATACATACACGCCTATGTGTGCACACACACACACACACACACATACACATACATGCACCTACATACGTACATACATACTTATGCATGAAAAAAAAAATATATATATATATATACACATTTTAACTGCAAACAACACAGTATAATTAATGTAAAGAACGACGCTTGTATAGAAGAACGTTCCGCACAAGATGAGGAGGGAGAACGAACGAATGAAAAATGAGGTAACCACCCGGGAATCGAACCCGGGATCTTCCTATTGCCGGTCAGATATGCTAACCACTACACCATGGACCTCGATTAATCAGAAGTCGTAATTCTCCTACATACGAGCAGAAACCAATGCCCTGATGGGGCACCTCCCGCATGCCGCACATATATACATTTTAACTGCAAACAACACACAGTATAATTAATGTAAAGAACGACGCTTGTATAGAAGAACGTTCCGCACAAGATGAGGAGGGAGAACGAACAAATGAAAAATGAGGTAACCACCTGGGAATCGAACCTGGGATCTTCCGATTGCCGGTCAGATATGCTAACCACTACACCATGGGCCTCGATTAATCAGAAGTCGTAATTCTCCTACATACGAGCAGAAACCAATGCCCTGAGGGGCACCTCCCGCATGCCGCACATATATACATTTTAACTGCAAACAACACACAGTTAAAATGTATATATGTGCGGCATGCGGGAGGTGCCCCCTCAGGGCATTGGTTTCTGCTCGTATGTAGGAGAATTACGACTTCTGATTAATCGAAGCCCATGGTGTAGTGGTTAGCATATCTGACCGGCAATCGGAAGATCCCGGGTTCGATTCCCGGGTGGTTACCTCACTTTTCATTTGTTCGTTCTCCTCCTCATCTTGTGCTGAACGTTCTTCTATACAAGCGTCGTTCTTTACATTTTATATATATATATATATATATATATATATATATATATATATATATATATATATATATATATATATATACAGAGATAGAGAGAGAGAGAAAGAGAGAGAAAGAAAAGAAGTCAAAAAGATAGAGAAACTAAGACAGAAAGAGTGAAAATTTAAAAAAAAAATAAGCTAAAGCTAAGTTTAGGAACGTCGCTCTACAGAATGTACAAAAGAAGAGCAAATAGCACGACACCTCATGACCCACCTAGCAGAAGTGACCATGCATATATATATATATATGAATAGAAACGACATAAGTATTAAGGAACGTTTCTGCACACGAGGAGGAGAGATAACGAAAATGAAAAATGAGGCGAACCGCCTCATTTTTCATTATTTCGTTATCTCTCCTCCTCGTGTGCAGAAACGTTCCTTAATACTTATGTCGTTTCTATTCATTTATATACTGCGCGGTCATTGCAGTTATTTGCATATATATATATATATATATATATATATATATATATAATATATATATATAAACTTTAAACTTTAAACTTTTACTTCTAAATGAAGAAACACATCTTTTTAATAGATATTTCTCTGAATATCTCTTGAAATCAATTTTATAAACAAGTCAAATTTAGGTTGCTACTTTAAACCTTATCTCAGGTCTGCCAAGTGGCCTTGACTTAAATTTGGTTTGTAGAAGGTACTTTCGATGGTCTAATTATTTTTATGAATTTTATTTTTCATTAACTGAAGGAAAAAAAAACTTGAATGAACTTGTTGAAAAAAAAATAGGTTAGGGCGAAAATAAATAACTGTTGTGATTCTGGTTTTCCACGTTTCATGAAAGGTTGTAGTTGCGTGTTTGTGCGTTTGTTGCGTGCGCAAACCGCTTTGGGAGAAAAAAATATCTTTCGTTGTACGGGGAACGAGCATGCACGCAAATTTTAAGTGCAAATTACTTTTATAATTAAGTAAAAGTGTTATTTATGTCCATATGGTGCATTATTATTATTATTATTATTATTATTATTACATCTGAATGCATTTGAACTAAAATAATGCTTTTTTTAATATGATTTATAAGCATAAAAACATCCGCGTCTAACTTCAAAAATAAAATTGATGTTATTATAATATTCTCAATAAAGAAAAATGTAACGTACTGTGGAAACGTTCCAGAAATTGACGTTGGCAAGAAATGATGTGTGGAAAATGAGTAATTGGGTAATTTCAAGCTGATAAAAATCGTTTTTTATTATTATTATTTTTACTGACAAAATCCCCACAAATATAGGTACGTTCTGTAGCTAAATTGAAGAGTTATTTGGCGTTACGAATTGATTTTTAAGGAATATATTTCACATATTTACTCCAAATCAAAGATCGTAAAGAATTTTAACGAATATATATATATACTGTATATATATATATAGCAATTATTTACGATCTTTCTTATTTAATAACATATTTTAATATTCAGTTTTTCATTATATAAATGAGCGAGAAATAAATATATATTTATATATTTATACACACAGGTGAGTGGAAATTTGGCATTCATTTTAGATAGAGAAATGGAAACTTATGTATATACGAATATCTATTGATAAAATCTTGGAATTTAATATCAAAATCATTATTTTATAATTAAGTTTACTTAAATCATTCGTTTGAATTTAAAAGGATGAACATAAGCACAGTATTTATTGCTACAAAGAACCTATCAATGGGTGTGTACGAAGTGTTTACTCTGTCCTTCTGGTATATATATATATATAATATATATTATATATATATAATTTGATACTTGTTTCACTGTGATATGTATTATGTATGATAATTAGAATATTTTTAACTGGCATAAATTTAGGAAATAAAACATCGCCTTACCTTATTTATTTATACATGAACTTCAATCTTCTTGGTTTTAATGCAAATTCTTCAATTACTTTGTCGTGCAACATTTTATTCTTCTCTAGCGATATTACAATTTCTTTCTCTATGGCAATTCTTGCCAAACTAGACAGCCTTTCCTCTGACATGGTATTCCGTAGGTACGTCTTTATTCTGTTAAGCGTTGAAAAACTTCTTTCCGTTGACACACTGGTTACAGGGATTATCAAAAGGAGCCGAATTAATTTGATCGTTTCAGGTAAGGCTGTTGTAAGTCCAAGGTCAAGACAAAGCTTTAAAATTTCTTTTGTATGTTTGCACTGACAAAAATCGGAGTCCTGACAGATGTATTTCAATTCTGACGTTAAAGCTTTTACATCAAATAGATTACTGTACTTATATTCAAGTGCTTCTATTAAGTTTAGGAGAAATTTTCTTTATATACTACAAACATTAATGAATTCAACAACTCAAAAAATGAGAAATGAATGCATTCAAATCGTTCCTTCAAGGCTGTTACAGATGTATTCAGAATGCTAAAGTAAATTTCGGAGCAAGTGTAGTTTACGTCCCCCTGTGGTGCCTAGTGTAGTTTACGTTCCCCTACATTATCCGCGTATACCTACCTAATCAAATAAAACGTTAAAACTAACGAAAATATTACGACTTAACCTAACCAATCGTCAATTTATATATATATATATATATATAATATATATATATATATATATATATATATATATATATATATATATATATACTGTATATAGATATATATATATATATTAGGGTAGGTTGAGTTTGGAACTGTGATCTTGGACTAGTCTAGATAGAAAGGTATTAATGTATAAAAAACGTTGCACCAACTCATATTTGTGAAAATGATTGTATTTTTTGAGGATTGTTAATTATTTTTAAGTTGTAAAATTGCCGAATTTTACGCGTAAAATCGCGCGCGCGGCATTCGCACAATGTAAACAAACAAAATATCGGACCTTATTTCATCAAAATAATCAATTAAAATTCGGCTTTTTTAACAAAACGATGCTTGAAACTTATTGTAAATGCATTATAGATGTTTATTAGTGTATTATTTTGTATTTTTAATGATATTTACCTATAAAATGTGTATTAAATTAAGTTATTTTATGATGCGTTCATTTAATTGTGTTTATTTCAGATATTTCATAAAAATGGGTAAAAAACGGGTCTGCAGTGTTAACTCGAAGTGATAGTGCCAAAAAATTCAGTGGCCAGCCTTCCCCTTTGGATAAAACAGAGCCTCCTACCCTCCACCAAGTTATTCAGTACAGTTATTTCCTCCAAAACAGCCACCCGGACTTGAAAGACTATGATATTGCTAAAATGATAGCAAAGGATGTGATTGAGATCTGGCAGGCAGTGAACCCGCGGCTGCCCCTGTATGAGGAATATTATGTAGTGAAATTGGTGGATAAAGTGTGCTTCAAGAAAGCAAAAGAGATAAACAGGAAATCTCTTTCTACAGTCCAGGAGCAGAATCTGGAGGAAAAGCTGGATAAACTTTTGACATTTCTGCTTGCACCTGTAAGCTACCTGTTCGTCCCTGTGATGACAATGCTGTGAAGTGCAAGAAAGAAAATTGTCAAACACAGCACATAATCTGCACTTGTCCTCCCAGTAAGAAGGTAATGCTATTATTTTTTTAACTTTTAACTGGTCTAACTTAGTGCGATTAGGTGCCTTTTAAATGGAAGGAAATTCAATGTTTGTAATTGAAAAATATCCGCATTTTCGTCTTGTAATCTTCCCCCCCCCCTGGTAATAGAAATTAATAATCAATTTTTTTCAGGATTTTATCTCTTATTTTAGATCCGCTATTTAATATACTTTAATATTTCAGGTTCCAGTAGAGGAGAGGGAATACTTGAGAGATCAGAGGGCCAAAATAGGACCTAAGGGCTCTTTCCAGCTGGGCTCTGTGGATAAAGCTGCTGTGAAGAGAGACCAGAGGGCTGCAGCTGAAGCAGAAAGATTACAGAGCCAGATTCAACAGCAGCAGGAAGTGGATTTGGCCACTTTTGCCTCCACACCTTCACAAGATATTTCTTTTGAATCCAGCTCAGGAGAATCAGGAGAGATAATATATATTTTTTCTTATATCTTATCCCATTTTTACCCAAATTTATCCCTACTTTTTGTCCCTATTTCCCCCATTTTCGATTTAGTAATTTATTCTTTTTTTCGCCCATTTTTGCAGACTTTTTACCTGAATGTTTACCCATTTTTTCCCCCTATTTTCCCACTTTTTTTCCCCCATTTTCGTTTAAGTAATTTATTCTTATTTCCGCCCATTTTCGTCGATTTTTACCCATATTTTTCCCCTATTTTCCCCCCATTTTCGCTTTAGTAATTTATTTTTTATTTTCATTTCAGCCATCTGGTGGTGAAGCTGAAGAGTTCAAGCCAAGGAGGCACCCAAGTGTAGGTTACAGCTTTTTGAAAACCCCCAGATATGCCATGGAACTGATCAGGGGTGATGTTTCTTCCAATCTTGGGGCAAGTCTTGCTAATGCCTTCCTTCTGGACTTACAAGCTATGGACCTGCTTAAGCCTGGCCTTGATGTGAAACAGATAATAGTTGGTAAATCGAAAATGGACAGGGAAAAAGCTAGAATGAAAGTGAAAAGTGATGAAAAGCACATTGAGGGTCTGGAAAAGTTAGTCTGTATTGGGGTTGATGGGAAAGTTGACAAGGACACTTTGCTGTACAGAGAAGTTAAGGATGAAAATGGGGAGACTAAGCTGAAGAAAGGAAAGGGACAGGAGCACCATTTGACTTTCACAAAGGAGCCGGGAACTGAAACTGGAACATATCTTACTCACAGAGTCATCCCAATTAAAGGTGCGACTGGAGTTCTTCTTGGTGAAGAAGTTGCTAGTGTCTTGGAGGAGTTTAACAGTGTTCATACCCTGAAAGCTGTCCTCCTTGACAACACAAATACAAACACTGGCTGGGAGGGAGGCCTTGTAACAGCTCTGGAAAATAAAATTGAGCGGAAATTGCACACCATTGGCTGTTCACTCCATCAAAAATGAGCTTCCTTTCAGAGCTGTTTTCAAGCATCTTGATGGCAGTACCAAAAGTCCCACTGCTTTCACTGGTCCGCTGCGAAAACTCTGTGAAATTGACTACCAAGATCTGCCACAAGTGGAATTCACCAAACTCAGTGGCCCCCTGGATGACATGGAATTTGCTGAGGAGACACTGAATGATCTCAGTAGCGACCAGAGGCTTCTTTTGGAGTATGTGCTTGGAATTTCCAGGGGCAAAGTCAACCCAAGATTTGCTGCCGGGAAAATTGGACCATTAAACCATGCAAAATGGTTGACTTTGGCAATTAGATTGATGTGTCTGTGGACCAGAGGTGCTTACCCTCCAGAACTACAGGATAAGCTTTACCAGGCCATCAAGTTCATTGTGGAAGTGTATGCAGTCAGTTGGTTTGAGATCAAAAGGGACATCAAGTTCTACAATCAGCAGCTGTACATCTTCAACATGATCCAGAGGATCAAGCAGCAGTCTGAAGAAATCCAGGGTGTTGCTTTCAAGAACCTGAAGTACAATGCTTTTGCCTTGTTGCCCGAGAATGTGCTGTACTCCATGATGAAGTCTGATGACTTGGAAGTGAGAGAAGCTGCTCTCAAGAAAATTCTGTCCATCAGGTAAGCATTTATTAATTTAAAAAATGTGAAAAAAAAATTTGATTATGGGGATTTATTTAATAAAAAAAAGGCCAGAGTTCTATAAATCCCCATAATCGAATTTTTTTTCACATTTTCTTATCCCAATTCCCCCCTTCCCCTCTGATAATGGAAATAATCTTACCTTCTTTCTGAAAAAAATTCGATTATGGGGATTTATAGAACGGGTTTTTTTTTTTTTTTAATTTAAGTTTAATTTAAATCAGCAATTCTGAGACTAATAGGGATTAAATCTTAAACTGGAATAAAAAATAAATTAATTATTATTCTTTCAGAAGTGGGAAGCCAGCCAAGAAGAGGCTGAAGAAGATCACAGCCATCAACATTGAAGCTACCCACTGGTCAGAACTAATCAACCTTTCTCAAAGTGGCATCTGTGAACCTGCTCTCACAGAAGACTTTTCTGACCAGGAGCTTCAAGAAGCATTGCTGAATGGCACCAAGCTGGAGCTGCCTGATCTGCCTTCACATTCTCAGAGTGTTGAAAGGGCCGTGAAGCTGACATCTGAAGCTTCCCATACTGTTTATGGACTCGAATCAAGGCACAAACACATTCTGGCCAAAGCCCTAAGCCGCCAGATGAGGCCTTCCTTTGCTTCTAAGGCAGTGGTTCCCAACCTTTTTTGCGCCATGCCCCACCTCGACACCTCAAAAAATTTGATGCCCCCCATTAATATAAAAACAAATTTGGTGTTGAAAAGGTATTATTTAAAATTTACAATAATATGAGTACATTTAATATGAGTTACCGTACATTCAATATGAGTAAATAAACTTGAGGTTGAAGCTAACTAAATTATTACCTTGAAATAAAATTTCTCAGTTGAAAAGTTATAATTTTAAATTTCAATAATATGAGTACATTCAATATGAGTTACATTAAATATGAGTCAAGAAACTTGAGATTGAACCTAACTATATTATTTCCTTGAAATAAAACTTCTCAGTTGAAAAGTTGCAATTTTAAATTCACAAAAAAGTAATTTAATCAATAATACCACTTTAAATTCACAATATTAGGTAAAAATACAGCAAATTCAAAGTTTGATAATCTCAAGTTAGTGAGATCCTTAAGCTTGATGTTTACTACAAATGGTTTTATTGTAGCATTTTCAAATTGCCCCCCAAAATATTCAAATTGCCCCCCTGTGGGGCGTGCGCCCCACGTTGAGAATCACTGTTCTAAGGGCTCTTACAGTGAAAATTATGATGATCTTGGGATCTAATGTGTCTATTTGACTCTGTACATGTTTTTTTTATTTTTTTCAATAAAATTGTAACTTTTTTCAGGATTTTTTTTATGAAAATAGCATGTTTTTTTCCGCCGAAAATTGCGAAAATGCGATATTTTTCGGCACGATTTTTTGACGATTTTTTAAACGGTTTCCTCAAAAAACGGTTAAAGCTAGGGATCTGAAAATTTTTGTCAGTTATTATCATATTAAGCCCTGACTATCTCGACTAGTCCAAAGTCGATATCTAAGCAAATGTGGAAAATCAACCTACCTTAATAATATATATATATATATTATATATATATATATATATTGACGATTGGTTAGGTTAAGTCGTAATATTTTCGTTAGTTTTAACGTTTTATTTGATGGATTCATTTAAAAAATATTTCCTAAATTTCCTAGTGTAGTTTACGTTCCTCAACTTTGACATAGTGTAGTTTGTGTCCCCTTTTGTGTCAGGGGGACGTAAACTACACTTGTTCCTAAATTTCTTTAAAGTCTGTCACTTTTCCTCTGAGTCTCTTAGTAGGGGGAGAAATGGTCGGACAACTTACTCGCATGCAATGCGTTGACGTCACATAACAATAGCAATTACGCTATTAATTAGTTCTTTCACCAAATTTTTCCTTGAAGTAAATTAATTTTTATATGTTAAGTAACTTGGACAATTATTTTCCACCCAACCCACCTTATAAAGTATATAATATGTATATTTTTGAAAACAAGATTAAATTTAAAAAAGAGAGATTTGGCAATTCAGCACAGCATTTTGGATTTGATACAGCAGCAAGTCGTCAGGCAAATACGAATTTGTCTGACTTCGAACATTAAAAACTTGGTTATTCGGTGGATACAAAGTAATAAATCAATTAAAATACTAATTAACTTTACGTATAGTGAATATCCACATGACTTTAAACATTATAAATAAATCATAAGATTTACATCATAACATGTTTCAAAGAGAGATATCAGGCTTAAAATTGTTTGCCTGACAAGACGTGCAATTGTGCATTTTTATGCGAGTTGTAAGGCTTTGTTATTTGAGAAGATGCATAATAATACACTAATAATTAACTTTTTGTACAGTCAGAGTGTATATGCAAATAGCTATATAACCTTATTTATAAATCCTAACATGGTCATTATAACATGTTTTATGAAGTAAAGATATCTGACCCAAAACTTTTAACCATGTATCTTCCCTCTCTTCCCGCGTCTCTCTCCCCACCCTCACTGGGGAAATGGGGTTCAGATGATAGAATCATAGATGGATGGATGGAGATTTTTAGCCTGACAACTTGACAAGAGATGGGAATGTGTATTGTTAGTTTTTTAAGTCCCTAGCAGGAGAAATAACAGGTCAGGCTCAGCCTGACCTGCCTGACCTCCTCCGTCGCCAATGATATATATACACACACACACACACACATATATATATATATATATATATATATATATATATATATATATACAGGGTGTCCCATAAGTCCGGCATCATAGGATAAATTCATATTTTTCTATTTCTACAAACCATAATTCATATTTTTCTTATGCTCGGGATGCCAATTTCACCTCCACCATTCTCTTCAGTGACGAGGCTGTTTTTTATGGAAATGGTGAGGTAAATCGACAGAACACCCGCTACTGGTCTCAAAACAACCCTCACTGGTATACCTCTTCAAAGGAACAAGGTGCATCTCGGGTGATGGTATGATGTGGCATTTGGAAGGATCGCATCATAGGCCCCTTTTTTTTCGATGAACATGTCACTGGAGGCACCTACCTACGTATGCTCAAGGAAGAAGCATTTCCCAGTGTCTTGAACGAAGAAGGAAATTTCCCAACATGGTTCCAGCAAGACGGCGCTCCTGCACATTACAGCACCCAAGTAAGGGAATACCTGTACCAACAATTGCCTGGTCATTGGATAGGACGTCGAAGGCCTGTGGAATGGCCAGCTAGAAGCCCGGATCTCACGCCACTAGACTTTTATCTCTGGGGCCACTTGAAAGCACTGGTATATGCAGAGAAAATTAGGAGTGTCGAACATCTGCGGCAGCGCATTATTGGGGCATGTAACACCATTACTCCTAACATCATTCACCGTGTGCTTGCTGACTGGGTATCACGTCTGAATTTGTGTATTGAAAACAATGGTGGACGTATTGGGCACGTTCTGCAAATAAAAGCTTTTGTTTTGCTTTTTTTTATTATTTTTCCTATGATGCCGGACTTATGGGACATATATATATATATATATATATATATATATATATAATATACACATATGCTGTATATATATATACATACAGAGTGATTCAAAAGTCAGGTTACATAGGGATATACTGTATTATGTAATGATACAGGGGAATAGTCACATCACATGTTCGATATGGCCACCGTTAACGGCAATGCACTTGTGCAGCCAGCTAGGAATATCACAGCAATGCGCTCCTCCTTCGATAACATCTCATAACTCATTTACCTGCAAAGAAACAGAAAAGCCCTATGTAACCTGACTTTTGAATCACCCTGTATATGGATTATTGCATGTATATACATAAATTATGAATAAATTTTCGGTTTTTATACCTTTTATTTTCTTAAAACATTTTTAAATGTATTTTTCTATTATAAGGAGAGATGGATGACTGTATATTTGCATTAACTTGACACACACACACACGTGTGTGTGTGTGTGTGTGTGTGTATATATATATATATGCGAAATTATTCGGCCAGGATTTGAACTCAGTACCTCTCGAGCAGAAAGCAAGACACTGACCACTAAGCTACAACAAGGTAAAATTTAGTACAACGCTTATTTTAACACATAACACATGCATATTCATTCGTGATATTCCATATATATATATATATGCACTGTATATATATATATATAATATATATATGTATATATATATATATATATTATATATATATATATATATATATATATATATATATATATATATATATATATATATAATATAATAAAATTAGCTGATGTTAATGAAAATAAAATCACTAAATTATAGCAAAATAATCTTTATTTACTCTCTAAATTACCATTACATTTCTATAAAATTTTATTTGACCTGACCTCCTATTCAGGGCACACGAATAATAATAATAATAATAATAATTTAAATTTTTCAACGTATACATATACAGGATATATATTAGGTGTGTATATCATATGTATACATACATACATACATATAAATATACATATAAGGTTGAAAGGTTGAAAGTTGTGCACACACACACACACACACACGCACACACACATATATATATATATATATATATATATATATATATATATATATATATATATATATATATATATATATGTGTGTGTATATGTGTGTGTGTGTGTGTGCACAACTTTCAACCTTTCAAATGTTCCGTGCAATGATTCCTCATTTCACGAAGGTCAAGCTTGTCGCTCCTCCTCTCGAGTTGGCCTGGTGAAGTAGTGAGTTGGTTTCTTGTACTCTCCACCTCACATAGCCAGGTACGCCCGGATCATCGGGGATTGTTCTGAGCCAGGCGTCTAATCTTCTTTTGAAGATGTCCACCGTAACACCACTCTTGTTCCTTAGGTCTTTGAGCAGCTGATTAAACAGTTTTGGTCCTCTCACAACAAAACTATTTTCTTTCAGAGTTAAGGAAGTTCTCTCTCTCGCCTTTAATTTGGGAACACGACACAGTCTTCCTTTTCTACTTTCCACTGTTGTTTGGGGAGTTACAGGGCTCAGAGTAAGATTAGGGACTAGTTTCTCCATTATTTTGCAAGTGTGAATAATGGTGTATCTTTCTCTTCTCCTTTCCAGTGAATATAGATTTAGTTCGGGTAACCTTTCCCAGTAATTTAGTACTTTGCACCCATTGATCTTGGCTGTGAAGCTTCTCTGAATCCCTTCTAGCTGTCTAATGTCTTCTTTTTTATATTGGCATGTTAGGACCGAGCAGTATTCCAATTTGGGTATGATCAGTGGTTTCAGTAGAGGAATCATTATATTCCTATCCCTTCGTTTAAAGGTTCTCAGTATCTGCTCAGTTATTCTCTTTGCTCTGTTTACTGCTTTCTTATTTTGTGTTTCAAATTTCGCATCATCAGTCATTACAACCCCTAAATCTTTTGCTCTAGAATTTCTCTAAATTTCGTGTCCATTTGGGGTATAATATTACATGAATTTTAGGTCTTCTCTTTTTCCGTACCGTAACAGCTGAAATTTCTCAGTGTTAAACTTCATATTGTTGCCTTCCGTCCACTTGTTGTCTTTGTAGAGATCCTATATCTTGTGGGTTTCTTATTTTTCTACTGATATTTGTGTCATCGGCAAAGGATGTTATTGTGCTGTCTCTGGTAACATCCTCATCTATGATTATGAAGAGTAGTGAGAGTAGTGGAGCTAATACTGTTCCTTGTGGTACTAAGCTGAGGACCTCTGATTCTGATGAAATATTCCTTGTATTGTAACGACTTGCCGCCGCTCACTAAGAAATATATATCCATTTCCCTACTTTTCATGTTATTCCCACATATTTCAGTTTATGTATTATGATTCCATGGTCACACTTGTCGAACGCTTTGGCAAAGTCTGTGTATATTACATCGTAGTTTTTATTACTTTCAAGTGCATCAATAATGTTGTTGTGGTGTTCCATTAGTTGTGATAGGCATGATCTGCCTGACCGAAACTCATGTTGGTTATCATTTAATTTTTTCTGAGTTTCCAGAAAGTCATAGATTTTCTGTCTAACTATTCTTTCAAATATTTTAGTGAGATGAGATGTAAGCGACACTGGCCTATAGTTTTTGGCCTCGGATCGATCTCCTCCTTTATATGTATATTGGGACTATGTTCGCGCTCTTCAGGATGCCCGGTATTTCTCCCGTATCTAGTGATCGTCTCCATATCCAATATAGGGGCTCAGCGATTGCATTCTTGCAGTTTTTGATCAGTGTGGCATTCCATTTGTCCGGTCCTGCCGCTGAGTGGTGTGCTTTTAGTTTTCCTATAGCTTGTGTAATATCATCTGTCGTAAAGTTGAAGTCCGTTGCACTTTACCCTTGTAGTTCTTCTTCAAAGAACGCATTTCTATCACATATCAGTTTGTCAGTTTATGGGATACTGAAAGATGATTCATGCTGAGCTCTTAATATTTCAGTTAATTCTGTTAGATCATCAGATAAAGCACTGTCTTCGTTTTTCAAAGGTCCGATAGTCGCATGGTTTTCCGACTTCCTTTTTGCAAAATTATAGAAGTACTTTGAGTTAACCTTTATCACTTCTATAGCGTCGTCTTCTTTTTCTGTATGCTTCTCAATTAGTTCCTGTATGACGCCATCGATACTCTGCAGTTTAACATTTAATATTTTACTGATGTTGTTATCGTTACAGTTACTTAATTTTGCAGTCACTCTTTTTCTCTTTCGGAACAATGACCTCTTTTGTCTCTCGAACCTGCTTCTCTTTCCTCTTTGTTGTATTTTTGGGACATGTCTTTCCACAATTTCCAGCGTCTTCTCCTCTAAAGTCATTAGCATCTCTTCCGTTGTCTTCGCCTCGAAAATGGTTTTCCAATCTATTACTTCTATGCTGAATGCAACATCTTCTCAGTCTATAGCTTTGGAGTGAAAATTAAAAAATTCGAATTTGCTTCTTTCTGTTGTTCGTGTTCTTTCCTTTCCTGTTGCTTTTATACTGGTCGTTATTTCAATAATGTTGTGACCCGATATTATAGTTGGGGACATTTCTACATTATCAATTAGGTTGCTGTTGTTTGTGAATACCAAATCTAGGCAGTTGTTTTTTCTTGTGTTTTCTGTTGTTTCTTGTGTTAACATAAATTCATCAGCTAGAGCTAGTAGCATTTTTACCTGCTCCTGGTCTTCCCGTGTGCCCCCTTTGTCCTGGTGTATACATATATTTTTTCCTATCCTTTTATATTTCACAAATTGAAAATTAAAATCACCACAGAGAAAAATATTTGGGGTTGGAGAGTGTAGATCTTTTACCCAGTTTCTTACCTCTGAATGAATCTGAAAATTTTGAGGTTGGCGTGTTTGGGGGTCTGTACATTACAATTAGTACCATATTTAATTCTTCAACTTTTGTTGTTACACGTTCTACGTAGCTGTTTGAGGTACTTATAGTCATTTCTGCCATATGCCTTTCGCGTGTGTAAATAGCACATCCTCCTTTACGTCTCACTGTTCTGTCTGCTCGGAGTATGTTATAGTTGTCAATTTTTATTTCTTTTTTGTCAACACAGAACTCACAGTTTTCACAGTTCGCCTGGCAGTCCTTTAGATGGGTTTCCGTGAGGCATGCAAAGTCTGCTCTGGCTTCTTGCATGAATCCTTTCAGGTATCAAACTTTGTCCGGGGAATGATTTGATTTAAGGCCCTGAATGTTGGCTAGGATTATTTTTATTTTTTTCTCTATCGTTTACGCATACAGGTGGTTCCAATTCGTTTTCCAATGGTGGTGCCGGTTTCGTTGCCTTTGTGGTCCTCCGCGAATTTGCCTCTTTTTATCTTTGTCAGTACCTGTTGTCCCGATAATGCATAAAGTGTCTTTGTGCGTGGCTTTTGTCTGGCTCTCGGATTCCTATATTTGTCAGCTGACTTTGTGTTTGCTGGAGAGTATTTAGCAGCTAAATTGCGTTGGCTACGTCTAAAAAATTGGTACTCTTCTTTGATGTTCGTTTTTCCTGTTCACCCGTTGCGTTCCTTTGATGGTGGTGGTAACGGCATTTTTTTCCGTATTTGCACCTCCCATATCTTATATAGGTGTTGCAGACAGTAAGATGGTGGAACTTGCCCTTCTTTTCAAATTTGCAATATTCACTTATGTAATGTGTGTTACATAATGTGGGCTGTGCATGGATGCATTGCCCATCCCGATATCTGCAGTTCCCTTACATATATACATATATACACTTATATACACTTATATACTTGTATATAAATGGGACAGTTAATGCCTTCCTATACATATATAGCATGAAACTGTCATTCACAATAAAATTTTATGCTTTATTGGCAGAATGGAGTTATTTGACAAATCTTATTAGATAATACAGAGAAATGAAGTTATTTACATTCATTTTAAAGATATAGGAACAAAGAGAGGTAAAGACAGAGATTATCTGTTTAAGTTTTAAACATAAATTTATATAGCCATATACAGTAAATATCAGCGTCTCGGTGGTGTAGTGGTTAGCATCGCTGACTATGAATCCATCGGCCACGGGATCGAGACCCGATGACGGCAGGCGGCGCGCGGCAAAACTCAGCTGTTCATTCTTCCACACAATAAAAAAATTGGTTGATACACAAATGGGTACTCTGGGTAGCCTAGTGGTTAAGACGCTGGGCTGCTGGTGGGGCGTGGTTCGGATTCCACTGTAGGTCTAAGGTGGGGTGACAAGCTTGGCCTTCGTCAGAATGAACAATTGAGGTGGAAGCAAAACCAAAGTGAACTAAGATTACACATTTTCATTTATCGGGATATAAGAGACTAAATATTAAATACTTTAATAATTGGAAAGCTTGCCAGACTTTGATATCTTCACTTTACATATATTTGCTCTTATCTTTTCATCTATTATCTTATTATTTTTGTTTCGTTGTATACAAATATAAATTAATTTATTGTTATGGAAATAAAAAAGGGGATACGGCGTTATGGCTTTTATGGTTTCATGAATTTATCTTTCAGTTTTCTCTGGAAGTCTTTGAACGTTCTAAATTGTTTTAGCTTTTGATCGAGAGTGTTCCAGAGGTCTGGTTCTGGAGAACTTGAGGCTCTAGTCGCACAATCTAGAGTGTAATTTGGTTTTTAAGTGTCTTGTGTTAAAGCGGTGTTGAGTAATAATAATGATAACGATAATACTACTAATAATAAGAATAATAATAATAAAAGCAGTAGTAATAATAGTAACAAGAAATAATAGTAACTAGAAATAATAATAATAATAATTCATAGTAATTTCACCTTACATTTAAATCTTAAATTCCAACTGCAATGTTATTTTTTTTATGTTAGATGTTAGATTTAAGATTTTAAGATAGCTTCGTAACTGCACTGTTATTATGACTCCTGCAAATTCTAAGGTTAATTAAAAAAAAAAATTATGACCACCTGTTTTGAAATTTGAAATTATAACTTGAATTCTAACTCATTTGAAATTTTTTATTAAGCGTGACTCGATTTTTTCATCGTCATAAATTTTCATACGGTTTATAATATATATATATATTATATATATATATATTATATATAATATAATACTAAGACTAAGATATATATATATATATATATATATATATATATATATATATATATATATATATATATATATATATATAAGAACAATAGTTTAATAGTTTATATGTTATAATTGTATAGAATATTATAGAATTAAGTGTATTAAGTGGGCGTAATTAATGGGTTTGATAATCGATCCATAAATGTTAAGTGTCTGAAAAGAAAACCACTCATATACTTAACTAATTTAAAAACTATTAAATTTATTGAGTACAAAATAAATCTCAAATAAAAGCTTAAAATTTTAAGTTAACGTTCTCATAATTATATAGATTTAAAGGTAATTTTTTTATATTATTATTATTATATATATATATATATATATATATATATATATATATATATATATTATATATATATATATATATATATATATATATATGATACACACAGACCGTGCATGGAACAAGGAACTCTTCTGGATAATTAAATCCACTATAGTCCGAATAAGTAATGGTAAATGACAAATACCATAGTTTTTTCTTTTTCATGATGCAAGCCCGACGTGGGCAACGGGTCTCTCGCAAAGAGGTCCCATAAATATAGCTTTCCTTACCAGCTATCTGCAAAGCAGACAGGATCCAGCTTTGGGACATGGATCTAGGGTTTAAAGCAGCCTAGCCCCACTACATTGAACCTCGATATAAGTAAAGACTCGTTGCATTCACGTCGGATTGAATAAATCAAAGAAAAAGGGGTAACTATTATATTTTTAGCCAAAACCAAAACTTAAACCTCAACTGGCAGAATTGAGCGTCCACTTTTCAAGGCACATAACATGTCCGTTTCATGATGGGAATGAACTTTACCATTACTTATTCGGACTACTGTATAGTGGATTTAATTATCCCAGAAGAGTTCCTTACTAAATGAATTTACCATTACTTATTCGGACTATAGTGGATTTAATTATCCCAGAAGAGTTCCTTGTTCCATGCACGGTCTGTGTGTATCATAAAAAACTCAGGGAACCATTCTGAGTTCATTCCCATATATATATATATATGGTCATACATATAACGTGTATATAATGTGAATATAATGCCTAATATAATGAGTATTAACTCCTAAGTATTAATTTCATTATTTATAATAAAAATCCAGTGATAATATATAACTGAACAGCCTAATTCTAAAATATTTTAAGCAAATATTTATACCTATAATTAAAGTATTACAGACCATATATATATATAATATATATATATCTTATTATATATATATATATATATATATATATATACTCCCGCAAGGGGGTTCTAAGCTCGTGCTCTTGAGTGCTCTTTGTGCTCGTTTTACGTGCTTGTTCCTGGAGGTTTCACGTGCGCCCTCCCGGCCCTAGCACCCAAGGATGATGGGGCTCGACCCTGCAGTCCTTGTCATCCTTGGTCTCTTTCCACTTCGACTGTCCCCTCCACCCTTTCTTTTTCCTCTGTTTCTTTCCTCTCACTTTTTCTTTGTTTTTCCGCCGAGATATGCCCTTTTAAATAGAGGCGAATCGGTTCTTCCCGAACATAAAATATATATATATACAGGGTGTCCCGTAAGTCTGGACCCATAGGGGAAAAATAAAATTACAAAATAGTCCAAAAATTTATTACATAATCTGTTCAAAGTGTCCGCCGTTGTGTCGCACACATAGTTGAAGACGCAATCTCCACTGCGACAGCACTTTCTGAATCACAGTCGCAGAAATTTCTTGACACCCTCCACAATGCGTGCTTTAAGGTGGAAAATGTTCTGAAGTTTGACCTCGTACACTTTGGCTTTCAAGTGGCCCCACAAATAAAACTCCAGCGGAGTAAGATCATAATAAAAAAATAATAAAATAATAATAAAAATAATAAAAAAATATATTATAAATAAATTTTGGACTATTTTGTAATTTTATTATTTTCCCTATGGGTCCAGACTTACGGGACACCCTGTATATATATATATATATATATATTATTATCTATATAATATATATATATATATATATTATAACTGCATCTGAACTTTATAAAAATACAGAAACTTGTATTACTATTAAGTTCACATAATTAACATAAGTTTGGTGAAAGTAGTATAGTGGTCAACCAATTAGTCTTTTCTGGCTGTTTTGTTCAAATGGAAGAGCAATTTAAAGTGAAGTTGCATTTATGGATACATTTGTTCACCTTGTGTTCAGCTTATATACGATTAAAGATTCATATTAATTCATACTATAATTCATGGACACGAGTACGCATCTGTTGTCAAATTCGTGAATGTAAAAATTGTTCGTATGTTCAATTAATATAACTTTCTTAATTAATACTTGTTAATATGTTGTATGTTATATGTTACCAAATATGATTCCCTTTTAATACAGTTTAGAAGCTAACAGTTATCTGAAAATATTATCCTATTTAGTTAATAAAATACACAAATTAAATTCATGTCCCTTCTCGTCGAAAATTATACAGGCGCGAACGAATTCCTTTGTACTGTCGATATAAAAGAGACCGTAGATGATACTAAATAGAATATATGATGAGATAGAAGAATATACCATCATTCGCGTACAAATCAGTTCAATTTGTAATTTTCAAATTCTCTCAAACGATACCATCTCTTTAAATATCCATAAATAAAATCTAAATTATGCGTTGGTCTATGGCTGAATTTGCCTTAATAACGTGTTACAGGTTCGAATCTTTTCTTATATTATTTTTCTGCATTCATAAATACGTCTGAAAATACAATTCATGGTACACATTTCTTTTAAAACGCTTCAAGGTCACACGCAGACTCCAGTTTCTAATATTGTTGAACTATTTTTGTTTAATGCTCTTACTCGTATATCGCCCTACTACTCTCTCCTCACCCCCGAGAGAAAAAGTACAACACGACCATATTCGACTAAATAATATTTGAAGTTTGTGATTATTATTTTTTAACATGTTAAATACCACTGAAATGTTACATCATTAATGAACGAATCCAGCGTTTGTGGACTTTTTTTTTACTCCATATGGTTATAATTACAGATATACTGTATATTATAAGTTGTGTAATGTTCGATATACATTCATTAATATAGAAACTAGGCTCATATATATATATATTTTATATATATATATAGGAGAGAGAGAGAGAGAGAGAGAGAGACCTCTCTCTCTCTCTCTCTCTCTCTCTCTCTCTCTCTCTCTCCTCTCTCTCTCTCTCTCCTCTCTCCTCTATATATATATATACTATATATATATATATATATATATATATATATATATATATATATATAACACAGAGAGTTTTAATAATTTAATTAAATTAATGGCAATCTTATCCATAACTCAATCCATTCACTAACTCGATACTATATTTGTCACACACACACACACACATATATATATAAAATACGCCTCTCCTTATCTTGCACCTAAGGCTGACAATTAATAAAAAAATCTTTGCTTACTTAGAGCTAAACTCTTCTTAAAATTTGTGTAATATCTCAATAGGATCTTAATTGTATTTTTCAAAGGAAGAATAATTAATTTTCAAACGAAGATTGAAAGAAATTGACATTTTTACTTCGTCGAAACATTGTAACAGACACAAGATGAATAAAAACTTTGCATACTTTGCTGAATTTCAGTTATTTATATATATATATATATAATATATATATATAAAATAATGTTTCAGATCAACAAAGACCCTAGGATCCACTTATGGTTGGTCTACCTAACTGTGGTTGTAGTTGTGTATTGCGCATGTCCTCCGTGGTGGCAGAGGGGACCTACAATTTTACGTGGGTTCCGAACCACAGTAACCTTAATTTTACTACTTTAAACTATACTTAATCTATCAACCTATGCGTCTAATCGATTTTTAAACATATTTATATACGTGCTACTAATTACTTCTACCGGCAAACTATTCCGCTATTTACTATTTTATGCGTAAAAAAGTTTTTGGCAACTGCTGTCTCGAACTTTCTACTTGTCAATTTACACCCTTATTTCTAATTCTATTATATTGTGAAATTTCGAAAAAGTTATCTCTGTTTACGTTATCGAACCCATTCACAATTTTAAAAACCTGGATTAGATCACCTCCCAGTCTCGAATGTAGTCAATTTTAACCCCTTAAGCCTATCCTCGTACGACTTCGACCTAAGCGACGGAATCATCTTAGTTACTCGTTTTTGAACTCTTTCGATTTTGTTATATATCTTTGCGCATATGCGGATTCCAAAGAAAAAAAAAAACAGCATGAATTAGGATTATAATGAGAAACGTTTTGGATAAATTTGTTTTTCAGAATTTAAATGAATATATCAATACTTTTAATTGTAAATACTGATATAACAATAGCTTAGGAGCATTTACTGCAGATCCGTCTCATAGTTCGCTAGTCTTTAAACACATGCGTTATAAGTATATAATAAATCAACCCTCAAGTCCAATTTATGCAGACTAGAGGTCATCCAGCTAATACAACTTTATAAACACTTAAGTAATAACTTAGGTATACGTTAATATGAACCAGAGGTTCTAGTTAATGTGTAGTTTAGTATCAAACCAATTTTTCATACGACAGATTATTATCTAATAGTTATCAGATTGACAGTGGTTTCATACTTTTGCCGGTATAATATATATAGATATTATATATATATATATATATATATATATATATATTAATATATATAATATATATATATATATATTGAACATTTACCTCATCCAGTCTTTGAACTCTTCCGATTTGTCTATAACCTTTGCGCAATATGCGAATTCCAAAATTGTATCGCTACTCCAAATGGGGCTCTAACAAATGATATATATATATATATATATCTTTGAACGGTTACCTCAGTCAGCTGGTAATAAATATAAATAATTGAATACAATCGAAGCATTCACTATATATATATATTATAGTTCACGTAATGAGGTTATTAATAAAAATTGGATTAAAATAGGGAGTTTGCTAAATGATAAACCAAAAATGGACTTGTGACCAGAGGGAGAGGTGACGGGGGAGGGAAATATACTGTAAATATTCTACTTTTGGAAGTAGAAAAAATAATAATGTCGGTGATTTCAATGAATCAAAATAAGTAATCTAATTAATTTATTATTATTTATTAACTTTTTTTCCCTTCGAACTTAAAAATAATCAATAATATATTATTGGGCAACTTACATATATATACTGTATATATATATATATATAGTATATATATATATATATATATATCATATATATATATATATCGTGAGTCGGAGATAGGGTTTTTATTTATTTTAAGTTTAAATGAAGATAAGTGAAGACATTTTTAGCCGAAATTTGAGTGAAAATCATGTAATTTCCTAGAATAATAGCTAATAAGTTTATATATATATATATATATATATATATATAAGAGAGAGAAAGAGAGAGAGAGAGAGGAGAGAGAGAGAGAGAGAGAGAGAGAGAGATAAGAATGAGGATAAATAAGACGCATTAGTGTGCTTGATTTTAACCGATTTTTTTTACTGTTGATTTGTAATAAATATATTTAACAAGTATTAAAAAACAATCCGAAAATAAGGTTTGTGGAGATTTATTTATTAAATTTAAAGGTTTCTTTAAAGTTTACCCTTTAAATTTTTTTCTTTCGTGCATCTTAAAATCTACTTTCTCGATTTGGTGGCATCGAGATGGCCACGCCCAGTGTGCCATGGAAAGTAATGTACTCATTTCTCTTTCTTTACGGTTAATTTTCCGTAGGTTTATTATAATTTTTCTTTTTCGTTCGATTTGTTTTGATTTTGGATTATTTTTATGTATATAATTTTGTCTTTTATGTCTTTAATATTTCTTTTTTTTCTTGTTTACTTTTATCTTTTTCTTTTTCTTTTGTTTAATTCACTTCTCTCTTTATTCTTGTTTTTATTTCTTCCATTTTGGTTTCCACGCGCAAACACTCCTAATACACACTTTTATATATTTCATACTTTTTACAATTAATTCCAGGTAAGTGAAATTCCTCTTCTTCAGGGCTATACTAATTATGTAGCTCATGCTCTTTATAAATATATTGAATAGCAAATTGAGCTACTCTAAATTCCAACACGAAAATAGTTTCATGTTTCACGAGTGCAAATTCTTTGCTATTAAAAACGTTTCAGTCTCATTACAAGCGTAAAAATTGAAAAAGTTGTTGACTTTTTAACTATTTCAACATTTACTAATCACTACAGGGGCAATTTTGATGATATATTTGTTTACTGAAAACAAATATATAATAAATTCTTCTTGTTGTTCTCCCTTAAGGAACAGCATATTATATTATATATACTATATATATATATATAATATATATATATATATATATATATATATATATATATTATAGATATATATATATATATATATATATAACATAGTATATATATATTATATATATAACTGAGATAGTCCTCTGATTTCTTTAATTCTTCAATACAGATGACCTATTTCATATACAGCTCTCTCTCTCTCTCTCCTCTCTCTCTCTCTCTCTCTCTCTCTCT
>JAJOZX010005988.1:245000-284798 GCA_023014485.1 Bathynomus jamesi | reverse complement strand
ACAAAAGACTCATTGAAAAAACTAAGGCTCATGGAATCAGGGTGTAGTAATACATTGGATAGAAGAGTGGTTGCGAGGTAGGAAACAGAGGGTGGTCGTTGATGGAGCGGAGTCGTGTTGGGCTAATGTAGCGAGTGGCGTTCCTCAGGGTTCTGTATTGGGCCTTGCTTTTTCTTATATACAGGGTGGGGCACGGGAACCAAGTGTTTGGAATAATCAGGAAAATGATATTTATTTTTTTGTAAAGAAAATATATTGGTAGAACAAATTCGTAAGAACATAGCATTTCATGTCATAATAATCATGTACCGAAAATTATATCTGGCATATGATGTCCTTGGCGTCGACGCATTGTTGAAGGCGTTTACGAAAAATTGGCCTCCACTCTTCCCAGCAGGTCTCTGTTGATTTGGATGATTTGTGACGGATCGCTTCCTTCAATGCATCTAATGTACGGGGCTTGTCCTCGTAGACACGTGACTTGAGGTACCCCCATAGAAAGAAGTCACATGTGGACAAGTCAGGGGACCGAGGGGGCCATGCAATGTCACCAAATCTCGAAATGAGATGGTTGGAAACAGGGGGCGAAGAACACAGCCATTGACGCTCTGGCGGTGTGTGGCGTGGCCCCATCTTGCTGAAACCACAAATGTCGACGAGCAATACGCCTTCTTCGTAACAGGGATGAAAAGGTGTTCACCATCTCAATGTAACGCCCAGATGTTATGGTAACGGTAACCCCATTTTGTTCGAAGAAATAGGGACCGATGACGACAAACTTTCCCTCCGCGCACCAAACTGTAACCTTAGGGCTATGCAGCGGTTTTTTCATGGAGTTGTCGCGGATTTTCAGCAGCCCAATACCGACAGTTTTGATTGTTGACGGCCCCATTAAGGTGGAAATGGGCTTCATCACTCATTACCACCATCATGTTTTCATTCTGCTCATAAAGTGCAACAATTTCCTGTGCAAATTCAGTCGTTGGGGGCAATCGTTTACATTCAATTCCTGCACCATCGCTAACTTGTATGGGTGAAAATGTAATTCTTCATGCAAAATCCGTCTAACAGTACGATTGCTGATTCCGAGTGCAGCTGAATGTCTCCGAGCAGAGCGGCCTGGGCTTTGCAACATCGCTTGTCTGACCCTTTCAACGTTCTCTGGAGTACGCACAGTGCGTTGCGGCCCCTTCGGTTTTGTTTTCATTATTGAGCCTCCTGTTCGAAGATTGTTAACCCAACGTAAGATTGTGTCACGAGCGGGAACAGAGTCATTTCGATGAATGTTGAATCTGCGGCGAAACGCACGCTGAACTGCTGTCACTGACTCGCCACTCCTAACAAAATGATCATACGCGAACATGCGGTGTTCTAACGTCCACTGCTCCATGATGGCACCTGAAAGATAAAGGTGAGTGTTAGTTAAAGTTAAATGCTATGAACCCAGGAATGGAATGCTACCTACCGCACGCCCCTCCCATTCCTAATGGCCGATTACTAGCTATTCAAAAAACACTTGATTCCCGTGCCCCACCCTATATATTAACGATTTAGATGTCGGCCTAGTCAGTACAGTTTCAAAGTTTGCGGATGACACGAAGCTGGATGGTAGGGCGATTAATGACGAAGATAGAGGTAAAATCCAGGAAGATCTGAATAAAATCGTTGATTGGTCAGTCACATGGCAAATGAGATTTAACGTCGATAAGTGCAAAATTTTGCATATAGATTCGCGTAACGGTAATTTTGCGTATAGTATGTCAGGGAAAGATTTAACAAGCGTAGAGCAGGAAAAAGATTTAGGAGTTATAGTCACTGGTGATTTAAAAGTAGCGAAACAAAGTACAGTAGCGGTCAATAAGGCAAACAAAGTGTTAGGTTTTATAGCTCGAAATTTTGAGTACAAATAGCGCGATATTATAGTTCCTCTTTATAAATCATTAGTTAGACCCCATTTGGAGTACGCGATCCAATTTTGGAATCCGCATATGCGAAAGATATAGACAAACTCGAAAGAGTTCAAAGACGAGCAACTAAGATGATTCCGTCGCTTAGGTCAAAGTCTTACGAGGATAGGCTTAAGGAGTTAAAATTGACTACACTCGAGACTAGGAGGCTAAAGGGTGATCTAATCCAGGTTTTCAAAATTATGAATGGGTTCGATAACGTAGATAGAGATAGCTTTTTCGAAATATCTCAATATAATAGGACTAGAAATAACGGGTGTAAGTTGACAAGTAGAAGGTTCGAGACAGCAGTTGCCAAAAATTTTTTTACGCATAGAATAGTAAATAGCTGGAATAATTTGTCTGTAGAAGTAATTAGTAGCACGTCTATAAACATGTTTAAAAATCGATTAGACAAATATGTTGATAGATTAGGTATAGTTTAAGGCAGTAAAATTAAGGCTTTGTGATGTTAGATCCCACAGCTCAACACAAGTGTTGTGGGATATAGGGAGGCAGCATCTTGGGTTAGGGGATACTCTCTGTCCTTACACATCCCATTTAAAGAGATTCTTCTGCCGAGCGGTGCCCCCCATAGTACTGTGAGGTATTGAAAAACTCATGATCTTCACTTGCCCCACAAACACCTTGAAATGGGAGACCCAGAATGGGTGCACACACATTTCTACGTTACTGTACAGTCTTTACAGCCACACCTACACTTTTCCTCCTAAGTATATATATTGTAATTTATATGGTTGTAAATTTTGACTTTGTCCGCAATCGATATGGACCGTGACTTATTTTTGATTGGCAAAGTACTAGAATTGATGGATACCATAATGAAATTGACTGGATTCTTTGGATCTTATATATTTGCATGTCGGTTATAAATAGAGATAAAGTGTAACATATTTGTGGATAGTAGTCTATTATGACTTGATCCTCTAGATCCAGAGATTCTATCTTTAGTTTTAAATCGATAACACTGGTCTGCGTTTGAAATTTTTTTTCCTGAGGTCAAGGTTTTTTTAGTTGTTCTTTTACAATTTTTCCATGCTGAATTCATAAATGTAACTCAGTTTGCTCAATCAGGTCAGGTTTTTATGCTATCTCAATTTTTAAAAATAGATAATTCGAAATAATCGTTATGAAATTAGCAAGTTTATTCTTTTAAAACGGACTTAAATTGACAGAAAATGTACAAAGTATATAAAAGATGGTACACGAGTACAGTTAATGTGGACGAAAGGGCTTTCTCAAAGACTTTCGTCTGTGTTCCACAGCTGGAACGTCTCTCTTGAGGCACCAGCAGTAGTCCGCGAGCATGTTCACATCCCAGCGGCCCTGGTCCCTCTCTTCCATCACTCGAATATCCTGGTGGAAGCGCTCTCCTTGCTCCTAGCTGCCATCACCGCAGTTGTCCAGAAAGTAGTCTAAATGCGAGCTGAGAAAATGCATCTTTATGGACATACGTGCACCAAGAGCCTGGAAGCTCTGCAGGAGCTCCTCGACAACACGTTCGTACTCTGGACTTCGGTGGTTGCCCAGAAAATTCGTGAAAATGGACTTGAATGCGAGCCAGGCATTGATCTCATTGTCCTCCAGACTTTCGTCGAATTGAGCATCTTTCATTAGCTCCCTGATCTGAGGGCCGTCAAAAATATCTGCTTTCAGTTTGCCCTCACTGACGCGTGGAAATTTCTGATTCAGGAAAGCGAAAGCTCGGCTTTCTTTGTTGAGGGCTCTGACGAAATTCTTCATAAGTCCGAGTTTGATGTGTAGCGGCGGAAGTAGAATCATCTGCGGATTCACGAGAGCGTGTGACAGAACGTTGTGCGAACCTGGTTCCAGGCCACGTCTTGCTGGCCAGTCGCGTTGTCCGTAGTGTTGCTTGTCTGCTCGGCTGTCCCACAGACAGAGAAAACAGGGGTATTTGGTGTAGCCGCCTTGTAGATCCAGCACTAGGGCTATAACCTATAAAAATATATATATATATATATATCAGGGCCTAAATATATATATATATATATATATATATTTTTATAGACACGAACGTACCTTTAGGTCTCCGCATATCATCCAATTGTGATGTTTGTACTTCAAAGCAGTTAGCAAAAGCTCCATGTTACTATAACTTTCAGTCATCTGCACCGAGTGACCCACCGGAACAGACGCGACCTTGTTACCATTGTAGAGTAGTACTGCTTTCAAGCTTCTGTTTGAGGAGTCAATGAAGAGCCGCCATTCTGTAGGGTCATACGCTAAACCCATAGATGCAATGAGGCCGTTGACGTTGTTACAGTAAACCAGCGAAGCTTCTTCGTCCAACGTGAAATATTCTCGAAACTTTACTTCGCGGCTGCGATACCAGAAGAATGTTGTTTCTGGAGCTAACAAACGATTTTCGCGAAGACGTGACCCTAGCAACTGAGCAGATTCTTTGGACAAGCACAAATCTCTTGTCAAATCGTTCAACTCAGCTTGGCACAATAGTTTGGGTTGACTTGTCTCGGCAGTAGGTTGGTATGTACCAGATATGTCACCGTCATCCATTTCTTCATCTGAGTCGGACGACGAATCAAAGTTGTTGGGCGTTGTTGGAATTGGAATTTCTGGTCCATGAGGCATTGGCTTTATGGCAGATGGCACGTCTGGATACTTTACGTGTTGCTTGTTTTTTCAATTTATGCCTAAAAGGAAACAGATAAAGACAGATAAAGATAAGATAAAGACATATCTCATATATTGTCAGGCATATTTTTGTAAGTATAAAATGAAATTCATACTAAATTCATACTAACTTACCTTGTAGGTTTGTCATACAGAAATAACAGTCAGTAGTATGATCTCTTCCTTCCCTCCACACCATTGGGACACCAAAAGGTAGACACTCTACCTTCTTGTGGCTCCAGCGCAGCAGACTTTCAACGCACGTTTTGCAGCATATGTGAGGGGCAAAGGCTTTGTCCTGGTCACCTAGTTTAACTCCAAAGTAGGCGTGATAGCTTTTCCTCACAAAATGTGTGATGTTTCACTGCCGGTCTGACATAGTGACTTTACCACAGATGTAGCAGAACCTGTTTGGGTCATTCTTGCACATTCTATTCATGCTGAAAAACAGTAATGACAATCGTAATTAGAAATAAGTTGTGTCTGTTTATTATATAGAGCTTGGCTAACACTTGGCTAAAATGTAAGTCTGTTTTGAAAAAATAAACTTGCTCATTTCATAAAGATTATCTAATTTTTTTTAAATTGAGATAGCATAAAAACCTGACCTGATTTGAGCCAAATGAGTTACATTTTTTAATTCAGCATGCGAAACATAAAAAAACAACTAAAAAAACCTTGACCTCAAAAATGACGCAGACCAGTGTAATTAATTAGTTTTAAATTGATAATTATTTAGTTTTGTAAAAATTGGTCGTTGCCAATGTACAGGCAGTTTTTACTTAAATTTCATTATGTTCTTGTGGTTCGGAACCCACGTAAAATTGTAGGTCCCCTCCGCCATCACGGAGGACATACACAATACACAATTACGAACACAGTTAGGTAGACCAGCCATGAGTGGATATACATAACACGCATAGACTTTTTTATATATTATTTATATATATATATATATTATTTATGTATATATATATATATATTATTTATAGATATATATATATATATATATATATATATATATTATAGTGTGTATATATATATTATATATATATATATAATAATTTATTTATATATATATATATATAATATATATATATATATATAATTTATATATATAATATATATATATATATATATACATATATATATATATATATATATATATATATATAAATAATATATAAAAAGTCTATAACCTCTAATTTGATACTCCCCTACAAAGTCACGTGTTTCATTGCTAAGCCACGATTCATTTATAGCAATTAAATCATACTCTTTACTAGCAATTAAAGAAAAAAATTGGTTTATTTTATTTCGTAGGCTACGAGCATTTAAGGATAGAACCTTCAAATTGTTTGTAATTGCGACACCTTCGCGAGCGCAGTGGAAATTTGTGGAAATTCCGCTGGGACCATTCGAGTTACGGCAGCCTGAAAGAAGAGACAGTATTATGAAATAGTCTTCCTAAACGCGCAGCTCCAACGTCATTAAGATGAAGTCCATCTCCGAGGAACAAGTCTCTCCTGCCGTAGAAACTTCCAAAAATTCGCAAAATGCACTCCTTCCTGTTGGCAAAGAGACTTTAGGTTATTGTTGATATAGGTCGCCTTGCTGTAGAAATCTTTACGTTGTATAATTCGAGGAAGTATACCTGTTAAAACAATCTTATTAGTTTTCTCCTTCAGTCGCTCTAGTAAGTCCCTGTACCTAGCCAGCAGTTCTTCCGGTCTAGAATTTAAAACGTTATTAGTACCGACATGAATAACATACGTTGTGTCCTCGGCGGTACCGTCTGTAAAATGGTCAACACTATTACAGTAGTTATGTCCTCCACCCTTGCACCAGGGTAGCAGTAACGGCGCCTCCGCGACAGTTTCTCTCACAGCAGTATATATGTATATATCTATATAATATATATATATCTATATATATATATATATAATATATATATATATATATATATATATATATATAATATATATATATATATATATATATATATATATATATATGTTGACCCGTCGTCTATGGCCAGGGTTGGTTCGAAGTCGACGGGGGTTTCTTCTATATTATTCTCCGAGTTCTGCGATAGTTGCTCGGAGGATTCTGGGAAGCTTAGTAAATTCTCTGAAGATTCCCTGATTCTTCTTATAACGTATCGGGAAATTTTAATAACTAAGTTCTCTGAAGAGAGCAAGGCTCGAAGGAGAAGATAAAGACTATTTCTTACTGTAATTTACTGCTAAAATATACAGGTAGTGCTCAGCCTTTTAGTCTAATTCTGAATGAACATGGAAGAAATTATGCGGGTTCATATACCCCTATTCTGCTAACATCATTATCATTAAATATTGAAAAAGTTCTATTATTTTTGCACAATAGTTAAAAATAATTAACTTTTTTGCTGTGACAATGGTTAAAATGATAAACAAGATATAGGAAGATGATGCCATATTTTTCTCTTAAACCACGTATTTTCAGATCTGATGTTTCCTGATCCGCTGAGTTAATTAGAAGTGGAAATTGAACTATGCCTCTTTATACTAAAATATGCATATGAGCTAAAATTAAAGGTTTAAGATTTACAATTATATGCTTAGGCAAGACATGACTTCATCTTTCATAACGAAGAGAGAATGTATACAAAACGTGAACACTGCAACTTTTAATCAGGATTCATTATTAAGCTGAATCTAAGAAAATTATTAAGAAATTTTAAAAAGAACAAGTCACCAATTATTTGGCAAAGTAGAAAGCAAATCAAAAATTTATCCCAACGAAAAAAATAATGATATAAAAATAATAACAATATCGCCGAGTATACATTCCTAATGGCGACATAATGTCGGGTCGTACATTGAGTACATTGTAATTTTGGTTTACTATAAGTATGATTATAATTACCAATTAATTGATATTCATTTATTATCTTTAATTACAGTTTCATTAAAGTACATTAATTACATCATATTAAATCATTACAGTTAATTACAATTAACCTCAGTTAACTATAGTTTACATTGTTTCATATTTATATTAGAATAACTATTATTCTGAGATTTAGCACCAAGTACGTGGACACATATATATACATAACACGCACAAGGATATATAACATAATCATGCGTTTGAATTAGAAGTAAACAAGAGAGGATATTTCGTAATTAGATGCCCGCTTTCCATGTTGGTCAGCGGAATTCGAACACGTGCATCAGCATGACGAGTATATTGCGAGGAAACAATTAAAAAAAATTGCACAAGATAAAGGTCAAGAAAGGACATGAACGTATGAATTTAATAACAGATAACTTGCGTTATGCGAGGTTGGTCATTATGTAAAAATGGATAATTGAATATGAAGATTATATAGGATTTATAGAATAATATATATAATTATATATATAGTTTTTATATATACCTCTATATATATACACATATATTATATTTTATATAATAGAGATAGAGATATATAATTCTATATATATATATATATATATAATTTAGGGTGATTCAAATATGGGGGTAAAAATTTTTTTTTATATTTTAATGTGTTCAACCCTTTAAATGGTTCATTTCAGCATAAAACAACTATCCTAAAATATTTTAGCAAATTTTTAATTTTTAGGGGTTGCTACCAGCAATTAAAAATTGACAGAACGACTCAAATTGTCAAATTTTTCCACACCACCCAGGGGGTACAGTACAAGGCGCATTGCTTTTTTTTATTGTGGAAAGCTCCCCCGTAGGTCCTACCATAACCAGAAGCATGCATAATTAAACTAGCATGATATTTGAGACATTGGCTGTCCTTACTTCATCAATGTTTCTTTCTTTCTATCAGGGTAAACAGCCTTGTAGTTTTTCACTACTTGTAGCAAGAATTGTTTTTGATCTTCGTCATGTGTTAGTATTTTATTATATTCATCCATTAATTTTACTCCTCTTTCCGCTATATCATTCACGACTTTCCACTGTTTGATAGATTTCTTAGCGGAGTTATACTCTTCATCATTATGCCATTCTTTAGCATCTTTGAATAAAAATTTTGAACTAAATTCTGTTATCGTAAAGAATCTTTGAGTATTTGATGACAAAATCTTCTAATTTCTTCGTTGGAATAAGTGCAGGATCTAGAAAAGCCCGTTTTGCAGGAAGAGTTTCTGTTGTATTTTGCAAGGCCTTTACAATTTTGTTTTTCTTTTCAGTAGGCACTTCATCATCATAAAAGGCCAAGGCTACCAGTTCTTCTGATAGGTACCAGAGGTGACCTAACAGTTTTTTAATAGCAACAAATGCAATTGTGTCATTTATTTGTTTGTAGACTACAAGATTCCGTAATAATTCCAGAGCAAGACGAGGAGCGCAAGATGGCACAGGAGCTGTAAACCATGCCTTTACATATAACCGAGTAGCAAATAGACAGATGTCTTTTAGTCCTTTTTTGTCTTTTACTGAAATTTTGAACCGAGACTTGAACATAAAAATTTTTAATGAATATGTAATTTTGGCCATCCACCTAGCCCGATGAAGTCCCGCTGGATATTTAAATTTGATTCCACCTTTTGGTTCACCTCCCAAAAAAATAATTGTTAACTGCAATAGTTCTAGGTAATCGTCTCTTGGTTGGAATGTATCTAGTTGATTTGTTGCAAATATAATTATGTCATCTTTGATGTCATGAATATTTTCATAGATATCCGGATCTCATAATGCTGTTTCGTAGTCCTCCGTATTAATGCTTGACCATTTTTCTCTGAACTTCTTAAAAAGAACTATATCTGGGCCAGAAGATGGTGATAAAGACTTTGAAACAACAGCTTCCAGCATAATTTCAAATATATAGTGTCGACATGCCAGCCACAATAAATCGTTGTCGAATTTTTGTTCTAGAAGAATAGCTGCACCATTTCTAGGACCAGTATTGGCTGCCGTTGTATTGAAACACATGCATTTTATTTGTTCGCAGATGTCCCATTCAAGCGATGTCTGATTGTTTGCATTAAAAGAGACGCATTTCTGTCACTCAATTTTGCAACATCAAGACTTCCTAATAATTTATCATCAAACAATTTTCTACGTTTGCCAACCTTACTTTTCCATGTTGAAGGTTGTGCAGCACAGAAACCAGATTCATCACTTTTACTCTCCTCTGATTCTGATTCTGATGATGTACTGGTAAGTATGACAGCCTCTTCATTCTTCTTTCTTTTGATCTCTTCTTCTGCTTTCCTATTTTCATAACGTTGTTGCTTTTCTGCTGCTCTTTGCTCTTTTTTTAGCAACAGCCTTATCAATGGTACCCATTTTTCCATGACGTCCTTTCTCACGTTGCATTTTCAAGAATTTCTTATCATCTTCTATTTTTATAAGCTGCATAGCATTCTCATGAGCAATGTCAAATAAGTTTTCCAGTTTATCTTTCCATTTTTCTTCTTTATTATTTAAATTTTGTGATCTTTCAATTTGTTTGCTTTGTTTTCTTAAGCAACTGTCATTCCTTCAGTATTCCTTGAATTTTATCTACTACATGTATTCTTTGTTTTGCGGGTATTCCTGCTTTTTTCCAAACTGCTAGCACATCATCTGCAGTAGAGCAGCATGATTCTCTAATGTCTTGCTTTTTAATATTTCTGTAGTGCATGAAGAGGGCATTCATTTCCTTCTCTGATGGTAATACGGATGTTTTTAGTACTGCAGAGGGCTGCCCAATTAGCCATACTTCAGTTTCTTTTCTTGTAGAACTTCTCCCAAATGAGCAACTGGGTGATGGTGAGTTAGGCCTAGCTTCCATAATCGATTAAATGGTATCAAAATTACGAGTTCCAAGCAACAATTAAAAGCAAGCTAGTATATAAACCATTAATTAAAAATTTGAAATATAAACAATTAAACATAAAATCATAAGTTGTAAAAACAAACAAATTGAAAAAGAGGGAAACTTTGACGCCTGGTAGCACATAGTAAATTTTATTTAAAATTCACCAAATTTGGCATACACTACTTTTTGTCATAGGGAACAAAATACAGGTTGAACAATTAAAAAAAAAAATTTGATTTTTTGGAATCACCCTAAATTTATATATATATATATATATATATATATATATATATATATATATATATTGGGTAAACGTGATGGAGAACTCCAACGCAAAACTAATGTGGGAATCGTTTGAAACAGTATTTAGGACGATAAATGAGGAATGTGTACCGTACAAAACTAAGCGTGCGAAACTAAATAACAAGCCCTTGTGGTTTACTTCTAGAGCAGGAGATATTATAAAGAGTAGAGATAGGGCTTATAGGCTACATAAGTGCGATAAAGACAATTTGTTGTTACGAAACAACTACATATCTCTAAGGCGTGAAGCGAAAAGTGTAATAAAAAAGTCCAAGCGAAAATCTCCATAGCTCGTGACGGTAAAGAAAACCCCAAGCGATTCTTTCAATACGTCAATAATAGAAATCCAGTAAGAAGTGTCTTGGGGCCGTTGAAAAATGTTAACAGAGACCTAGTTTTCTGAAAACAAGGAAATGGCTACTTTGCTAAACGAATTCTTTATGTCAGTTTTTACTATAGAAGACGTAACGAATATCCTACGGTCATAGACATAATACCTATTGATAATGGTAATATTTTGGATAATATTATGGTTAGTGAAGGGAGGTAATGCGCTATATTGATAAAATGGAAAAGCGTAAATCACCAGGGCCCGATTCCATATATCCCATACATCTAAAAGAATTAAAAGATAGCATTGTTGTGCCACTAGCAAAGATTTTTGATGCGTCTATTTCTGAAGGGTTCGTACCAGATAATTTCAAGTTAGCAAACGTATCACCTATGTTTAAGAAAGGCGATAAAGGTGCGGTGGGAAATTGTAGGCCACTCAGTTTAAAGTCTGTTGTAGGTAAGCTACTGGAATCAATAATTAGGGATCGTATAGTCGAACACTTAGAATTGCATAACTTAGTTAGAAATACGCAGCACGGTTTTAGGCGAAACAAATCTTGCTTAACAAATCTTTTAGAATTTTTTCAAAGCGTGGTTGACGTTTACGATAGTCATCGGTCGGTTGATGTAGTGTATTTAGATTTTCAAAAAGCGTTTGACACCGTACCGCACAAAAGACTTATTGAGAAAACTAAAGCTCATGGAATCAGGGATGTATTAATAAATTGGATAGAAGAGTGGTTGCGAAGTAGGAAACAGAGGGTGGTCGTTGATGGACCGGAGTCGTGTTGGGATAATGTAGCGAGTGGTGTTCCTCAGGGTTCTGTATTGGGCCCTTGCTTTTTCTTATATATATATTAACGATTTAGATGTCGGCCTAGTCAGTACAGTTTCAAAGTTTGCGGATGACAAGAGGCTGGGTGGTAGGGTGATTAATGATGAAGATAGAGGTAAAATCAAGTATGATCTGAATAAAATCGTTGATTGGTCAGTCACATGGCAAATGAGATTTAACGTCGATAAGTGCAAAATTTTACATATAGTTTCGCGTGACGGTAAATTTGCATATAGTATGTCAGGGAAAGTGTTGATAAGCATAGAGCAGGAAAAAGATTTAGGAGTTATAGTCACTGGTGATTTAAAAGTAGTGAAACAAAGTACAGCAGCGGTCAATAAAACGAACAAAGTGTTAGGTTTTATAGCTCAGAATTTTGAGCACAAATCGCGCGATATTATAGTTCCTCTTTTTAAATCATTAGTTAGACCCCATTTGGAGTACGCGATCCAATTTTGGAATCCGCATATACACAAAGATATAGACAAAATCGAAAGAGTTCAAAAACGAGCAACGAAGATGATTCCGTCGCTTTGGTCGAAGTCGTACGAGGATAGGCTTAAAGAGTTAAAATTGACTACACTTGAGACTAGGAGGCTAAGGGGTGATCTATTCCAGGTTTTCAAAATTAAGAATGGGTTCGATAACGTAGAGAGAGATAGCTTTTTCGAAATATCTCAATATAATAGGACTAGAAATAACGGGTGTAAGTTGAAAAGTAGAATGTTCGAGACATCAGTTGCCAAAAACTTTTATACGCATAGAATAGTAAATAGCTGGAATAGTTTGCCGGTAGAAGTAATTAGTAGCACGTCTATAAGCATTTTTAAAAATCGATTAGACACATATGTTGATAGATTGGGTATAGTTTAAGGCAGTAAAATTAAGGGTGGATAAGATAGATTTTGATTCTCTTTTCTTTAAAGATCACAATAACCAGACTAGAGGTCATAGTATGAAATTATTTGAGCCAAGATGTAGAACAAATTTAAGAAAACATATTTTTACAAGTGTTGTGGGGAATAGGGAGGCAGCATCTTGGGTTAGGGGATACTCTCTGTCCTTACACATCCCATTTAAAGAGATTCCTCTGCCGAGCGGTGCCCCCCATAGTACTGTGAGGTGTTGAAAAACTTATGATCTTCAGTTGCCCCACAAACACCTTGAAATGGGAGACCCAAAATGGGTGCACACACATTTCTACATTACTGTACACTCTTTTCAGCCACACCTACACTTTTCCTCCAAAGTGTATATATTGTAATGTATATGGTTGTAAATTTTGACTTGGTCCGCAACTGATATGGACCGTGACTTATTTTTGGTTGGCAAGGTACTCGTATTGATGGATAGCGTAATGAAATTGACTGGATTCTTTGGATCTGATATGTTTGCATGTCGGTTTATATAGATATAGAGTGTAACATATTTGTGGATAGTAGTCTATTATAACTTGATCGTCTGGATCCAGAGATTCTATCTTTAGTTTCAAATTGATAATTATTTAGTTTTGTAAAAATTGGTTGTTGCCAATGTACAGGCAGTTTTTACATAGTGGAGCCGCCTCAACGTGGCCGACGTGGCCCCTTCTGTACCCACTATAAAAATTTCTTATTTCCTTATGTTCCTTGTGGTTCGGAACACACGTAAAATTGTAGGTCCCCTCCGCCACCACAGAAGACATGCACAATACACAATTACGAACACAGTTAGGTAGACCAGCCATGAGTGGATCCTACGGTCTTTGTTGGGCTGACACATTGTAACATTATAACAATATAACATATATAAATATATATATATATATATATAAATAATTATATATATTTCTAAAAATGAATCATGAATTATTCTTATCTCTCTATACTATCTTATTCTTTCATGAAATTCTTATAATCATTTATATAGTTCTTGTATCCATTTTTAAAATTCATGTGTTTATATGGTTCATGTATTTATATAATCCTATATATTCGTACATATTTAACTTTATATAATACTTATATTAATATATATGTACGTGTATGTATTCATTTTTACATAAGGACCAAAATCGCCTAACGCGAGTTTGGATAAAATTTTTGATTTGCTTTCTACTTTGCCAAATAATTGGTGACTTGTCTTTTTAAAATCTCTTAATCATTTTTTTTAGATTTCGCTTAATAATGAATCCTGCTTAAGCTTTGCAATGTTCTTATTTTGTATACATTCTCTCTTCGTATAAAAGATGAAGTCACGTCTTGCCTATGCATTTAATTGTAAATTTTAAACCTTTAATTTTTACTCATATGCATATTTTTTTGTAAAGATGCATAGTTCAATTTTCACTTTTAGTTAACTTGGCAGATCATGATAGCATCAGATCTGAAAATACGCGGTTTAAGATAAAAATATGGCTTCATCTTCAAATATCTTGTTTATTCGTTTAAACCTTACCACAGCTAAAAGATTTACTTTATTTTCAAATATTGTGCAAAAATAATGCACCATTTTCAACATTTAGTAATAATGACGTTAGCAGTTTTGGGGTATATAAACCCAAGTAAAATGTTCCATATGTTATTAAGAAATAGATTCAAAAGCTGAGCACTATCTGTACCTTTTTGTGGTAAAATCCAGAAAGAAATAGTCTTTATCTTCTCCTTCGAGCCTTGCTCTCTTCAGAGAATTTAATCATTAAAATTTTCCGATACTTTATAAGAAGAATCCAGGAATCTTCAGAGAATTTAGTAAGCCTCCCAGAATCCTCCGAGACACTATAGAAGAACTCGGAGAATAATATAGAAGAAACTACTGCAAGTAACACATCCGTTGCTGCCACGTAACTAGAACCCCTGTCGACTTCGAACCAACCCAGGCCATAGACGGAGGGGTTAACAAATGGCGACCTCTGCATCCAGGATTCTTCCAGTCTTCCAGACCCTGGAACTAGAACCAACATCCAATTGACCGGCGTGTCACGACTTCCAGTTCGTCACATTCACCCTTGAATCGGTGTGTCACTTCTTCAAGTTCTCCACGACTAGTTTTCATCCAAAACAAGTGGCCAACAAGACGTCTTCAGGACACATCTCCTAAGATTTCGCCGTAGGAATTTTGTTAAGTACAAAACTCTTTTTTTAAATAATTTCTGAACATTTGAAAAATCAATATTATTAACAGTTAATAATTAGTATTGAGCTAGAATTAACAAAAAACATAGTGAACATTCCGTACACCAGTGATACATTTCTTTAAGTGAAACCGAGTTGTTTCCACTATTATAATTAGTATAGTATAATTTTATTTAATGTACCAAGCACAGTATTATCATACCTTCACGTACATTCGAGTGAAATCTTGTTTACATTTTTTTTAATTATTTTGTTTACAATCTTTTCAAATTTTCCCCTAGTTAGGCAAATTAGTGTGCATTTATTTAATGTGTATTTTTTAGATAGAGTAGTTAGGAAAACCACTCAAGTGATCATTCCATAGATTAAGATCGGTCAAGCAGACCAAATTAGAACACATTAATAGTACCTTCACAAATGAGCGATTCAGACGGTGCGCTTTCTGACATCGAAAATTTCCCTACACCCATTCTTCCACCTACCCGCGCCCTTCAAACATATTCCCAAACACAAACTTCAGATCAAGTACAAGCCAATATGTCTCAAACCCCCGCCCCAGCGTACATTAACTTAGGTAGACTAGTAAACCTTCCCCATACTGTCTTAATTTTTAAGGGGACCATAGATAATCATTTTGTTGAACCACGCGTAAGACCTTGGATTGAGTCTTTAGAACAACATTTTTTACGCGAAAACATCACCGATGATGATATAAAGATTAGGGAAGCAAAAAGGTTTATCGACCCTAAAGAAGGGTATGCTCATGACAGTCACCTACGACCCATCAATTAGCGAAGCTACAACATGGGACAATTTTAAACAAAACTTACTAGAATTTTTTAAAGAAATAACACTTGCACAACCCTAAGCCACGTTAGAAGCAGTCTTCCAAGCTAAATGGAAGAAAGATGAACATGAAGACTTGAATAATTTTATTACACGAACACATAAACTCGTAGGAGAAGCCCTCCGAGCCGCAGAAAATGCGTGTGGCATTACTTTCACTTCAAAACAAAGAAATGTAATAGTAGCAACGACCATTTACAAAAACCTACCCGGAGCACCTAAAAAAAAGTTTCAAGAATTTTTAAATGTTGACAAACCTGTAAGTATAGCCATAAATAAAACACGGGAACATTACCCAGATTTAGCAAACCAGAACTATCGAAAGGGTAGAGAAACCCCCGTACATTACATTCAGCAGCAGCAACCACAACAACAACAACAACAACAACCCTATAAATCGAGGCCAATGCAGGGAACACCACCCCAGAAACAAGCCCCCCAAACCCAGAATACACGCCCTCCTCCACAGTGTTTTAACAACGATAGCTTTGGGTACATGTTAAGTCAGTGCAATTATCCCTCTTTTTGCTCCCACTGTCACGAACATGGTCATCGCCGTGGCAATCGCCAAAAATGTGCCGATAAAGCCCCTGCAGGATATAGGCCCAACTTCCAGAAATCGAACCACCAACGTTCCCAAAAGTCCTCCAATTCCCAGAAACCAGTCCATTCCCAGCCTCAGTCAAACCAACAACGAAATAGATTACGACCACAGGGTCAATCACCCTATTACCCCATGTACAAACCCCAGTACAATCAGCAAGGTCAGATAGTTCGGTACGTAGAAGTACCCGCGGAGGAATCATTTTCCCCAGAGTACAGTTTTCAAGAACACCCTCCAGCGTATGGTGATCCCGTAGAATATGACCCAGGTCCTCCCATAGGAGACAATTCGAGCCCTTTTTTAGACCCTACATTGGAGGCAGCAGTTCAACCTCCTCCCTCCTAAATTACAGTAATGAACCCAGATACACACACAAACTCCCCATCAGGATAATAGGTGCGGACCTCCTAGATTTAATAATAAATTGTAGCACTGATAACCAAGATTTAACTGCTCTCCTAGATACAGGAGCACACGCGACGTTAATTAAGAAACAATGTGTAGATGAATTACTAGAGAGTACAGATTACAAATATGAAATTAAGGCACCCTCCTGTCAACTCAGAGGAGTTACGGGCACACCCATACCTACATACGGAGAAATTGAATTATATTTAGAAGTTGGAAACGCGGTATACCCCGCAAAATGTTGTATAGTGGACACAGTCGCCACCTTTCAGACAGATATCCTACTAGGTATGGATTTTTTAACCGGAATCAATGGGAGATTTACCCAGCCGGAAAGTTAGTAAAGTGTCGAAATAGGACACATCATCTCCATGAGAACAACAGACAGCTTAATGCTAATAGAGTTAGTTCAGTTCAGATTTCCGAAAGAAATAGGAAACCCCCTCCACTTGATAGCAGTTAAAGTCAGTCGGTTGCATCCAGAGGGACAACCGCTCCAGAAATCAGACCCCCGAGTAATCAGTTGTTGAACCCAACCCAGTCAGTCAGTTTCCTGTCAGTCAGTTTCCTGTCAGTCAGTTTCCAGTCAGTCAGTTTCCAGTCAGCCAGTTTCAGTTCAGCCAGTTTCAGTTCAGCCAGTTTCAGTTCAGCCAGTTTCAGTTCAGCCAGCTTCAGTTCAGCCAATAAGGCAAATTTTAGTCGCCGAACCAGAGTCAGATTCTCAATTTTTCATATGCCCGACCGAGCATATAACAGTAGCACCTTACGAGAAGATGTTTCATAGCAAAAGTAGTCGACAGTCAAGGAAAATTGTTAGAGTCAGAGCGTACTCTGATTACAGAGAAAAGTAATTTCAAAAGAGATGTTCTTATTGCCAAAGTCCTTCGTCAGAGTCAAAATTCAGCTATCCCTGTTGTTCGTTTAAACAAAGGAAAAAGCCGTATCGAATTAACTTCAAATCAGAAAATAGGAACTGTTTCCACAGTAGAAATAGATTCAGATTTCCCCACCAGTACGATAAATCGTGTTTCCAGTTCCTTAGAGTTAAACCCTTCAGTATTGAAAGAAGAATATAAGAAATGTCTGGAGCACTCCCTTCAGGAGTCACCAGCTTTACAGGATCCCAAACTAATGGAATCACTTCTCGATTTCCTGATAAGAAATAGAGATGTGATTGCCCTAAAAGGAGATCCTCTGGGCCGAACTAATTTGGTCCCTTTTGAAATCAAGTTGGAACCCAATTCCAAACCCATTTTCATTCCTCCCTATCGGGTTCCACATTCCCAATTAGTCACTATTGAGGAACACATCACGGACATGTTGGAGCAGGATGTCATTCAGCCTTCAGCTAGTCCCTGGTCCGCTCCTATGATTCTTGTCTCCAAAAAGGACGGAACATCTCGCCCTTGTATAGATTTTAGACGCCTAAACCACATTACCATCCCAGACCGTTTCCCTATTCCAAACATGCAGGAAACAATTCTGAACGTAGGGAAAGCTAACTTCTTTTCATCCCTCGATTTAGCATCTGGTTATTGGCAAATGGAGGTCAGTCCCGAATCTCGGGCATTGACTGCTTTCTCCACTAACCGAGGCCATTACGAATTCCAGGTTTTACCTTTCGGAGTCCGAAATGGGCCTGCTAATTTCTCTAGGTTGATGAATATAGTCCTTTCCGACCTATTAGGTGTTGAAGCTCTCGTTTATCTTGACGATATTATCGTTTACAGTTCGGACATAAAAACACACTTTCAACGTCTTCAGAATGTGCTATCACGCTTGAGAAAAGCACACCTTAAACTGAAACTTGCAAAGTGCAACTTTTTACAAGAGTCCCTGGTATACCTAGGATTCCTACTATCATCCACAGGAATTAAACCTGATCCAGCCAAACTCGAAGCACTGGAAAGGTACCCTGTACCCAAAACCATCGACGACGCTCGTGCATTTATTGGTTTTGTCGGATTCTATCGGAATTTTATCCCCAATTTTCAAATATTGCTAAACCCATTACTAATTTGTTCCAGAAAAATTCTAAATTTAACTGGGAATCCGATCACCAACATGCCTTTGAAACTCTAATTGGTAAACTAACCTGTCACCCTATCCTCCAATATCCTGATTACACAAAACCCTTTGTCATAGCCACAGATGCTTCCTCCTATGGACTAGGAGCCGTCCTATTACAGGACGTAGATGGTGTGGAATTACCCATTGCTTATGCCAGTCAACTTCTCTCTGCACCTCAACGGAATTATTCCACTACGGACCGAGAGGCCCTAGCGGTATATTGGGCTTTGAAAAAATTCCGAAATATCGTCTATGGCTACGATGTAACCATCAAAACTGACCATAAGCCACTCACGTACCTCTTCAAGGACAAGCTACTTGAAGGACGGTTGAGTAGATGGGCTCTGTTGATTCAGGACTTTGCGGCAAAAATCGTATACAAACCGGGAAAACTTCAAGTTATTCCAGACGGATTGTCGAGGCTCAAGCCCGACGCCCAAGTGAATAAAATAGGAATTCTTCCTGTGTTCGACTACGAGTGTCTGCAATACTCCCAACAACAGGACCAACACACCCAAAACCTTCGGGCGCGCCTGGAACAAAAGGAACCATCGAAGGTAAAAGAACAGTACAACCTCAAAGATGGGCTCGTACATTTTCGGAACGAAGATGGAAACGACCTCGTGGAGATACCAAAGGATCTCGTCGATATAGCCATTGGACTTTGTCACGACTCACCTTTGTATGGCCACATGGGGCCGGATCGCACCATCAAGAGTCTTTTGGAGCGATACCACTTTCCCGAAATGAACAGGAAGGTACATGAATACATCGCTGAATGTCCGTCGTTTAAAACACAAGGCAACGTACCATCCACAGCTCCTATGCATAAATATCCAGTATGCCAAAGGCCCTGGCAAAGAACTGGAATGGATATACTGGGACCATTCCCCAAAACATCAAAGGGAAACCAGTACATCATTGTGTTTACGGACCACTTCTCGCGTTACAGCGAAGTAGCTGCCATTCCAGACCAGACCTCGGAAACTGTGGCAAGAGCCTAGTGGAACGCGTCATCCAGAATCATACCACTCCTTCCATCCTAATTCGGATAACCCTTAGTTTCACTTCCAAACTGTTCGAGTCACTCTGTAACATGTGTAAAATTAAAAATACACACATTGTGGCATACCATCCGCAGGCAAACGGCTTAGTGGAAAGGCACAATCGAAAGATCTTAGAAACCCTGCGCCACGTTGTCGACGCATCCTCCCGTACATGGGATGATTCCCTTCCCATGGTACAAACAGCCATCAACAATGATTATAACGTGTCTATCGGGGACACCCCTCATTTCGTTCGATATCACTACGACAAGCGTCTACCTTTTGATTTGCCCGACCAAATCGACCCGGCAGTTCTAACATCTTCCGAGATGGCAGAAGCAAATCAGCAACTAGCTGAACGATCTTTCAAGATTTTTAACATAATCCGCTATGCCCTAGACCAACGAAACCAACAGATGGAGCAACAGCAACAAAGGCGTCATCCCCGTCAACGGAATATAATCGTCGGTATGCGATGTTATCTGAAGAGCGTGAAACCGCCAAGTGCTCATCGCAAATTATACCCAAAATGGGATGGCCCATATAGGATTATGAAAAGCCTCGGAAAAAATCGTCATGAAATCCTCGACCTCCGTAATCATTCCAAACTAAAGATCATTCACGCTGACAATTTGAAGATAGCTGCCGAAAAACACCTTCCCAAAAAACAGCTGCCAGGCGTTCGAGCCGCCTATCCTTCGAAAGGTCAAGGTATTAACAAATCAAGCAGGGATCAAAAACTGAAGTGGTCACCACAGGAACCACTACCCATGACGAAGATTGGTACCTCGTAATACCACCAGTACTCGAGCCAATCTCTGAACAAGAGGAGGCCCCAGGACCAAGAGTCTCATCGGACCCAGACACTGAAGAAACTCCTTCGAGAGGATAACTCAGTGGAACTTCACCATCTCCTCCAACTCCACCATCTCCTCTGTCACCACCTTCACCAATTGATGATCGACGCACGGACCCTACATACCGCCCGCAAATGCATCAACCACGTGAACTAGAACCTTCACATAAGAAACGAACCCGCTCAGAATCCGAGCTTAACGGTCGACCCCCATTGCCACCAAAACGAGGCCGACCCCTTCGTCCACAAACACAAGTATCCACACGGCCACCCCCAGCTCCGTATAATCTAAGGCGTAGAAATGAATAAAATTGTCCCCCTTATAATTTTCCAAATTATTTACTCTTGTAGCCATAGCATTAAAATTTCTACCGGAGATGTTAGAAAAGCTTATGGAAGGTAAATTTTTGAAAGGACACGCGGACCTTTTTATCAATTTGCAACCCCTGTTAGAATCGAGATCAATTTCCTTCAGATACAAACCCAATTAAAAGCGTTTGAAAGTAAAGTTCAGGGTTCTGTTATGAATGTCCAGGGAACAGATCAGATTAGTCGCGTTCTGTTAGAAAATACCTTCGAAAATATTCGAACCACAGCACGCACCCTATCAGAAATATTAGCATTACCATGGATACAAACTGGAACTCAAAACTCGGAAAAAATTAATCAAAGAAATAAAAGGGGACTGATAGATATAGGAGGAAAAATATTCAAGGGTTTATTCGGATTAGCAACCGAAGAAGATATTAAAAGAATTGAACTCAAATTGAATCTCTTCGCGCGAAATCGGCAATATAATGGACACATGTTAGAACAAACTATTAGGTCACTACACGAAAACAATCGCTTCCTCCACGCCCTTTCAGATAGATTCACATACCTTGAATCCATGTTAACTCAATACAAAGAACACAAAAGATATCTAGAATTGATAGAAATAATTAACCTACAAGTAAGTAACCCTAATCGATAAATATTTGCAGCAAATAATTACGATTCATTCCAAGGTTTTGCGTGCAACCCAGCTAGCCCATGGAAAAATCACTCTTCCACACTAATACCATGGGAAACACTTCAGTCCTTGATTCACACCGCCCAGACACAATTAAAATTATCACCCATATTCCCACTCAACCATACTAATTACCCCCAATTTCTAGAATACACCTGGACTGTACATGGACCACGCCCCTACACATACCTCATAATTGTACCATTTTTCGATGTACTCACTTATGACGTATATAAATTTCACCCTTTCCCAACACCCTACCAAAACAACTCTAATGTCTACCGAATGTATTTACCCACCGTACCACCTTACCTTTTCCTTACCTTTTCTATGATGTCAGAGAGCGACGTCCGGCATTGCCGATTCCCACAAACAAATAAACAACTCGTTTGCCCTCCATTCAAACCAGTCATTCTTCCAACTACTAGGTCTTGCTTTATCGACTTAATTCATGACCGGCATGCCGAGGTATGTTCATTTGCAAAATTTCATTCCTCTAAAACCGTCCAACTACGAATTGAACCAGACATCTGGGTTTCCTTCGCGAACAGGACTGCCGCTACTCTCGAGTGGCCGTCAAATTATTTCCTCATCACAATCCCTATGGTTATTCGGCTACCAATTGGTTGCTCCTTGCGTTCAGAAACCTTCCAAATATACAACCCGTACAAGGTTACCATTAATAACTCACTCCTTCCTGTCGCAAATCAAATTTAAACCCGTCATAGAGATCTTAAATCTCTCCATGAAACCTGTAACCATCCTACCCGAGCTACATGCCCCTGAATGGAATGATCAATTGATTCGTTTTAAAATTTCAGGTGATAAACAGAATAACCTCTTAAAAATACTACAACCTGTAACAATTTTTTCATCATCTGCCGTTAGTAGCATTATTGTATGTGCTATTATCCTCGGTATATTTGTAGTGAAAAGATCGCTCTGGGAACAAAGGAAAACAAGAGACACCGAACAACGTGAAACTATTTATGCACGACCAAGAGTGTGTACCCAGACCACGTGAACTAGACTTAACCACCCGACTTATGTTGTGTATATAAATCTGTATTACAAAACCCATAGTTATCATCTAGTTAGTATTAGTTAGGATGTTCTATTATTGTCTTAACATCATTCTAGAGGGAAGAGCACTGTATAAATGAACCATGAATAATTATATTCCTCTATCATCTTATTCTTTCATGAAATTCTTATATTCATTTATATACTTCTTGTATCCATTTTTAAAATTCAGGTGTTTATATGGTTTATGTATTTATATAATCCTATATATTCTATATATTTAACTTTATATAATACTTATATTAATATGTATGCACGTGTATGTATTCATTTTTACATAAGGACCAGAATCGCCTAACGCGAGTTTGGATAAAATTTTTGATTTGCTTTCTACTCTGCCAAATAATTGGTGACTTGTCTTTTTAAAATCCCTTAATCTTTTTTTTAGATTTCGCTTAATAATGAATCCTGCTTAAGCTTTCCAATGTTCATATTTTGATACATTCTCTCTTCGTATAAAAGATGAAGTCACGTCTTGCCTATGCATTTAATTGTAAATCTTAAACCTTTAATTTTTACTCATATGCATATTTTTTTGTAAAGATGCATAGTTGAATTTCCACTTTTAGTTAACTTGGCAGATCATGATAGCATCAGATCTGAAAATACGCGGTTTAAGATTAAAATATGACTTCATCTTCAAATATCTTGTTTATTCGTTTAAACCTTACCACAGCTAAAAGATTTACTTTATTTTCAAATATTGTGCAAAAATAATGCAGCCTTTTCAACATTTAATAATAATGATGTTAGCAGTTTTGGGGTATATAAACCCAAGTAAAATCTTCCATATGTTATTAAGAAATAGATACAAAGGCTGAGCACTACCTGTACCTTTTCGCAGTAAAATCCAGTAAGAAATAATCTTTATCTTCTCCTTCGAGCCTTGCTCTCTTCAGAGAATTTAATCATTAAAATTTCCCGATACGTTATAAGAAGAATCCAGGAATATTCAGAGAATTTAGTAAGCCTCCCAGAATCCTCCGAGACACTGTAGAAGAACTCGGAGAGTAATATAGAAGAAAACTACTACAAGTCACACATCCGTTACTGCCACCTAACTAGAACCCCTGTCGACTTCGAACCAACCCAGGCCATAGACGGAGGGGTTAACATACAAATATATATATATATATATATATATATATATATATATATATATAATATATGTAAAAATGAAACAATGAATAATTCCTATGTAATGAAATATTCATTTTTACATAAGAACCAAAATCGCGTGATGCGAGTTTGGATAGAATTTCGATTTTTGCTTTCTATTTTTGTTTCAGTGTCACAATCATGCTATCTACCACTTCTATGGTTAAGTCGAATCCATGCTTGTGTCAATGAAGGTTCGTTGAGAGAAATGAATGTCCCTTAATTTCATTCCCTTAACGTACAAAAAAGAGAAGTGACGATTTAGATCCTTTAACATTTCCCCATTTCCCCATTTTCCATTTATTATAGAATTTATTATAATTAATTAGTGATGTCTTGTATCTAACCCTCATCCCTAAATTTTATTAGATTATGCAAGCACATTGAATGTGGTATGATTTGAACCCTTGTTTGTGCTTCTTTATTCGTTTACTTAATTCTTCCTGAAATGTACCAATTCTTTAATATTTACTGTATACTCGTATATGTATATTTATTTAATTAATAATTTCACTCACTCTTGTACCATGGCTGTAAACCTTTCATTACTGTATCTCTAATTCCTTTCCTCTAAGTTCTCCCAATAATGACTTATACTGTACGTATGAAGTAAATAACTACGACGTCATAAAGCAACTTAATTTCCTTCACGTTTTCCATATCTTGAATCCTGAATCACGTATTTAGTATGCGGATATCATTGGTATTCAATGTATGGTAAATTCTTCAACATCATAATAAAAACTTTACACTCTATACGTCATTATTTATATGTTGTTCATTCATACATCCATTTCCTTTCTTGACCTTTATCTTTTGTTAATTTTATTAATAATTCATTCAGCTACCTATTTTCTACCTATTGTCAACCTATTGTGTGACTACTCTATGTGCCCATGTACTTTATGTTATACTCTTAACACCCTAATTGTCTATAAATATGAAACACTGTAAAAAAACTATAGTTAAATGTTTAATTGTAATTAACTAATATTTTAATATGATATAATTGATGTATTTTAATGAAACTGTAATTAACTGACATAATTTAATATGATGTAATTAATGTACTTTAATTAAACTGTAATTGACGATAATAAGTAAATGTGAATTAATTCGTAATTATATTCATAGTTGTAGTAAACCAAAATTACAATGAACTTAATAATGTACTTAGATTGTACTCAATGTACTACTCCGAAAATGTCGCCATTTAGGAAGTATACTCAGCGATATTACGATTATTATTTTTTTATTTTTTTTTTTTCGTTTTATTTTGGAATCTTTCAAAATTCTGATCATGTGTTTAAAATTAGGCATAATGTAGATCTCCATTAAAAGAGGGGGAACTTAAACTTCAACTACAATCCCACAACATTTAGACATATATGATGCTTGTATTTGTAAAATAAAGGACACTCCTTGTTAACCGCCATTCAGCGAGGAGGTTGGAGCCCTCTTCGAGGAGGCCGAGGGCCTCCTCACTTTTAAATTCCGGCCTGAGCCACAGTCAAAGAGGTCGAACCCCTCTCCTTGTAAATAAAACTTAGATGCTGAGCATTGCCTGTACATTTTAGCAGTAAATTACAGTAAGAAAAAGTCTTTATCTTCTCCTTCGAGCCCTGCTCTCTTCAGAGAACTTAGTCATTAAAATCTCCTGGTACGTTAGATGAAGAATCGGAGAAACCTCAGACAATTTAATAAGCCTCTCAGAACACCCCGTACCACTACAGAAGAACTCGGAGAGTATTATAGAAGAAACTATTGTGAGTAACAAATCCGTTGCTGCCTCCTAAACAGAACCCCCGTCGACTTCGAACCAACCAAGGCCATAGACGGGGGGAGTTAACATATATATATACACAGGGCTATTCAAAATGATTCACCTGATTTCAAATGAGAATATTTTTTAATGTTACAAATACAGAGTGATTTGTGATACATCAACCAAAAGAAAAACTGTCCAAATTTTGTCTCTCACCTCATAAATGCTCTATTTGACTTGTCTAGTTATACGAGCAACGTCGACACGATAGTCGAATTCCTCCCATACTCGCTCCAGCATGTCCGTTGTCACTGACTCTACGGCAGTAACAATGCGAATTCGGAACTCATCCAAAGATGTGGGCAACGGTGGCACGTACACAGTATCCTTAACGTACCCCCAAAGGAAGAAGTCGCACGATGTAAGATCCGGCGACCTAGGGGGCCAGCTGTGGAGCACCAATTCATGGGGCCCACTGCGACCAATCCAACGGCGAGTGAGCACTGCGTTGAGAAAAAGGCGAACATCCAAATGCCAATGAGGCGGCGCCCCATCTTGCTGGAAAATGTAGTCGCCGGAATCTTCGTTCAATTGGGGAAATAACCAGTTCTGCAGCATATCCAGTTAGGAGTGACCAGTCACTGTGTTTTCCATGAAAAAGAAGGGACCGTAAACCTTTGCCTGTGGACTTGCCTTTACACAAACATCCTGTTTCCTCGAACTGCCGATACCACCGACGGATGCTCTGAGCACCCGGTGAATCTGTTCTGTAACGTCGACGAAACTCACGCTGCACTGTGACTACCGATTTACAGCTCGAAAACTGCAACACACAAAACGCCTTCTGCTGTGCGGACGCCATTTTGACACTGACTGTTTGTTGCTAGGCTAGGCCATGGCGTGACTTTGGAGCCCTCTCGAGGTGATTTTCTAAAACTCGGAGATTTCCTCTTTCATATGGTGTATGCCCAGTTGATGCACGGTTGATAGGTATGGAAGTATTCTCAGTTGAAATCGGATGAATCATTTCGAATAGCCCTGTATATATATATACATGTAATATATATATATATATATATATAATATATGTTAACCCCTCCGTCTATGGCATGGGTTGGTTCGAAGTCGACGGGGTTCTGGTTAGGAGGCAGCAACAGATCTGTTACATGCAGTAGTTTCTTCTATAATACCCTCCGAGTTCTTCTTTAGTGGCTGGGAGGATTCTGAGAGGCTTATTAAATTCACTGAGGTTTCTCCGATTCTTCTTGTAACATATCGGGAGATTTCAATGACTAAGTTCTCTGAAGAGAGCACGGCTGGAAGGAGAAGATAAAGACTTTTTTTACTGTAATTTACTGTTAAACTGTTATAGGTAATGCTCTGCCTCGTAGTTTGAATCAGAATAAACATGGGAGAAATTATCGGGGTTTATATACCCCGATTATATTAACATCATCATTATTAAATGTTGAAAAGGCTGCATTATTTTTGCACAATATTTGAAAATAAAGTAAATCTTTAGCTGTGGTAAGGTTTAAATGAATAAACAAGATATTTGAAGATGAAGCCATATTTTTATCTTAAACCGCGTATTTTCAGATCTGATGTTATCATGATCTGCCAAATTAGCTAAAAGTGGAACTTGAACTATGCATCTTTACACTAAAATATGCATATGAGTAAAAATTAAAGGTTTAAGATTTACAATTAAATGCTTAGGCAAGACATGACTTCATCTTTTACAACGAAGAGAGAATGTATAAAATTTATGAACATTGCAAAAAGTTTCTCAGGATTCATTATTAAGCTGAATCTAAAAATGATTAAGAAATTTCAAAAAGAGCAAATCACCAATTATTGGCTAAGTAGAAAGCACATCAAAATTTATCCCAAAGGAAAAGATAATAATAAAAAATAATAACCGTATCGCTGAATATACATTCTTAAATGGCGACATAATGTCGGGTCGTACATAGACTGCAATCCCAAGTATATCACTCAGTAAGTCGTAATTTTGGGTTATTACAATTACGATTACCAATTAATTCACATTCGCTTATTATCGTTAATTATAGTTTTATTAAAGTACATTAATTATATTAAATTATTATCGTTAATTAAAGTACATTAATTACATTAAACAGATAACTCTAGTTTTGTTTTGTTTTTACAGTGTTTCATATTTATAGACAATTAAGATGTTAGGAATACAACACAAAGTACATGGGCACATACGGTGTATATATATATATATATATATATATATATATATAAAACACAACACACATAATAATTTTATAAATTCGAATCAGAGCGAGAGGAGATTTTGCGTTTTCAGATGTCAATTTGTGCTGTCATCATCGAATTGCGTACACTTGCATAAGCATTTTCAAGTTTATTGCGAGAGGTGAACGGACTTAAAAGAAAAAGTAAAAAGAATACATGTGAACGTATTTATATGTACATAACTATGTACGTAAGCATAATCATTCGTCAGCCAGACTCTGTACTGAACGGACGCATTCGTGAGCTCACTGATATTGCATCTGCTTTTGTATATTGCTGAGAATTTTACTTTTGGACAATTTTGAATTTTATATACTTGCGTTTATCACGTTGTTCTAGTTCAGTAATTGAATATTAGTGGTTTTTAGCGATTTAGAAGTTTTCATAGCGTGCCGGCTTAATTTAACTTATACTTGTGACGGTTTAAACTAATTTTTAACTGCGCGATGCCGTCGCAGAAAGCGTCGTGTGTTAGGTGTAGGGTAAACCGGTAATATTCGGAATTTAAGGATTATAACGGCGGTCCTATGGCGATTACCGAGAGATCAGTTTGTTTCTTTTGCGAGTTAATGGAGGAATTAGTTGACATAAAACGCGGTGTACGTGAGGTAACCGAAAGACTTGCAACGCTTGATGAGGGCAGGGGTAGGGCTACGGTTGACGGAAGCCGAACCAATACTAACGTTGAAGACGTTAGTAATTTGAAGGGTGAGGTGCATAACCTAGTTTCTAGTTTAGGTAGCTTGTCGGGAAGGTTAGATAGAGTTGAGGAACAGGTTAAGGTTAGTCTGAGAGTAGTAGATAGCGAGGGATTTAGAGAGGTTACGGGTGGAGCTAGGCCGCGTAAGTTAGGTGATAGGAATCCCCCCCTATCGAGGTTTCGAACCCTTTCGCCCATTTGGAAAGGGACGTGAATGAGGGGGAAACTATTTTAATCGGGGACTCTTTAGTGCGCCACATGGACAAAGAGTTCGTTGAACGGCATCCAACCAAGAGGAGGAGGGTCTGTCTCCCAGGGGCCAGGGTTGACAGAGTTAGGGAAAGAAGTGGATAGGATTGACGTTGCCTCCCGTCACTCAATGTTGGTGACGATGGTAGGAGGCAACGACTCGTATAGGCCCGATACGAGAGTGCCTGGCCTTCTGGAGAGATATAGGGGGTTAATTAGGTCCCTGAAGGCGAGGTCAGAGAGGTCTTTAGTTCTAGGTATTACCCCTAGGCACGAGTTGGGTCTTAGAATTACGTCAAAAACAATATTTTTGAATAACAAATTAGAAGAGATTTGTGCTGAGGAAAATGTACCCTTCGTAAAGCTGTGGTCCGAATTCAGTGATCCTAGCCTTTTTATAAAAGATGGGGTGCATTTTAATGAAATAGGTAATGCTAGGCTAGGTAAGTTAATAGACGAAAACGTGCGAAAGCTGTATAGGTCGAAGCCTTCTTTAAACGTTGTGGGTCCGGGAAACGCGGGCCCGACGTGAAAAATAGTTTAAAACGCGGGCCCGAGGTAAAAAATAACTTAAACGTCTTTTATTGTAACGCGCGTAGTATTAGAAATAAATTAAATGAATTTAAGGCGATAATTTATTCCGGCAACTATGATATAGTTGCTGTCACTGAAACTTGGTTAAATACCGTGACTCGGAACTTGTTGGGGGAACTTGATATACCGGGTTTTAAACTCTTTACTAATGATTGGTTACATAGGTTTCGTGGCGGCGTTTTGCTGTACATTCGTAATTCCCTTAGGGCTATCGAGGTTAAGTTTGATTTTCCGGGAGCAATTAATGCGATATGCGTTGAAGTTAGGGCGCGTAGTATTAGTTTTAATTTTGTTGTTGTTTATAGACCTCCCGTTCAACCCTTCGACACCGATACTTGATTTTACTCACTTCTTGGTAACTTTATTGACAATCGGAATAGTATAATTGTCGGAGACTTTAACTGCCCTAATGTTAATTACGAGACTTTTACTGGTAATAAGGAGGGTTTGAGATTGATTGAGTTCATGGAGGATAAATTTTTAGGACAGATAGTTACCGAACAAACGCGCGGTGACAATATTTTAGATTTGGTGATGACTAACGGCGAAAATATAGTCTATAGTTTAGAAGTAGGCGAGAGTTTAGGATGTAATGATCATAATTTCTTAGGTTTAAGTTATCGATAGAAAACACTAATGATAGTAACGTAATAGAAGTCCCTGATTTTCGTAGGGCTAATTTTGATAGTTTTGCAGATGGGATGAGAGTAGTGGACTGGGATAACTTATTTATGGGTAATGACACAAATTTGCATTGGGTGGCGTTTAAAGAAAGTTTTAGGAATATTGAAAGGGAGTTTATTCCTCGTAGGCCCAAGCGCGCTAGAAATCGTGGTAGGCCGAAGTGGTGGACTAGGGAAATAGGCGAGTTCATAAACGAGCGTAATAGAGCGTATAGACTTAATAAGCGCAATGGCACGGCAGCTAACTTTAATAGATATATCGAGCTTAGGCGTCAGGTTAAAAGATCAGTTGGGAATGCCAAGCGTAATTTAGAGATACTTATAGCTGCGGATAGTAAACATAATCCAAAAACGTTTTTTGAATAAGTAAATAATCGTAAGCCGGTAAAAGATAACATAGGCCCTCTAGTGGATGTTAACGGCGCTTTGGCTTCCGACGCTGAGGGGATGGCGGGTATTTTCAATAACTTTTTTGCGACAGTTTTTACCGTAGAAGACGTAAATAATGTCCCCGACGCGGACGATATCGTTCCATTTAGTAGCGAGACTATTTTGGATGAATTAACTGTTTACGAGGGTGAGATTGCGTATTATACCGATAGGCTAAAAGTTAGCAAGGCTCCAGGCCCTGACGCTTTTTATCCCAGACATTTGAAAGATTTGAAAGACGTTACCGTAGGCCCCTTAACGAAGATTTTTAATCAGTCACTCGAAACGGGTATTATTCCTGAAGACATCAAATTAGCTAACGTCACGCCTATTTTTAAAAAAGGCGACTGCGCAGTAGCTAGCAATTATAGGTCCATTAGCTTAACGTCAATTGTCGGTAAACTTTTGGAATCCGTAGTTAGGGATCGTATCATCGATCACTTAGAAAGTAGAGATTTGATTAATAGTAGTCAGCATGGGTTTCGACGCCATAGGTCTTGTTTAACTAATTTGTTAGAATTTTATAACGAAATAGTGCGAAATACTATAGGCATAGAGCAGCTGACGTTATTTATTTAGATTTTAAAAAGGCGTTCGATACAGTCCCGCATAGGAGACTAATTGCGAAGGTCAAAACGCAAGGTATTCGCGGTCAGGTAGCTAACTGGTTAGAAGAATGGCTTCGTGCTAGGAGACAGAGGGTCGTAGTTAATGGTAGTGAATCGGGGTGGTTAGATGTAGGTAGCGGTGTCCCACAGGGTTCAGTGTTAGGCCCATTGCTATTCGTAATTTACATTAACGACATAGATGTAGGATTGACTAGTAACGTGTCAAAATTCGCGGACGATACTAAAATAGGCGGTAAGGTTGTCAACGAGGACGATAGTAATAGGATCCAAGACGATATAAATAGGATTATGGAGTGGACAGATAAGTGGCAGATGCAATTTAACGTAGACAAATGTAAAGTTTTGCATATAGGTTCTCGCAACAATAATTACACGTACACGATGGATGATAGGGAGTTAGCGAGCGTTGAAGAGGAAGTAGATTTAGGCGTACGCGTATCTAAGGATTTAAAGGTTAGGAACCAGTGCCTGGAGTCTTGCGCAAAAGCTAATAGGATGTTAGGCTTCATAGCGCGTAATTTTGAATTTAAATCGAAGGATATTATATTGCCCCTTTACAAGTCCCTAGTCAGGCCTCATTTAGAATATGCCGTTCAGTTTTGGTGCCCGTACTTGCGTGAGGATATTGATAGGTTAGAAAGGGTTCAGCGTCGTGCCACGAAACTAATTCCGTCATTGCGCAACAAGCCTTATGAAATAGGATTAAAGAGTTAGACCTGTATTCACTCGAAACTAGGAGATTAAGTGGGGAGCTTATTGAAGTTTTCAAAATCGTTAATAACATCGATAACTTAAATTTTGACAAATTGTTCACTTTCGATAATAGTAATACTCGCAATAACTGATTTAAGTTGCGTGTACACATATCGGTGCGTAACACAATAGGTTGTGTGTGTGATATAGACACGAGTAAACATGGACTGATAGGTTGATAGGGTATCAGCAGAAAATAGGTAGTAGAATGAATAAGTAATAAAATTTATAAAGGATAAGGTCAAGATAAGATCTACAGATCTACAGAAGGTAAGGCTAACAAAGACCCTAAGATCCACTCTAAGGTTAGCCCGAGAGAAAGGAAAGAGTAGAGGGTTAAGAGAAGAGAATAAGGGGTTAAGTAAGGAGGAACACCTATCACTCGTGGGTTAACATTCATTCAGAAAAAGATAAAAAAGACTCACCATCATCATCCGCTGGCCACTGCCGACAAGTCAGAAAAATTGTCGGAGAAAATAGGAGAGGGGTGAAAGATGAAAAGAAGTAAAATAAGAACGCTTACAAACCATGCAAACACAGTCTCAACTCACTGTCATACCATGCAAACTACAAACATGCAAGAGAGAGAGCTAAAGACATGCAAAGTAAGGAGAGGTTAAGGTGAAAAAACAAAGTAGGTAAAGTTAAACAAAAAGTGGGTTAGTTTACGCTTTGAGCTACATCTACATTCGTTTTAGTCTAATTTTTTTTTTATTGCTGGCATCACACGCTGGCATGTCACAACCTGGCATTAATCGTCAACAGACTCATCCTCGACCACCACCAAAACGTTAATATCTTTAAAATGTCTGTCAAGACGGTTCTTAAACATATTAACGCTGGTAGAGTTCACGACGGGCGCGGGAAGATTATTCCATTTATCAATTACTTTAAACGTAAAGAAGTTTTTAGCGATATTAGTAATGAAACGTCTGCCACGCAACTTAAATCCGTTATTATGAGTATTACTATTATCGAAAGTGAACAATTTGTCAAAATTTACGTTATCGATGTTATTAACGATTTTGAAAACTTCAATAAGCTCCCCCGTTAATCTCCTAGTTTCGAGTGAATACAGGCCCAATCTTCATAAGGCTTGTTGCGCAATGACGGAATTAGTTTCGTGGCACGACGCTGAACCCTTTCTAACCTATCAATATCCTCACGCAAGTACGCGCACCAAAACTGAACGGCATATTCTAAATGAGGCCTGACTAGGGACTTGTAAAGGGGCAATATAATATCCTTCGATTTAAATTCAAAATTACGCGCTATGAAGCCTAACATCCTATTAGCTTTTGCGCAAGACTCCAGGCACTGGTTCCTAACCTTTAAATCCTTAGATACGCGTACGCCTAAATCTACTTCCTCGTCAACGCTCGCTAACTCCCTATCATCCATCGTGTACGTGTAATTATTGTTGCGAGAACCTATATGCAAAACTTTACATTTGTCTACGTTAAATTGCATCTGCCACTTATCTGTCCACTCCATAATCCTATTTACATCGTCTTGGAGCCTATTACTATCGTCCTCGTTAACAACCTTACCGCCTATTTTAGTATCGTCCGCGAATTTTGACACGTTACTAGTCAATCCTACATCTATGTCGTTAATGTAAATTACGAATAGCAATGGGCCTAACACTGAACCCTGTGGGACACCGCTACCCTACACCTAACCACCCCGATCACTACCATTAACTACGACCCTCTGTCTCCTAGCACGAAGCCATTCTTCTAACCAGTTAGCTACCTGACCGCGTATACCGTGCGTTTTGACCGCAATTAGTCTCCTATGCGGGACTGTATCGAACGCCTTTTTAAAATCTAAATAAATAACGTCAGCTGCTCTATGCCTATAGTATTCGCGCACTATTTCGTTATAAAATTCTAACAAATTAGTTAAACAAGACCTATGGCGTCGAAACCCATGCTGACTACTATTAATCAAATCTCTACTTTCTAAGTGATCGATGATACGATCCCTAACTACGGATTCCAAAAGTTTAACGACAATTGACGTTAAGTTAATGGGCCTATAATTGCTAGCTACTGCGCGTTCGCCTTTTTTAAAAATAGGCGTGACGTTAGCTAATTTGATGTCTTGAGGAATAATACCCGTTTCGAGTGACTGATTAAAAATCTTCGTTAAAGGGCCTACGATAACGTCTTTCAAATCTTTAAAATGTCTGGGATAAAAAGCGTCAGGGCCTGGAGCCTTGCTAACTTTTAGCCTATCGATATAATGCGCAATCTCACGCTCGTAAACAGTTATTTCATCCAAAATAGTCTCGCTACTAAATGGAACGATATCGTCCACGTCGGGGACATTATTTACGTCTTCTACGGTAAAAACTGTCGCAAAAAAGTTATTGAAAATACCCGCAATCGCCTGAGCGTCAGAAGCCAAAGCGCCATTAACATCCACTAGAGGGCCTATGTTATCTTTTACCGGCTTACGATTATTTACTTATTCAAAAAACTTTTTTGGATTATGTTTACTATCCACAGCTATAAGTATCTCTAAATTACGCTTGGCATTCCTAACTGATCTTTTAATCTGACGTCTAAGCTCGATATATCTATTAAAGTTAGCTGCCGTGCCATTGCTCTTATTAAGTATATACGCTCTATTACGCTCGTTTATGAACTCGCCTATTTCCCTAGTCCACCACTTCGGCCTACCATGATTTCTAGCGCGCTTGGGCCTACGAGGAATAAACTCCCTTTCAATATTCCTAAAACTTTCTTTAAACGCCACCCAACGCAAATTTGTGTCATTACTCATAAATAAGTTATCCCAGTCCACTACTCTCATCCTATCAGCAAAACTATCAAAATTAGCCCTACGAAAATCAGGGACTTATATTACGTTACTATCCTTAGTGTTTTTTATCGCTAACTTAAACCTAAGAATTTGTTGATCACTACATCCTAAACTCTCGCCTACTTCTAAACCTTCGACTATATTTTCGCCGTTAGTCATCACCAAATCTAAAATATTGTCACCGCGCGTTTGTTCGGTAACTATCTGTCGTAAAAAGTCATCTTCCATAAACTCAACCAATCTCAAACCCGCCTCATTACCAGTAAAATTCTCGTAATTAACATTAGGGCAGTTAAAATATCCGACAATTATACTATTCCGATTGTCAATAAAATTACCAAGAAGTGAGTAAAATCTAGTATCTGTATCGATTAGTTGAACGGGAGGTCTATAAACAACAACAAAATTAAAACTAATACTACGCGCCCTAACTTCAACACATATCGCATTAATTGCTGCCGAAAAACTAACTTAACCTCGATAGCCCTAAGGGAATTACGAATGTACAGCAAAACGCCTCCACCAAACCTATGTAACCTATCATTAGTAAAGAGTTTAAAACCCGGTATATCAAGTTCCCCCAACAAGTCCCGAGTCACGGTATTTAACCAAGTTTCAGTGATAGCAACTATATCGTAGTTGCCGGAATAAATTATCGCATTAAATTCATTTAATTTATTTCTAATACTACGCGCGTTACAATAAAAAACGTTTAAGTTATTTTTTACCACGGGCCGGCGTTTTAAACTATTTTTCACGTCGGGCCCGCGTTTCCCGGACCCACAACGTTTAAAGAAGGCTTCGACCTATACAGCTTTCGCACGTTTTCGTCTATTAACTTACCTAGCATTGCATTACCTATTTCATTAAAATGCACCCCATCTTTTATAAAAAGGCTAGGATCACTGAATTCGGACCACAGCTTTACGAAGGGTACATTTTCCACAGCACAAATCTCTTCTAATTTATTATTCAAAAATATTGTTTTTGACGTAATCCTAAGACCCAACCCGTGCCTAGGGGGAATACCTAGAACTAAAGACCTATCTGACCTCGCCTTCAGGGACCTAATTAACCCCCTATATCTCTCCAAAAGGTCAGGCACTCTCGTATCGGGCCTATACGAGTCGTTGCCTCCTACCATCGTCACCAACATTGAGTGACGGGAGGCAACGTCAATCCTATCCACTTCGTCTCTAACTCTGTCAACCCTGGATCCCTGGGAGACAGACCCTCCTCCTCTTGGTTGGATGCCGTTCAACGAACTCTTCGTCCATGTGGTGCACTAAAGAGTCCCCAATTAAAATAGTTTCCCCCTCATTCACGTCCCTTTCCAAATGGGCGAAAGGGTTCGAAAGCTCGATAGGGGGGGGGGGATTCCTATCACCTAACGTAAGCGGCCTAGCTCCACCCTTAACTTCTCTAAATCTCTCCCCGTCTACTACTCTCGGACTAACCTTAACCCCTTCCTCAACTCTATCCAACCTTCCCGACAAGCTACCTAAACTAGAAACTAGGTTACGCACCTCACCCTTCAAATTACTAACGTCTTCAACGTTAGTATTGGTTCGGCTTCCGTCAACCGTAGCCCTACCCCTGCCCTCATCAAGCGTTGCAAGTCTTTCGGTTACCTCACGTACACTGCGTTTTATGTCAACTAATTCCTCCATTAACTCGCAAAAGAAACAAACAAACTGATCTCTCGGTAATCGCCATAGGACCGCCGTTATAATCCTTAAATTCCGAATACCACGGGTTTACCCTACACCTAACACACGACGCTTTCTGCGACGGCATCGCGCAGTTAAAAATTAGTTTAAACGTCACAGATATAAGTTAAATTAAGCCGGCACGCTATGAAAACTTCTAAATCGCTAAAAACCACTAATTTTCAATTACTGAACTAGAACAACGTGAATATAAACGCAAGTATATAAAATTCAAAACTGTCCAAAAGTAAAATTCTCAGCAATATTCAAAAGTAGATGCGATATCAGAGAGCTCAGGAAATGCGTCCGTTCAGTACAGAGTCTGGGTGACGTATGGACGTATGGAAGAATATGGTCGAATAATAATATTTATCCTACATAACACCAGACTGGACACAACATATAAATAATGACTTATAGAGAATAAAGTTTTTATTATGATATTATTAAAGAATTTGCCATACATTGAACACGGAAGATGTCCACATACTAAATACGTGATTCAATGTTCAAGGTATGGAAAATTTGAAGGAAATTAAGTTACTTTTATGACGCCATAGGTATTTACTTTGTACGAACCTTATAAGTAATTATTGGGAGAAATTGAAGGAGTTGAATTAGAGAGACACACATAAGGGACATTCGCGTCTCACAGCTAATTCTAATGGCACAAACATGACTACTGCTCAACCATAGAAATGGTAGGTCGCATTGTTGTGACTGGAAAAAAATGGAAAGCAAAAATCGAAATTCTATCCAAACTCGCTCAGGCGATATTGGTTTCTCATGTAAAAATGAACATTCAAACATAAAAAACATAAAACATAAGTACTGTATGAAGACAATGAATATAAGGAACCATATAAGATTATATAGGAAAAAAATAGAAAGCAAAAATCGAAATTCTATCCAAACTCGCATCAGGCGATTTTGGTTATGTAAAAATGAATATTTGATTATATAGGAATTATTCATTGTTCATTTTTACATATATATATTTATTATATTATATATATATATATATATATATATATATATATATATATACTGTATGTATATATATATATATATATATATATATATATATATATATATATATATATATTAATATATATATATATGTTAACCCCTCTGTCTATGGCCTGGGTTGGTTCGAAGTCGACAGGAGTTCTAGTTAGGTGGCAGCAACGGATGTGTTACTTGCAGTATTTCTTCTATATTATTCTCCGAGTTCTTCTATAGTGTCTCGGAGGATTCTGGGAGGCTTACTAAATTCTCTGAATATTCCTGGATTCTTCTTATAACGTATCGGGAAATTTTTATGATTAAATTCTCTGAAGAGAGCAAGGCTCGAAGGAGAAGATAAAGATTATTTCTTACTGGATTTTACTGCAAAAAGGTACAGGTAGTGCTCAGCCTTTGTATCTATTTCTTAATAACATATGGAAGATTTTACTTGGGTTTATATACCCCAAAACTGCTAACATCATTATTATTAAATGTTGAAAAGGCTGCATTATTTTTGCACAATATTTGAAAATAAAGTAAATCTTTTAGCTGTGGTAAGGTTTAAACGAATAAACAAGATATTTGAAGAAGAAGCCATATTTTTATCTTAAACGGCGTATTTTCAGATCTGAAGCTATCATGATCTGCCAAGTTAACTAAAAGTGGAAATTGAACTGTGCATCTTTACACTAAAATATGCATATGAGTAAAAATTAAGTTTAAGATTTACAATTAAATGCTTAGCCAAGACGTGACTTCATCTTTTATACGAAGAGAGAATGTATACAAAATATGAATATTGCAAAGCTTAAGCAGGATTCATTATTAAGCGAAATCTAAAAAAAATGATTAAGAGATTTTAAAAAGACAAGTCACCAATTATTTGGCAAAGTAGAAAGCAAATCAAAAATTTTATCCAAACTCGCGTTAGGCGATTTTGGTCCTTATGTAAAAACGAATACATACACGTACACACATATTAATATAAGTATTATATAAAGTTAAAAATATACGAATATATAGGATTATATAAATATATGAACTATATAAACACATGAATTTTAAAAATGGATGCAAGATCTATCTATATAAATGAATATAAGAATTTCATGAAAGAATAAGATAGTATAGGAATATAAGAATTATTCATGATTCATTTTTAAAACATATATATATATATATAATATATATATATATATACAGGGTGTCCCAAAAAACCTATATACTCTTTATAGCATCACATATTTTATAATTTAAAAAAAAACAACAATATATTGTTATAGCAATTGCCAATGAAAGGTAAATTAGTAATCTAAGTGATCAAAATGTTATAGCGCGTTGTTTGCAAATAAAATTTAATTAACTACGCCAAGTGCTCAAAATGTTCTCCGGCGGCATGAATGCACTTTTGAATGCGTCGACTAACTGATTCGCAGACATGGACTAATGTGGATGCTGTGATGGTCCCGCACTTTTCCCTAATTGCATCGTTAAGTTGTTCGAGTGCTGCAGGTCTTGTACCATAAACTGCATCCTTCAGGTAGCCCCACAAGTAAAAATCAAGTGGAGTCAAGTCCGGTGAACGTGGAGGATACTCAACGCTTCCTCTTCGTCCTATCCAACGGTTAGGCAACGTTTCATCAAGGTACCTTCTGACATCACAATGATAATAAGGGGGGGCTCCATCTTGTTGAAAGTAAAAGTCGTCGTTTCCAAACAACTTACGAACTGCAGGTATAATTTCTGTCCGCAGCATGTCGAGATATGCGGCACCGGTAACTGTCCTATTAAAGAAAAATGGTCCAACCAAACCCCTGGATGATAAACTTCACCATGCTGTTAATCCTGGTAAATTAACATGTTTATCCACATAAACGTGTGCATTATCAAGTGACCAGTACTTGCAGTTGTGTCGATTTACTGTGCCATTCAGCTTGAAGGTAGCTTCATCAGACCACACGATTTTGTTGGCAAACTGTACGTCTTCGGCTTCCATTGACTGAAACCATTCACAAAATTCGAGTCTGCGTTCAGGGTCATCTTCAGTCATGGCGTGT